>CM041778.1:299716256-300034436 GCA_023374045.1 Limonium bicolor
TGTGCTCGGCCTTAACGAGCTTCACCATCCTCCGCATCTTTTGAGATAGTACGCAGCTATCCTCACTCGAACTCCAGCGGGAGTCTCAAGTTTCTCGAAGGCTGTCTCCATCTCGGAGAGGTAGGCCTCGAGCTTGGCGGGGTCGCTCTCGCCTCTAAAGCATGCAGGTCGAAGGTCGCGACAGCTTTTACCCAATTCGTTTCTCGGGGATGAGGTGGGTCGGGCTGCTGCTGCTGCTGCTGTGTGTTGCTGTGTTTGCTGTACAGCCGTTTTACTTTGCGGTAGCATCTGCGCTACCGTGGCGGCGTGATCGCAGCTATCGTCTGCGCGCCCGGTCCATCAGATGTCTCTCCTCTAGGTCGGCCTCGACCCCGTCCTGACATCTGAACAAGTGTGGATTACATTAGATGTTGTGATACTATGACCTCATGGTCTTCATTCAAACAATGGTATCGTCTTTGCAGACGTTAAGGGTATCCGTTGTTAACAACGGTAGTTCCTAGTTAGGTTTCTAAATATCCGTCTTATGACGGTTGAAATCCTAACTCGGTAATCACTACACTTAAGAGTCTAATCATCAGAGCGATACTTCGCTCTGATACCACTTTTTGTAACACCCCAACCGCTAATCCTTCCATATTTACTTTACTCGCAGCGGAATACTTACCTACTCCCGGCGGGTGATACAATGCCGTTAACCATCCAAGGTTAACAAGGCTACTACTACTTACCGTATCGGTCTGACGATTAGATTATCCAAATACATACTGCTTACTTACAATACCAAATACATAGATTACAATTGATTACCGAGTGTCTAAAGTATACAAATTACATTCCAAGACTACTTCCCAAAATTGAAGAGTTTATACAACTACTCCTTTCTATCCAATCGAGAAATCAATATCCAAAAAGGTGTACCACATGGTACACCGGCTACACAAAAAGGCTTTAGCCGTGTACAACTCAGTACACCGTTTCAATCCTACTACTACTCCAAAAAGAATCACATCTTGACCCTACTTTACCTTCACGCCTCGCGGGTACCTGTGGAGTAAAAACATTCCCCCTAGGGGGTCAGCTTACGCTGCATATGATAACCGCATACCCCGCGTACTAGCGAGGGTACGCCAACTATTTGGTCGAGTACATGCGGTTCGTTTCATTCATACATACATACATGCTTTATACAATACGATACATTGCATCCATTTCACCAAGCATACATACATACAATACATACAAGGAATACAATACAAGTCATTCATTCATACTTACCATACTCACCGCATCACGGAGATACAATTCTCCAATACATACAAAGGTCTTGTTAGCCTTATTACAAACCCGGGTGAATCGGGTGTTCAATACTTTTACTCCGGGTCAATGACTTACAATAGTCAAGACCAATACAAATACAGTACTTACTTCTTACATACTTTACTTCCAGTTAAGTCGGTATGACCTCCGGGCAGGGAATACTACTTCCCACCACCGGGCTTTAGGGTGGCCCACTAATCCAGGATGCTACCCATACAAAGGGAATTGGTCCAAGGAAAAGATCATAGCCAGGATTCGGTTCCAACCTCTTGTGGTTCCTTATCCTCACGCGTGGCCGAAACTATATCGGGCTTCTACTCGTTCCATTTTACTCATTACTCATGTTAGGAGTTAGATTGTTAGGAATTAGTAGAAGTCCATACTTACTTCCATACATACACAAGTACTCATACTTACACACATACACTTCATTTCCATTCATTCATTTCATGAATTATACAAACTAAATGTTCAAGAGCATACACAAGAACAATATAGTTCAAACACATATAAATGCAATATAAGTCCGATTCATGCATTTATCGTTTGGTGACATAAGCACACATCGGTGTAACCAAGTTAGGATACAGGGCATGAGAAATCATACCGTTCACCGTCGAATACGTTCTCTAACCGGTTCCTTTGGAGATCAACTATTTGATTCCTAACATACATGAATATATGATCATGATCTATTATTGATCTAACTTACTCCCTCATTGATACTTTCAATGTATACTTACTACTTCTTTACATTCATCATTGGTTTAAAATCATTCTTTTCTTTATACCCTCACAAACTTGCTTTCTTACAACTTCTTACTTCCTTACCATTATTACTTCATCAATGGTGTATTACTACATATATATGCCTATAGGTATATAGGCAATATATATATACCATATATATATATATATGTATATATTACTATAATCATATAGTTAAAACATTTTTTTTTTGTAGTGTTTGGGCGGCCGTCCGACCCAACCCTGGGTCGGACCATTCCAGTAGGTTTCGTCCTCTGAAATTACTCCCGTCCGACCCAGCACTATTCCGTCCGACCCTACCCTCTGGGTCGGACCATTCCAGAAAGTTTCGATTTTCATCCAGGTCATGTCCGACCCACGTCCGACCCAACCTCTGGGTCTGACGAAGTCAGAAACTTCGATGGAGAAAATTTTCGCCCGTCCGACCCACGTCCGACTCACGGCCCTGGGTCGGACCATCCAGAAAGATTTCCTGTCGATCATCAAGGCCCGTCCGACCCACGTCCGACTCACGGCTCTGGGTCGGACGGTTCCAGAAAGTTTGATTCTCGTTTTTAAGCCATGTCCGACCCACGTCCGATCCAGACGCTGGGTCGGACGGTTTCCAGAACATTGCTAACCACCGGTTTATTTTTATTTCCCCAATTTCACACCTTGTTTCCCCACTCTCCTACTTGGATCCTAACATGTTTTAGTACTATTTAGACACCTCTAAATCACCTTAATTCATCCACCAACTTACTACTCAATCCTTACATTTACTTACACATTTTCCTCATTACATTTTCAACACTTATACTAGTTTCCTCACACTTATGCTACAGGTTTTGTTTCTTCTTCTTTCTATGCACGATTTTTACCTTAACTCTTACACTTCAATACTCCTTCAACTAATGCCACTCCTAGCATCCAAAATGCATTACCTTACACTCTAGTTTCCTTCCATTTACAACCTCATTTCCAAATCTTTTACAACTGCTAAAGCACTCCATTAAAACTCTCTAACTACTTCCTCTTTTTACACAAGCTAAGTCCTCTCATTTCTACCCAAAATTTGACATAGTCTCCCCTATAATTCTTACTTTGCTCACACACTATTTCAGTTCACAATCTCACATTCCCACAACCTGTTACACAATACTCATTATACCCATTTCAATACTACTACAACATCAGTAAAATCCTGCACACATACACATTCACTACCCAAGGTTTTTCCCAAGTTTTAAACATCATTTAAAACTTCAAAAACTGTTACATTCTTTTCTCCAATACACTACTACATTACTACTACTCATTACTCGAATACGTTACTAATTTTACTTACTCAAAAACTGCTACAATGCAATACACACTAACCCAAGGTAAGAGCATTACCTTGACTTGCTAGTTTCTTTCTTTCCTTTCCTCTTCTTCTTTTCCTCTTTCTTTCTCCTTGTTCTCGGTTTCAATGAGGTTCACACACCAAGTGCTACAACCCATAATACATACACCATACCATTTAGCATTAATTTTATACTAACCCTAGAATTTAAGTTTTAGGGTTTAGAAAAGAGTGTTACCTTCCAATGAGTAGATGGAGTTCTTGACTAGCGAGAGAACAATATTCCTAGCCCACAAGAGAAGCCAAATCGGCTGGAGCAAGAAGAACAAGGCATTCAAAACCGAAAAATTCTTAAAATGCCAATGAGGGCTAGAAATGATGGATTTTCGAAATTGTTTTTACCTCAAGATGAAGAGGAGGTGAAGGTGCTTCTAATGGTGGACTTGAATCTTCAAATGGTGAACACTCATAAAATCGAAAATGGAGCTTTTGGATTTTTGAAAGGAGGAAAGTGTTCTCCTCTGCAAGGGGATTACAATGGTACTAATTTTGTAATTTTTGGAGCAAGATTAGTGGGTTAACAAGATGAGAGAAGGAGGGAGTTGTGTGAGTTTCTTCCTTTCTCCATTGGTGTCGCAAGGTAGACGAGAAGAGAGAGAAAAGAGAGAATAGAGAAGGGTGCAAAACGTGAGTGAAGAGGGGAGTGAGGAGAGAGAGTCTAATTTTTTTGCTTTTTACTTATTAGTTTTGTCCTTTAGCAAATAAGGGGAATAAAGAGAGTGAGAGAGGGAGGGTGCTGGCCGGCCCCTACACACACACACACTCTCACATTTTTATTTTTATTTGCAGAGTGGACACACTTAGTTTGTTTATTTGTACTCTTACCCCACAACTTACCGGTTGTTACAGTTTTCACTAACGTACCCGTTTCCTCCGGAATTTTCTCGTTTAATTAATTTTATTGGTTCTAAAGCTTCACTAATATTTATTAGTGACTATTTAGTTGACCAAAATTGTTACGAGTCTATTTGACACGCTTAAAGTCGCGTTTTCCCGGTTTCCTCGAAAAACGCGCTTTAAGGTTCGTTTATGCTTTTAACCCATTTTAAGGGTCCGTTTTCTTCGGGATTTGTTCCCTCGTATTTATTTAAGTGTAATTAAGCCTTTAAAAATATTAGCCTAATTAATCACTGTTTTTAATTACGGGGTATTTCACTACCAGTGTGCGGATCGATATTCCCTGTGATGAACACTAGAGAATTAGTAAATGTATCAGTCCACAGATGGACCAAAAATGGAAGGAAACATTTCTACCGTAATACGGGTATTACCAATATCATTCGCAACAATGAACGCAAATCAACACTGAACGCATGGATAATAACCACCTCTGAGCACTACCTTTACCAAGGAGTGCCATATATGGTTATATACAATTAAAAACGAACAAACGTCAAGATTAAGTTTTATGCACATTATCAAACCATACTGATTACAAGACAAGTTCTAAATAGAAGAATGGCTACCGCCATTGGGTTCGCATAAATTAAAACCATGGCAAACAACTACATAGATATTACAAAACACTCAAACCAAACACTAAATAGCGCAAATAGGCAAGTACCTAATATACAAATAAGGCCATGAGCCTAGGAGACCGGGAACACCGACTCCGATTACCTTTCGAGGTATTACTAACATAACAATGTCTAAATTAATATAATGAAGTGAGAGAGATACGGTACACACCGTAAGCAATGTGAATAACAATGATGATTAACTTCCAGGCGCCAAACCTCGCACTTGAAATATAAATAACTGCAGTTACATAACTAACACTAAACAATAAGTAACAACAAAAACATTGCTTATTAGTTGAATACCAGAGGTATATACCAGCATGTAACGCTAATCACTAATAGTGATAAATGTTTAGTCCTAATGGACAAGCATAATCTTGTGAGAAATGGCATACCCTTTGTGGATGCAGTACCGCCAATGAGAATGATTGGAAAGTGAAGAGCCGAGTTGCTCAAGCAGTCATGCAATCTACAATACACCCAACTAAACGGAACAGGGAACAAATATGAATACCCAAGTATGAGAACTTACCCTACATCATATCGGGAATTATAGATGAGGTGTGATAATGATTAAACCTGAAGGAAAAGATTATGTATAGTACACATGGAAATCAAGATAGGAGAACTGACTTTGCTAGCTCAGCACCAATATTACATAAACCGATTGCAGCCATACAGACGAACCAACATTTAACGTTTAACTGGTTAACAACCAAGTGCTACCTCTAGTGTATTACTAAGGACATGAGTCCAGAGAACAAAAATAATGTTTCAACCACCTTGCCACCATACTACTAGAACATTTGCACCTACGACAAGATAACCTACATTACGGACCAATCAACATCGAACTACAACAAGGACATCCCTCAAAAGGGAGATTGACAATAGAATACTTCACAATAGTCGTGTGACGGACGCTACCAGTTTACTAAATGAGACATGGGACGATCGCACTCCGATAGGAGCATGTGGGCCTGACAGACTTATTTATAAGTTAGTCAGGTAAGTAGTAATGTATCAGTATGGTACCCCATGCATGTAGACAAGTAGTGTTAGGAACACGAGAAGTAGTTAACTCCGTGCTAGGGACAGTGATGCAGATTACCTCGAAGATCGACGAGAAGAGCCGCAGTTTAACCAGCGGGCTAGAGAAACCAAGAATCATCAACACAGAGTAGCAGACGGTGCACATGAAGTCAAAAGGACCTTTCGAACACGATGACACTGATGATAGGAACAGGAAACCCATGGTTGGAACGAATAATATGAAAAACCCTTATAAGGATCAGGCATCTTGCAATCCAAGGAATATACCAAATAATATGAACATAAACGCGTGACTACGCAAGAATGAAAGACAAACCTAGTGTACTAGCAGATGCTTTTAACAAGAACATAAAAGTTATAATTACTAACAAACCGTCGAACCGACTGAAATGTGATGCGCGCGGAAGCGACCAAAACGAACAACTATCAATAATAAATACGTGGGTGAACTTAGATGAGTAAAATCCGCAAAGAATAATGTGAAATGGAAGATGAAGTTGCAAAACTCAAATACGAGCACAACATATGGATTTCCCTGGCAGGAAGAAGGAAGAACCATACCAACGGTGTTGCTAGCCCGACACATGGGCCCATTAGAGAGAGAGCACACAACCTCTCACCCTTTATATGTTTTGGAGCCCGGAGGGGCTAGAGTCATACCCGTCTCTCTGATATGAGAATAATCTACTCCAAAGGTGGAAGATACCACATGAGAGTTAGAGAACTCTATGAGAGCCAAGTATCCAGCGCTCCTTGTGGAGTGGCTGTTGAATACTTGTGGGGTACAGGGGCGTAACCCTTTTTAAGGGGGGTAGAGCCTCTTGGCTGTCCACATATTTGCACTGAATTTTGTTGTTTCGTATGCGGGGCATACAGTAGTCTGTTGGTATGTTTGTTGGTATGCGGGGCATACGATGTTTGTTGTTTGTTGTTTCGTATGCGGGGCATACAGTGAACTGGTAGTATGCGGGGCATACGTTATTTGCTGTTGTTTGGTTGTTTTGTTGGTGTTGTTTGGTACGCGGGGTGTACGTTGTTGGTCTCTTTGTGTGTGATGTGCACTTGTATGTATGAATCTTATGAAATACTTGTTTGAGTGATGTGCTTACATCCACGTGTGCAGTACTTTTCATTATGATACATGTGATACACATATTTATAGTACCTTCTAGATTGATTACATACGGTATCACCTAGATACGAGATGAGTCATTAGATACGGAATGTGGAATAATGATATGGTATGGACACCTCGGGGAGGTTGTCAGGGTTGGTAGAACTGATAGGAAATGATGGTGCTGATGGACCGCCAATATCCATATATGTTTGAATTAACGCCACAATTGGGGGCTATGTGCGGTATTAGGACAACACGATATGTGTAAATGATATATCACATAGATATTCATTATGGGATCATATGGGTAGTATTAATACACCTATTTAAGCAAAGCGACTTCGGGACGAAGCCTTTTTAAGGGGGGTAGACTGAAATACCCCTAATTAATTAAATATCGATTAAATATATAATCAATTAAATTAAGCCCTAAACGTTCCTCAAAAAAAATTAAACACAACAATGTTTAACAGAAAACAGAATTACACCCCTTTGACCTTCAGGGTGACTAAATATTCAAACGATTCCGTTTGACCTAAGATTTTAACCTGAGCCTTGTGACACATAAATGAACACGTTAAAGTCATTTCCAAGGGAAACCAAGCTTAGAAACTCATTGGAACACAAAATGTGCACTAAGCTTGCTTAAAACACATTTTTGTGAGATTGTCTCCAAAATGTGTTCTACTTCATTTTAGGGTCTTGAATACCCTTAAATATACTATGTGACATAATGTGACACATTAAAATTCTTAGTTCAAGTTTCTTTTTCAAAAATCAAAAATATGTGCCTGAATTGTGAATAGTGCTTTTATAACATGTAACTCTTTAATATAGTCAATCGTCAAATTCTTTCCTTTGACCTTGACCGTCATATGCCGTAAAATGGGGGTAGTCTCCTTACCAAATAGCCGGCAGTACTGGGGAAATTCCATACCTCAAAAGTTACTAAATTAAAGTAACATGTTATTACTATATAAGATGGTAGCTAAACAAACTAGCCTTTTCCCACCGAACTACTTACTCCCATCGGTTTTATGTGTCACTCTTATCTACCTCCAAGCTCTGAGCAACCTGCAAAAGGGCCACCGATTAGTAAATATAGTGATGAGCTTCATTACAGTTCAAAGGTACATGTGATATAAGAAAACAAATTATCCCTCCACCGTAACAACTACCACCTATTTCCTATCCACCTAGCTCGATCCACTTCCGCCAATATAAGGTTTAATTCCAAGCATATCACAGTCCCCACATGCAATTAAATATGACCACCACCTCACTTTGATAAAGTAATATGAATGAACATGTTTATAATATTCAGTAAGCATACCTACTGTACTACTACCTACTTCCGCCAGTAAGGGGTTTTTCTTCCCAGCTCACTATCGTTCCTAGTTGCAGGAATATGTGACTCATCACTCCTACCATAATAACGTAGCTAGCAGTCCATTGTTTGTAATATAAAACAAGCTATTTAAATCACTAGCCCATCTACCCATGAGCAGACGTGAGCACCTATAGAGGAAGAAGAAGGGGACACCGATAACTATACAAATTATGTACATAACTAGCATATAATGACTAAACTAATGACCCCATTCCTTATTGTCTCATCCGACAGCTCCAAGTGCAATCGACTGTTTTGATTTAAGGAAACTCCCGTTGGACATTCTGGCCCATACTAGCACCCACTACTACTACCTACCTCACCGACAACACTGTAGCCGGTTTCTTTCTTTTCTAATTTGATACCTTTTTCATCTTCCTCTACGTAACTTCCCAGTTTTCTTTCTTCCATGCTGCTCCATAACCGAGAGCATCTCCCAGCTCCTGTGGTTGCTGCTCCAAGGCATAGAACCAGTTTCTTTTCTCCTTCCACCGTCACCCTTCTCGATTGTAAACAAAACATTCCTGCACCTCTCTTCTATCTTTCCGGAAGCGTGAACATCCCCAGCTGCATCTAAGTTTACTCTCTGGTTTCTCCATGTACAAAACAAAGAAGCGCACCTACCTAATCGTGAGCCCTTTCCTTGTTTTCTTTCACATCCAAGACCAGGGAAAACACCCCAGCTGGTCATGAACTTTCTTCCTGCTTTCTTCACGTACAACCAGAGCAGCTCACCGTCTCCATTTCATCCAGCAAACAAGAGTTGTGTGGGTGTTTGAAGTAGTGTGGTATCCCGACTGAAAACAAAAGAGTAAAGGGAGCTGCTTCTAACGTCCTGTTAAGGTAAGAAAATCAAGTTCAAATCACCATACCATCTCCTATTATAATACCATCTTCTTTCCATATTTTTCCCAACTCTGTATGAACTCAAACTCTGCTCTTTTCATGCATGGAAACAGAAGAAGTTCCCAGCTCAACCTTGTTCCTTCACGCCCAAAAACCAGAAAAAGAAAACTTTCATTATTCATGCGGTAACCCTGTTCATATAAGGAGCTCCTTCTTCAATCATTTGGTAAGAAAATATTACAGTTTCCTTCCTTGTTTACCGGTAGTACTTATGATGTGTACTGAGCTCTTTCTTCTGCTCTCTTCACGTAAAATAAGAGGAGGAGTACCATGAAACATGCAGTGGCAAAGTCCCAACAAACCAGATTGGTTTAAGCAAGCTCTCGGTTAGAAAAACTCCACGTCCTTCTCCTTGTATTACCGTGTGTGGGTACTAGTCTAAGCTCCAGTTTAATACCTGTTTTCCCAGCTCAAAACGTACCTACTTCACATACGAAACAGAGAGGGAAAAACCTACACTTTCTATGCACGGCAACGTGAATACTGGGAGCCAACTTCCCATCCTTTTCGGTAAGGAAACCAAGCCTTGTTTCCCTTCTTGTTCTACCGAGTATAGTTGCTGAAATAAGCACCAACTTAACTCTTGCTTTGCTCACTGAAACAGGCGTGTGTAGCCACTCCAAAACGATTCAACCAAGGTAAATACCTTGTGCTCTCCTAGCTTAAATCAACCGGTAATCACCTTGTTATATATGGCTAACCCGTGTTCTTTTCATGGCATGAGATGCTATTGGAAAAAAAAATAAAAACACTGAAGACCTGCACAAAACCGTAAAGGAACAAACCCAAATATACTTATACAAGTGAGTATTTACAATTTAGATAAAATTTAGTGGCTGAATATTAATTAAGGCGAAAACTATATATTAAAAGAGTTATTTTGAATTATGCAGAATTGATAAAGTTTCGAGACAAAAGTATAATTTATGAAAACTATAGGGGTCAAACTGTAATTATACAAACTCCTAGTCAAAATGAAAAGTATTGGGTCAACATAGACCATATTAGGAGGTTTGACCAAATTTAAGGCCAAAAATAATTAATTTATGAACTTATGTTAACATTATAAGTGAAACATTGAATTAATAAACTTATGGGATAGAGAATGTAAATACCGAAAAGTAGAGGTGTAGTTTGGTTAATATAGTGATTTATATCCTAAGTATAAAATCTGGGAATTTTTGGGAGTTATATAAGTGGGTATATTGATAAAAGGGTATAATACATGATCCTTGTGACATATAAGAGGATATAATATAAATTTGGGTCAAGATGGAAATAAGTTAAAAGATTTATGGGCGGAAATAAGATTTTTAAAAGTTCATGGGGTTGTGCGCGAATAATGGTAAGAAACTATAGGGTATATTCAATAATGAATATTAAAAACATATAGTATAACACATGTATAAACATTAGGATGATATATGTGGTTATTTTGTAAATAAGGAAAAGATAGTGGCTGGAAAAGAAATCTACCAAACAGCTATGGGTTGTTCGGTAATATGGAAGAAAATAACATATACGAACTATATGTTATAAATATCGTAATGATTGGATGATATAACAAATGTAGGTAAAATATTAAGAGGTTTGTGATAAAAGAATAAATATGAAAAATTGAAGGGTTAAACAGAAACAAACAGAACCTAGGGGACTGTTTGGTATTTTCAGAAATTTCAAACAATATAATATACTTATACTATATGATTTAAATGTTATAGTATATGGTAAGTTAAGTATGTTATAAAATTGTGGAGAAATTGTAATATTTGGAGAGTATGGGGTTTGAAAGGAAAGGAAATAAAAAAATATGCCTATTCGGCAATAAGAGGGAAATATTACAAAACTATAGATTATATCTTATTACAAGTTTTGATGTTATAAAATAAGGTATTTGTAACATGGTACAAGGTAGTGGCTATATTGTAATTAACGGAAATTACAAGAGGTAAAAGTGTGTTATATATATATATGCCATATTCGGTAATAATATTAGTTACCAAAACTATATGTCATAAAGTTAATGACACAAATAAAATATCTCTATATATATTATGATATAAGTGTAACACTAAATATATTGTGGTCAAAAGTATAGTATATAAAACTATACATGCTGGCGCATGCATATATTATATATCAAAAATGAAGATATAAAGTATCGTATACAAATGCATAAATACTATGGTTTACAAACCATATAATAGGAAATAATAATGCTAACTAATTATAGTATAATTAATACTACAAAGTCATAAGGTTTTAAATGAATACTATATGTTACATAAAGGAGAAGTTGTATAGCGTAAGGTATATCAAGAGAATACTCTAACATACCTTGTAAAGGAACGCTGCATGGAATGCATACAGCCATAGGATATAAGCAATAACCATGCAGGCAGCAATATGTTATAACAATACTTATACATACAATATGACAGTTGATTTAAATACACGAGAACGAGCGGAGGTATATAAAGCGCAACGCTTACAAACTCCTACGAGTGGGGAAAAATATAATTCCTATGTTAGAAAATGTTAATGATGACGTTCTTATAGAAACCAACGTCTTTGCTAAACTGAATCTTAATACTTACTACGAGTAAGGAATTTTTAAGATAACTATACGTTAATGAGTAACAGTTGAAAAATCCGGGGCGTAGTACCGGGATTACAGACGTATTCGGAAATACCGAATCATACTGTCATGTGGATTGACATATAGCGTTTTTCGTGTTGTTAGATCGCCTGTCAGATGTGTGCGTGCTCAAGAAAGCTTAGTGGTCTACACTGTGTGGCCTTGACACGGTGTACGGTATGTAAAGGGGTTTGATCCGAGTTGTCCTGAAGAATTCCTCGGGCTCGGATTTGTTTGATAAATAACTTGTGTGGATGTATGTATGTGATTATGTGTAACACCCCATCCAACAACAAACATATAACAACCATCTGCAGCGGAAACTCAACTCATCACATTACTTATTTCAATGGTGTTACACGCCGTTAACCACCCACGTGGCTAACAAGGCTAATAATGTACTTTGTATCGGTCTGATGGACTAGACTCCCGAGCAACTACACGTAATATTAGCTTCCCTTAACAACAACCCATATACTTATTACATTCCAACCGTACCGAGTATTTACAAACTCATGCCGATAACAATTTCGGTCTTACTACGCCTACAATGCTTACGCCATTTAAATGGCTACCCTTGTATAAACATCTACCCCGTCCTACTCTCGAACGGCTTCCAGCTCCTTGTACCTGAAATAGAAAAGGAGAGAAAGGGTGGCCCCCAAGGGGCTCAGCACCTTTGCTGGTATGGTAATCCCGCAGCCCACATGCTACCGGGCCACGCACAACTAATTGTCGTCTTAGCATGCAGTTGATTATATTTAAATCATGCATACAAGCCATAACATACAACACATAACATTTCGCCTCAATGGGCTCAACCTATAACCAAAACATCCACACTTAACCTACCATCCAATGATTCCTTAAACCCTAGAGTGGCTCTCCTCTAAAACGGAGCTACTTCCTTAACGAACGACATGTACCCATTAATCGGGTTATCCTTAAATGCCTCTTGTCGCAAACTGGGATTCATTTCCATGATCCACACACTCCATATCATACAACGTATCTCATTTCTCACATAATAAAATAACAACACCTTTCTTGTTTCAACGTACATATGATGACATCGCATTCATTTAAAACATCCAATAATAATATACCATAGCATAGCAAGGGAATTTGCATAGCACCATAACATTACATAACACCATAAATCGGTTCTCACAAGGAACCTTCCACCATAGTTAGTATACCATGTGAGCCTAGGGATTTTTGCCAATCCCATGTTAAGCTCGTTACCAACCTCGTTACCGTCCAGTTATATAGAACGGTTAACTTAACCCAAGTGTGTCGGATATAGTGATCCCAAGCACACCGAAATAACATACGTATGCCCCTGTGGCCCGACGTGAGTCAGTAACTAGCTTTGGATAAGCTAAGGGAAGGTAGAAACCAAATTGGAATACCACCTATACATACACCAAGAGAGCCGAACCGGATAAGATAACGACTCCCGTCCATCACAGCGTGGCCGGAACAACCGGACTCCTCAACCCCCCATTAGTACATATACACTTATAAATAAGTAGTTAGAGATCCATTATGGAGCCTACCACATCCACACACCATACGGTATCATAACCGAGTTAAGCACACAAGGGAGGTTCACACACTTGCATACAACAACAATGTCCAACTAACTCACACATAGCCGTGGTTAGCACGTTCCCAAGGTTGGGTCGTTAACTCGAATACCGATCACTCATGTGTTCCTAGATTCGGTTAGCTAAGGTTTAACACATATTTGAGGTTAAATGGTATCGGAGGCCAAATTCGCCACATAAATGAATTACTATAACTCATTACATGTTTTAATCTTACAAGGTGGCAAACACTCAATAAAACATATTGGCATACAAGCCGGTGTAATCCGGTAGGACACAGGTTGCAAGAAAACCATACCTGTCACCGGAGTCCACTTTACCACGTCCACTTATGTTCCCGAGCAATTCTCGACAACTGTTAACAACACATGTTTTTTTATTAACATTGGGGTTTGCTTGATTATTTAATGTCTAATGCTTAACTTTCCCCGTTAACTTAGTTACATAACTTTACATTTCAATTGTTTTACTTTTACATTTTGATACTACTTTTCACCCACTTAATTACCATTTAAAACCACCCTCCTGTCCTTAACAACCTTATAACATCATTACCTATCAATCCCCATCATACCCTCATTTCCATACCTTAAAACAACAATTTTGGTCCATCAGTGCCTTCCGAACTTGTGTCCGGACTTCCCAGTTCGGACACCGTTCGAGGCTCTAGGGGTGCAAACTGGTGAACGTCCGAACTTGCGTCCGACTTCCCAGTTCGGACGCTGTTCGAGGCCAAACCAGAGAATAAAATAGTGTGTCCGAACTTCCCATGTTCGGACGGTAGTTCGGACATCAGTCGAAGATCAGAAAACCTTTTACCCAACAGAGCCTGTCCGAACTTCCATGTCCGGACGGAAGTTCGGACACGGCAAAATGCTCAACTTCTACACACTTTAAACACTTAGCCAAACTCCCCAAAGCCTCCAACACTTATAGTTTATACTCCTTAAGTCCCTTAGTGATGATTCATGCCAATTCTAACCATTATACCAAGAAATTTCTCCCACACAACATCATCATTCAAACATCCTTCTTACATATCAAAACTCCTTGTCATTCTTTACAATTCCTTTCCCAAGCTTACACTTCCTCCTAATTTTCCAAGTGGTATCTCACCATATTGACCACTATACCAAGGTGTTTCCTCCACACCTTAACATCATCTCTCAAAACACACATGGAATTCCTAGAACTTCCAAGATAACACCTAAATCCTTATAGCACCTTAGAACACCTTAATGCATGTGTTCTTCCTTAGTGAAGCATGTGTCCATTCCTAACCATTCCTAGTTCTCCCAAGTTCATTTAAAACACCTAGAACTCCTTATACATTTTACAAATTTCGCCATGGTTTCTTAGCACATCATCATTCCAAAACTCATAGTTTTCACCACTAAACATTCAAGAACACCTAGATCCATCAAAACATCATCACTCACAAAACTTCACCAAATTTACACTACATCACAATATAGTGCATAATTAAACTTGCTTGGCACTTAGGCCCTTAAATAACATGGCTCTTAGGCCCTTAAATTGCATAATCCTTAAACACTGAATTTCCCACATAAATAATGCCTTTGACCTGCAAATACATACACCAATACATATGTTCTTTTACTAGTCTCCTTGAGAACACTTTACTAGGTCATTCACCATTTGCTCTTTAGGTAGTTTTAACAAGCATTATAAGCTTATTTCTCCTAAGGCATTAAACCACATTGAGATAGCATATTTACCTCTTTTCCACTCAAACTTCTTTCTTGTTTCCTTACAAAACCGGTAAGGCATTTGGTTCCTTGCCAACTACTAAACATTATACAAACAACATAATGAGTATATAAGCTTTAAGCTTTATGTCATTGTAAACCCTAGTTACATATATTGTTTTAACACATCAAGGTAATTGTTTTACCTTTGAATGGAAAGAGAGCTTGAATGGGTATCAAGAGAGGACTCCTCCTAGCCCTTGGAAGATTTAAATGAAGCTAAAACAAGCAAGATAAATACACCATTGTGAGGTGAATTTTCGGACAACATGAAAACATGGAGGAAACATGGATTTTCTTTGAGTTTCCTTACCTTGAAGCAAAGGAGAACATGAATAGTGAAAAGGTGAGCTCAAGCTCCTCCCATGGTGGTTTCTCTTGGCACCGAAATGGAGGTTTTGAAGTTTTGAAAAGACAAGATTGTAGAGCTTGGCTTAACTAAGAGAATGGTGGTGTTTGTTTTTGATTTGGTTAAGTGAGCTAGGTTTTACATGTGGTCAAAGATGGACTTCCATGGTGGTATTGTGTATTACCGAGAGAGAACAAGAAGAAGGAGGAAGAAGAGAGTGGAGCCGTGTGAAATGGAGAAAGGAATGAGAGAAATGAGATAGTTTGCTTTAAGAAGATATTTGTAACTTATAAAGCAAATAGTACTTTACTTTAAGCTTAACTTTACTTATTTGATTTCTTTTAATGTTGGTGACTCACACCATGAAAAACCGGCCCCATATGCCTAGGAGGGTATAATAGTCTTTGTGACCAATTTAATTACTTATAACATTATATGTTACAAACTAGCTTATAAAAGTTACTATTCACAAACTAAGGCACATAGAATGAAATTTTTGATTTCCCATTGATATAGCCACCCAATGTGATACTATATAGTACACATGTTAATTAAAGAGTAATGATGGACATTTAGCCATTCAAAACTCATTTACAAGACAATTTTTCAAAAACGTGCTTTAAGACTCCTTAAAGCACATTTTGCGTTTAACTTGTTTCAAGCTTGGTTTTCTTTAGTAATTGATTAATATGTTCATTAACATATTTATAAAGTATAGATATGACCATTAGGTCTTATACATTTATCCCAAGCTTAGAGCACATTTTAGCCCATATTGACCTTAAGGTATTTATTTGTGTTTTGTTTGGTTTCATTGTTTACCAAAGTTTCCTAAGGACTTAATTAGCCTTATAAAGTCATAATTAAATATTATCAAGTCTTGGTAGGCTCTTTGGGTCCTAGCCAAGTTCACTCCAACCTTAGAGCATGTTTTTGCTCAAACCGTTTCTTAGTGTTTTATTGTGTTTACCATGGTTTAAATGTTTCATTTATGTTTCTAAGGCACTTTTTAGCCTTTAAATACCATAGTTTAACATTTACACAACATACCAAGGTTTGGGGTATTTCATTATGTATGTGATTATGTGTGTGATTATGTATGTGATTTATGCACGAACGTCCTACGGGACTAATACTACGTCGACTATAGATCGACTTATATAAAACTACATGCGAGACGTGTGATTGGAATTACCGTTGCCTAACCTAATACACTAAGTATTACAAGTATGTAGTTATAACCTAAGTAAAACACTTAGGAACGGGACACGACATCGTCGGTCCCTAGAGCTTCGACTCGAACATAAATACTACCTAGAATCATTCTAGGCATGCGTAAGACCTACAGGGCAGCCAACATAATAAGTGATGTACTCCATAATTAAAACTGTAACTGACTACCTTACTGATGAAGCTAACAGTGGAGTGTGAATGAATGTGATGATGTACCTTAATCCAGACAGTCACTGGCTGTTGGTCGCGCGTAGAGATCTCTTGGGTTATCCCGTATCGGGTTTACCCTATTTAATCCTGAACGAACCTAGATAGATCGTCAGGCGGAGTGTGCTACCGTTGGCACCAGGCCCTTGGCCACCTAAATGGACGCCTTTACAAAGGCAAAGTGAAATAGTCCCAGAGTCTTCGGATGATCAGGGCAGTGAGCACCTCGTGTGTACATGGGACTACTGTCCAAGTGAGTATATTTCGGGTTGTCCTAATTGACGCCCGACAGTGCTAACCAAAACAAATGATATGTGAGGGCCCGGGCGGTCGAATGTTGTAATACATGATGATGATAACATACGACGTATCAATTACTAATGTTGTCGTATTGTATGATGTGTGACTGTGCTGTGTATATTTATCAATGATTGTTGGACTGGATGAATGGTTATATAATCATGCCTGTTTTTACTGTATTTATTATACTTGTAAAATGATAAAGCATGAAATCAACCTAATATCAAGATGGTTAAAAATGACAAGTGACCAATAGGGTCTAGGCCCGGCATACTCAGCGTCTATCGCTGAGACTACACTTATTGTGCAGGTTGTTGATCTCCGCCGAAGCCGAAGTGCGGGTACAGGGTAGTTAGGATCACCTTATTTATTTGCACATGAAATTTATTTGTATATCGACACTAGTCTGTGGATGTTAACGGTACGGTTGTATGTATTTGGGATTTGGTAGATGCTCACTTGTCGACTGTTATGGATATGGACTTAGTATGATGTATAGGAGATATCTCGTCGTCACTGCGGTTGAGTAGTTTTGTTGTTTTAGCGTTGGATTTAAATACTGCTTCGTTGCTCGTGTGGGCGAGTAATGGCAGGTGACACCAGAGTGAGTTTAATGTCGTGGTTTATTTTCCGCTGTAAGACGCTTTACTTTCAGTTAACGTGAGTGACTATTACATGTTTTTGAGAGGGGTGTTACAATTTTCTTTGATTAAACGTGTGAACGAGTCTCATCCTTACAGGGTCAAGGTCTATGTTTTGATGTGGTGCTTCCTAACCTAGACTTGACGTGTTTGGTGTTTGCACTCGTTTCTCGCTTACGGTCACAACTTCTAGACATTGAATTTGATATTTGATGGATTTACGCACTCGATCTGTTACTTTCACGTGATTAGATACACAACTATCAAGTCAGAAGTCTTTAAAGCTTATAACGTGGCCATTGGGTGTGATGAAAGACAACGTGGCCATGGAGGGATATTTGAGGTATGTGGAGCTTAAAGGGGTGAACAAAGCTGCACCTTGCATCTTCTCGCGGATTCATCTAGCTGCTTCGTGTTGACGTTGTTTTTGAGCTTCTCCACTTGGACTTTTGAAGTTGTCATTTACACCATTTCTCTTCTTTTTGTCATTTGGATTTCTTTGAGGCACTGCGGGTTTGCCTTTTTGTTTTAATTTTTTTTCAACTTTAGGGTTCTTGTGTCTCCCGGTTTTGAGCTTTGAGAGCTGTTTTGGTATAATCTCTTTGGATCCTGTGTCACACTAGGACCATTTGCAGATCGCCTCGTCATGCTGATACCGTAATTGCTTCTTTGGACTGATGAAAATGTTATCTCAGAGCCAGGCTCCTTGCTTCCTTTAGTCACCGGGTTGGATATTCATCATTGGCTGGGTTGTTTTGTGGAGTTCATAATATCGAAAAGGGATATATGAAAGGCTCAGCGGGGGTACCTAGGGTTTAATGTCAAGGTTCACAAGCTTTTGGCTATGTGATGCTGTACCTAGATGCTTCGTCATTCCTGATAGTTGTCCATCCGTTCTTTGTTACTTTTCACAGGTCTCAGCGTAAACTTACAAATTATCTCTGAAATACCCCAAACCTTGGTATGTTGTGTAAATGTTAAACTATGGTATTTAAAGGCTAAAAAGTGCCTTAGAAACATAAATGAACCATTTAAACCATGGTAAAACACAATAAAACACTAAGACACGGTTTGAGCAAAAACATGCTCTAAGCTTGGAGTGAACTTGGCTAGCACCCAAAGAGCCTACCAAGACTTGATAATATTTAATTATGACTTTATAAGGCTAATTAAGTCCTTAGGAAACTTTGGTAGACAATGAAACCAAACAAAACACAAATAAATACCTTAAGGTCAATATGGGCTAAAATGTGCTCTAAGCTTGGGATAAATGTGTATAAGACCTAATGGTCATACCTATGCCTTATTTATATGTTAATGGACATATTAAATCAATTACCAAAGAAAACCAAGCTTGAAAACAAGTTAAAACACAAAATGTGCTTTAAGAAGTCTTAAAGCACGTTTTTGAAAAATTGTCTTGTAAATGAGTTTTGAATGGCTAAATGTCCATCATTACTCTTTAATTAACATGTGTACTATATAGTATCACATTTGGGTGGCTATATCAATGGGAAATCAAAAATTTCACTTCTATGTGCCTTGTTTTTGTGAATAGTGATTTTTATAAGCTAGTTTGTAACATATGTTATCATAAGTAATTAAATTGACAAATAAGGACTAAAGTACCCTTTAACTAAATGGTGGCCGGTTTTTTATCAAGGTGAGTCACCAACATGTAAAAAATCAATTAAGGAAAGGAAGGGTAGGAAGGTAAAAAGGAGAAAGTTACCTTTTAATACAATATCTTGTTAAAGCAAGTTCTATCTTCATTTCTCCTTTCCTCCTTCATTTCACACGTCTCCAACCTCCCTTCTTGCTCTCTTTTACGAGCTGCTACAGCAACACCAACACCACCATTGTTTTCCATCTTTGACCACTTGTAACTCCTAGCTCCATGGTCCAAATTCAATTCCAAGACCACCATTCTTCTAGTTGGAGCAAGCTCTACACTTCTATCTTTTCAAATCTTCAAGAACTCAATTTCGGTGCCAAGGAGATTCACCATTGATGGAGCTTGAGCTCACCTTTTCACTATATTGTTCTCCTTTGCTTCTAGGTAAGGAATCTCAAAGAAAAATCAAGTTTCCTCTCCTTTTAGTACATGGCCGAAAATTCACCTCACCATGGTGTCTTTACCTTGCTTGTTTTAGCTTCATTTGAATCTTCCAAGGGCTTGGTGGAGTCCTCTCTTGATATATATTCAAGCTCTCTTTCCATTCCAAGGTAAAACAACTACATTAATGTTTTTGAAATAATGTAAACCTAGGGTTTACAATGAGATGAAGCATAAAGCTTATATACTCATTTCTATATTGGTATATTGTCTAGTAGTTGACAAGGAAAGAAATGCCTTACCGGTTTAAGAGGAAACAAGAAAGAAGTTTGAGTGGAAAAGAGGTAAATATGCTATCTCAATGTGGCATAATGCCTTAGGAGAAATGAGCTTATAATGCTTGCTAAAACTACCTAAAGAGCAAATGGTGAATGACTTAGTAAGGAGTTCTCAAGGAGACTAGTAAAAGGACATATGTAATGTTGTGTGTAATTGCAGGTCAAAGGCTTATATATTGTGGAAATTCAGTGTTTAAGGTTTATGCAATTTAAGGGCCTAAGAGCCATGTTATTTAAGGGCCTAAGTGCCAAGCAATTTAAGCTATGCACTATATTGTGATGTAGTGCTAAATGTGTGAAGTTTGTGTATAAAAATGTGTTTGATGGATTTTAGGTGTTCTTGAATGAATTAAGGTAAAAACCTAAGTGTTTGGATGTGGGTATATACTAGAGAAGCTATGGCCAAATTTGGGAAAATGTGTAAGAAGTTCTAAGTGTTTTAAGGAAGTTTTGGTGAACTAGGAAGTTGTTTAAGGTTCATGTAATGTTGATATCCAAGGAATAAGTGATGTATAGGTAAGATGTGAAAAAGGAGGTTTAGTTAGTAAGAAAAGAAGCTTGAGAGATGATGTTAAGGTGTAGAGGAAACACCTTGGTATAGTGGTTATTATAGGTAAAATACCACTTAGAAATCTTAAGGAGAAAACAATATAAGTGTTTGGAATTTTGGTAAGAAGAGAGTAAGTGCTTAAGGAGTTATAAATGAGTTTTATGGATGTTATGTGAAGGGTTAAGGGTGCCAAATGATGTTAGAACACATTAGGAGGCTTGAGGAAAAGTTTGGAGAAAGTTTGACAAGTTTTGGACAACTTCTGATGTTGTCCGACCCAGTGGTCCGACCCAGGGTGGGTCGGACAGCCTCTGTTAAGTTACCCGTTGATGTTTCTGGAATGGTCCGACCCAGATGGTTGGGTCGGACATGGGTCGGACATGAGTATTTAGCAGACGGGAAAGGTTTCTGGAATGGTCCGACTCAGCTGTGGGTCGGACGGTGGGTCGGACGGCCCAAAATTATGCAAAAAAAAAGAAAGACAATGTTGTAAGGAGAATCAAAGTGATATTTTGGTATTAGAGTATGCCTAAGTTCATGTATGAAGTTTGGGTAATTAGTGGAGGTGGAAAAATAGTGCAACAAGGTTAGAAAATGCAAATATAGCATTCTGTAGCTTGGGTCCGGGACTTGGTTAATGGTTAAAGTCCCGGACCATATATCAAATCAGGCCGTGAGTTTTTCCATGTAGTGGTCCGGGACTTGGGGTGAGTACAAAGTCCCGGACCACCCTATTTAAATAGGCCGAGAGTTTCATTAAGTGTTGGTCCGGGACTTAAGGTAAGGACCAAGTCCCGGACCACTCTAAAATTGTTGTTTTAGGCTATTAAAAGATGTCTAATGATGGGGATTGATGGATAATGATGTTATAAGGTTGTGTAGGACATGTTAGGTGAGTTATAGTCACAATCTGGTGGGTGAAAAGTTGAAGTACAATGAAAGAGTGAAACATGTTAAAAATGTAAAGTTATTTAACCAAGTTAACGGGGGAAAAGTTATAAGCATTAGACTTTAAACAAACATGTTACCCCAATGTTAATAAAAGTACATGTAATGTTGTCAGTTGTTCGAGAATTGCTCGAGGAACATAAGTGGACGTGGTAAAGTGGACTCCGGTGACAGGTATGGTTTTCTTGCAACCTGTGTCCTACCGGATTACACCGGCTTGTATGCCAAAGTGTTTTTCTGAATGTTTGCCACCTTGTAAGATAAAAACATGTAATGAGTTTATAGTAATTCATTTATGTGGCGAATTTGGCCTCCGATACCATTTAACCTCAAATATGTGTTAAACCTTAGCTAACCAAATCTAGGAACACATGAGTGATCGGTATTCGGAGTTAACGACCCAAACCTCGGGAACGTTCTAACCACGGCTATGTGTGAGTTAGATATCGTTGTTGTATGCAAGTGTGTGAACCTCCCTTGTGTGCTTAACTCGGTCATGATACCGTATGGTGTGTGGATGTGGTAGGCTCCATAATGGATCTCTAACTACTTATTTATAAGTATATATGTACTAATGGGGGTGAGGAGTCCGGTTGTTCCGGCCACGCGTGTGATGGACGGGAGTCGATGTCATATCCGGTTCGGCTCTCTTGGTGTATGTATAGGTTGTATTCCAATTTGGTCTATACCTTCCCTTAGCTTATCCAAAGCTAATTACTGACTCACGTCGGGCCACAGGGGCATACGTATGTTATTTCGGTGTGCTTGGGATTACTATATCCGACACACCTTGGGTTTAAGTTAACCGTTCGATATAACTGGACGGTAACGAGGTTGGTAACGAGCTTAGCATGAGATTGGCAATAATCTCTAGGCTCACTATATATACTAACTATGGTGGAAGGTTCCGTATGTGAACCGACCTTATGGTGTTTTTGTTGTTATTGTGCTAGGCAATTTCCCCTGCTATGCTATGATATGTATATGTTAGAGGTTTAAAATGAACTCGATGTTGTCATGTATACGCCGAAACAAGAAAGGTTTTGTTATGTTTTGTTATGCGAGGAATGAGATATGTCGTAGGATATGGAGTGTGTGGATCATGGAAATGAATCCCAGTTGTGACAAGAGGCGTTTAAGGATAACCCGATTAATGGGTACGTGTCATTCATTAAGGAAGTAGCTCCGTTTTAGAGGAGAGCCACTCTAAGATTAAAGGAATCATTGGATGATTTGTTAAGGGTGGATGTGCTGGTTATATGTTGAGCCCTGTTGTTGGGTGTATGCAAAGTGTTGTGTGTTTATGGTTTGTATGCATGATTTAAATATAATCAACTGCATGCTAAGACGAAAATTAGTTTGCGTGGCCGTAGCATGTGGGCTGATTGGTGGTGGGCGTACTCAGCATCGGTCCGCGTACCAACCATATCCACCTTCTCCCCCACCCTCTTCCTCCCTGTCAGATAGCTGGAAGCCGTGGGTAGTCATTGTACATGGGTATTCATTTAAGTGTATATATACAGTAGGTGTAGTAAGACCGATATTGTTGTCGGCATCAGTTGTAAATACTCGGTACAGTGGGAATGTATGTATATAATAAATGTTGGAAATGGAATAAGGGTTGTATTATGTAGTTGCTCGGGAATCTAGTCCATCAGACCGATACAAATGTACATGTATTAGCCTTGTTAGCCACGTGGGTGGTTAACGGCGTGTAGCACCATTGAATTAAGTAATATGATGAGTTGAGATTTCCGCTGCAGTTTGATGTTAAGTGAACGGTGGTGGTTGGGGTGTTACAAAAAGTGGTATCAGAGCGAAGTATCGCTCTGATGACTGAACTACCGAGCTTAGGATGTACCGAGTTAGGATTTAAGTACTTTGGGTTAAGGGCTGAGAGATAGCGTGAGAGATACGCTAGATAGGAATTTCCAGTGTGTACTGGAAACCTACAATATCCATCCCACCCTCCACAACCCTTTTATAACTTGGGAAACAACGCCAGAGAGATGAAAGTCCTCTCATACTCGGGAATACCCGATCTGGCTGTTATTAAATACCTTTAGGTTACGGAGAACCTGTCATACGGTAGATCCCGAAAACTGGGAATCCCGGAGACGGTTCCCATCTAAACAGTGTTAACCGCATTTAATAGCAAAGAATGAAGAATCTTGTGTAAGGAAGAATAGAATTTCCGGCAACCTGGGTCGACATGCCGAGCAGTCGAGAATAACCAGCTTGCAACGCACTAATCGTGCAACAGGCAAGAAGTGGATTAATAAAACCCGAGACGAATGTCTATGGGACCACAGTCGGTAAGTAATACACCAACGGCATACCAACCAACTAAGGAACTGTAACGTAGTGCCCAAACAAGAGACAAGTCTCAGTAACCACGACGATGCGTGGAACGGGCTCCAAAGAGAAAATAATGCTAAGTAAAAAGGGGACTCCAAGAATAGGAGACACCCCAGTTGATAACTATTATGTGAATACAGTGAGAAGTTACCCAAAGGTTATTGTCGAGACCGTAAGAACAAATAAGGGCCAAAAAGGCCACTGATGATAGTGCGGGTAAAAACAATACCACAACCGGTATGTGTTGAACCGATAGCCAGTTAGCATGGCGCACTTGCCATAGCAAGTGCTGCTATAACAGGGCTATTCGAGAAATTTATAACCACTACAAGTACTTGGAAAAGTACAATAAAGTTAAATGTGATTGTCATAACAGTGGAAGGGCCTGCTAGCCTAACCTCCGTAATTGTAAGTACACCAGTCAGCAAGAAGCTAGACTTGGCTAAGGTAAGAAGATGTTGTGAAACCATGAAAATTTTTCTTTCAACCCAGATTTATTCAAACCCTTTTCTTTTCAAAACCAAATTTTCTTTCAAACCAACACTTCTTTCCAACCTTCTTTTAAGCCAAACCAGTAAAACCAAGGGCAGATGATAAGGTACAATAGTGGATAAACTTTCCTTCGATTAAGTTCGGGAAGCACGGGACGCATATTGTCAAAGGACAATATAAGGGAGTTGACAACAGAATACTTCACCTAGGCGTGTGACGGACACTACGAGTGTACCAACTGAATTGTGGGACGACCGCACTCCGATAGGAGCTTGTGGGCCTGACAGACCTACTTGTGGGTTAGTTGGGTAGGTAGCAATGTGTCATTATGGTACCCCACATATGTATACGAGTGGAGTCCGAAACACGGGAAGTAGTCGACTCCGTCTACGGTCAGCAGTATAAATCAAACAAGAGCTAAGGATTACCATGAATGGTTGAAGTTAAGGAACTCAGCTAAATTAAAGAGACTGAAGGAAACAGTGAATGTGTGCAAGGAAATATTTAAGATACAGGAGGTGCGAAGTACACCGACTGTTATATAAAGACATTAGAGAAGGCGTAGTTTACTGGAAGTACCCATAAGTGCAAGCCAAATGTAATGGCATATTTTAATAACACTCAGGAGCAATCCTTGAGGGGTATTTGGATTAAACATTGTTAGATGGAGCAATATAACAGAAGCATAAGATTTGAAACAATTACCCGGATTAAACACTGAAGGTAAACCCACTTAAAAGTAGGACCCTAAGTTGCCAGAGAGATAACTTGAAAGGAATCGCGACAGTAAGGCTTATAAGCCACAAGAACCTGTATTATGTAATGTGATCGGTTGCAGAAGTATATGTTACACAAGGAAATAGAGCGGAGAACGAACCACTGCTTTAAGAGTGGGGATACCTCTCGATATTGTAAAACCGCGAGAGCGGTAGTTGTGTGGACCAAGTTCAAGAAGTATGTGGAGGATGGACCACGTTGTTATTACCCCAGGATGATTTGAATAAAATAATACAAAAAGAAGTGCTCGTACCAGTTGTGTATACAGGAAGGGTAATAAGTCTAATAGCAATCACCATAGGTGTGTGAAGCTAAATGTGTAGCGAACAACGCTGAAGAAACATAAAGGCTCAAGAAAAATAGTAGTATATTCAAAAATCAGCCAAATAAGTGGCCAGATAAACCCAGCGTAATAGCGGAAGCTAATATAATAGCGGATGCAGTATAAGTT
Source organism: Limonium bicolor (assembly GCA_023374045.1). Taxonomy (NCBI): domain Eukaryota; kingdom Viridiplantae; phylum Streptophyta; class Magnoliopsida; order Caryophyllales; family Plumbaginaceae; genus Limonium; species Limonium bicolor. Next base: position 299,742,432 of record CM041778.1, read on the forward strand.
GATGTTGGATAATGAGTAAGGGTACGACGCGCAATAAGCGACCGTTGCGTGAGTATTGTTAGATGATAAAATGGGGAGTGAACAGAGTTATGAGTTAAAACCCAGTGGAGGCACAACAGTAAATGATAGCAAACGAACCGAGCAGTAAGCCGGTGACAAGTATTATGTGATAAGAATTTCAGTAAAACACAGTGTAAATTCCTATCGCAATCGCATGAGAGATTTACTGTCAAGAGTTTACGCCTCTGCACTCTGTATGACTGAGTGTTTTGGTGTTGCATTTGCGCAGTAATGATCGAGTGGGATAGCTAGGATATGGGAAATGGTAATTGTGGTGGATGTAGAAAGAAACATATGATACTATAATGATCAATGCATAGGAAATGCAAGGACATACCAATGGAAAATTACTTGTACGAAACCAGATGTGGAGGTATGATTAAGAATAAGTGATAACAGTGACACTAAATACCAAATGTCAGTGTGAGATATACCCCAGGTGTGAGAAATAACTGAGAGAGCACTACACATTAGGTAGTAGCTCAATCTCAACCGACAGTAAGTCGGTAGAAGCAAGTCAATCATTGTGAATTACATAGTAGTTTACGCTGTAAGCTATTGGAGAAGTGGATGGAAAATAGTGAAACTCACCGAATTCGTCGGTTGAGAAACCATCCTTCCCAAGATAAGGGTAATACATTGGAGATGTACAATACAGTAACAGTAACGAATGGGGCAAACTAGCTCTATAATTATCAGAGTTGCGCAGCAGAAACTGGTGAACCAGTGATGCAAATGTTGTATGCCAGTAATGAATATGAAAGCCTCACAGGCCAGGACCGAAACCGGTTATGAGTTAGAACTCCAATGCGAATTCTTGGTTTAGGGACTAAACCGCCAATATGGTTAAGATCCTCTAATCAGAATCCATTGTGTAATAGACCGCGTGGAAGTCAAAACACTTCACGACGGCAGAACATTTTTAAGCCAAGGTTTAGTGATTGATTACGTGGGCGTAATCCCTTTTAAGGGGGGTAGAGCGCAAAACCACTTAGTGTGTTTTACCGTACAAGGGTACGTGAACGGGGTTGTGCATAGCACAAAATGATTTGGTTGGCGCGTGTGTTATATAAACATACGCATTTATTTGTGGTTAAATGGTGGTAATTGCGCACAGAAGATGCGAATACCATTGTGGGAAGTGTGTTTATCTTGTTAACAGTGGTGTGTGAGAGTACAAGTGAAAGGGAGTAAAGAAACTCCCGGGGAACTAAAACCCCGACGGTGCATAAATGCAAACCATGTATTGTATTTTGATAAAAAAAAATATATGTATATATATACAATGTTGTGATTTATGAAGGGGTATGAGACCGACATAGAACCTAGTGAGAATTAAATTCCCTAGGTAACTTAAATTAAGTTGGATTTGGGTGATGATTGAAAGACGGAGTTCTATTCCTTGGAGATGTAATGATTATGACTATAAGGATTTAAAGATAGAAAATGGGATACGCTTGAATTAGTTGTTGGTTGAAAAAGAAGTGGGAGGTGAAACTTGATTATCATGAGATCAAGGGAAGCCGAACACAAATTGGGGTGGAAAGATAGTTCAACACTGATGCTGATCACATCAGTGTTGGATGACTCTTGAAGCTCCCTGTAAGTGGTCACAAACAACCATGTTAAGAAAAATACAAGGAGCATAAATTGGACTTGGAGTTGTGTGGTGTTTTCAAAAGGATTTTCAATTGGTGTTTTCAAGCAATCGATTAATATTTTGAATAAAAGATCTTCTTATACTTAACCTAGTAAAGAATATTTTTGTAGTACTTGCTCACGAGCTGAGGACGTATGAGCCTTTGTCTTCGGACCGGTGACATGAGAAGTACATATGTTAAAAAATTAAGTGAATGTTTTGACCTCCCAAAGGAACGGGGACCAGAAGGTGTCCATCGCGACCGGGTTCTGCGGGATCACAGTGTATATGTACTCAACGTGGGATTCGAACCCATGGAGAGATGGAAAAGGTATTTCTGTTTGATATACATGCTATGACATGTTGTTTGGTATGTGTGATAAAGGCTATTTTGACTTTGATCTCCTAAAGTGTATGCTATCAAGACCTATGAGTCTAAATGTGTTGTGTTACATAGACCTATGTGTCTAAATGTGGTTATGTCACCCAGACCTAAGAGTCTGAGGGATATTGTATAGGTGCAAGTGTGGTGAAGGTACCCGGACCATTAAGTCCGAGGTTACCATGTGAGTATGATATTTTATGTATAATGTGGATATGTTGCCCGGACCATTAAGTCCGAGGTTGGATGTAAAGGGTGGTTGGTAATGGAAGTTTTATGGCTATAAGTAATTCCCGTATTCTAATCCAATGATACGAGGAAATGTGAACTTCGAGGACGAAGTTCTTTTAAGGGGGGTAGATTGAAATACCCCAAACCTTGGTATGTTGTGTAAATGTTAAACTATGGTATTTAAAGGCTAAAAAGTGCCTTAGAAACATAAATGAACCATTTAAACCATGGTAAAACACAATAAAACACTAAGACACGGTTTGAGCAAAAACTAAGCTTGGAGTGAAGCTTGGAGTGAACTTGGCTAGCACCCAAAGAGCCTACCAAGACTTGATAATATTTAATTATGACTTTATAAGGCTAATTAAGTCCTTAGGAAACTTTGGTAGACAATGAAACCAAACAAAACACAAATAAATACCTTAAGGTCAATATGGGCTAAAATGTGCTCTAAGCTTGGGATAAATGTGTATAAGACCTAATGGTCATACCTATGCCTTATTTATATGTTAATGGACATATTAAATCAATTACCAAAGAAAACCAAGCTTGAAAACAAGTTAAAACACAAAATGTGCTTTAAGAAGTCTTAAAGCACGTTTTTGAAAAATTGTCTTGTAAATGAGTTTTGAATGGCTAAATGTCCATCATTACTCTTTAATTAACATGTGTACTATATATTATCACATTTGGGTGGCTATATCAATGGGAAATCAAAAATTTCACTTCTATGTGCCTTGTTTTTGTGAATAGTGATTTTTATAAGCTAGTTTGTAACATATGTTATCATAAGTAATTAAATTGACAAATAAGGACTAAAGTACCCTTATAACTAAATGGTGGCCGGTTTTTATCAAGGTGAGTCACCAACATGTAAAAAATCAATTAAGGAAAGGAAGGGTAGGAAGGTAAAAAGGAGAAAGTTACCTTTTAATACAAATATCTTGTTAAAGCAAGTTCTATCTTCATTTCTCCTTTCCTCCTTCATTTCACACGTCTCCAACCTCCCTTCTTGCTCTTTTACGAGCTGCTACAGCAACACCAACACCACCATTGTTTTCCATCTTTGACCACTTGTAACTCCTAGCTCCATGGTCCAAATTCAATTCCAAGACCACCATTCTTCTAGTTGGAGCAAGCTCTACACTTCTATCTTTTCAAATCTTCAAGAACTCAATTTCGGTGCCAAGGAGATTCACCATTGATGGAGCTTGAGCTCACCTTTTCACATATTATTGTTCTCCTTTGCTTCTAGGTAAGGAATCTCAAAGAAAAATCAAGTTTCCTCTCCTTTTAGTACATGGCCGAAAATTCACCTCACCATGGTGTCTTTACCTTGCTTGTTTTAGCTTCATTTGAATCTTCCAAGGGCTTGGTGGAGTCCTCTCTTGATATATATTCAAGCTCTCTTTCCATTCCAAGGTAAAACAACTACATTAATGTTTTTGAAATAATGTAAACCTAGGGTTTACAATGAGATGAAGCATAAAGCTTATATACTCATTTCTATATTGGTATATTGTCTAGTAGTTGACAAGGAAAGAAATGCCTTACCGGTTTAAGAGGAAACAAGAAAGAAGTTTGAGTGGAAAAGAGGTAAATATGCTATCTCAATGTGGCATAATGCCTTAGGAGAAATGAGCTTATAATGCTTGCTAAAACTACTTAAAGAGCAAATGGTGAATGACTTAGTAAGGAGTTCTCAAGGAGACTAGTAAAAGGACATATGTAATGTTGTGTGTAATTGCAGGTCAAAGGCTTATATATTGTGGAAATTCAGTGTTTAAGGTTTATGCAATTTAAGGGCCTAAGAGCCATGTTATTTAAGGGCCTAAGTGCCAAGCAATTTAAGCTATGCACTATATTGTGATGTAGTGCTAAATGTGTGAAGTTTGTGTATAAAAATGTGTTTGATGGATTTTAGGTGTTCTTGAATGAATTAAGGTAAAAACCTAAGTGTTTGGATGTGGGTATATACTAGAGAAGCTATGGCCAAATTTGGGAAAATGTGTAAGAAGTTCTAAGTGTTTTAAGGAAGTTTTGGTGAACTAGGAAGTTGTTTAAGGTTCATGTAATGTTGATATCCAAGGAATAAGTGATGTATAGGTAAGATGTGAAAAAGGAGGTTTAGTTAGTAAGAAAAGAAGCTTGAGAGATGATGTTAAGGTGTAGAGGAAACACCTTGGTATAGTGGTTATTATAGGTAAAATACCACTTAGAAATCTTAAGGAGAAAACAATATAAGTGTTTGGAATTTTGGTAAGAAGAGAGTAAGTGCTTAAGGAGTTATAAATGAGTTTTATGGATGTTATGTGAAGGGTTAAGGGTGCCAAATGATGTTAGAACACATTAGGAGGCTTGAGGAAAAGTTTGGAGAAAGTTTGACAAGTTTTGGACAACTTCTGATTGTCCGACCCAGTGGTCCGACCCAGGGGGGTCGGACAGCCTCTGTTAAGTTACCCGTTGATGTTTCTGGAATGGTCCGACCCAGATGGTTGGGTCGGACATGGGTCGGACATGAGTATTTAGCAGACGGGAAAGGTTCTGGAATGGTCCGACCCAGCTGTGGGTCGGACGGTGGGTCGGACGGCCCAAAATTATGCAAAAAAAAAAGAAAGACAATGTTGTAAGGAGAATCAAAGTGATATTTTGGTATTAGAGTATGCCTAAGTTCATGTATGAAGTTTGGGTAATTAGTGGAGGTGGAAAAATAGTGCAACAAGGTTAGAAAAATGCAAATATAGCATTCTGTAGCTTGGGTCCGGGACTTGGTTAATGGTTAAAGTCCCGGACCATATATCAAAACAGGCCGTGAGTTTTTCCATGTAGTGGTCCGGGACTTGGGGTGAGTACAAAGTCCCGGACCACCCTATTTAAATAGGCCGAGAGTTTCATTAAGTGTTGGTCCGGGACTTAAGGTAAGGACCAAGTCCCGGACCACTCTAAAATTGTTGTTTTAGGCTATTAAAAGATGTCTAATGATGGGGATTGATGGATAATGATGTTATAAGGTTGTGTAGGACATGTTAGGTGAGTTATAGTCACAATCTGGTGGGTGAAAAGTTGAAGTACAATGACAGAGTGAAACATGTTAAAAATGTAAAGTTATTTAACCAAGTTAACGGGGGAAAAGTTATAAGCATTAGACTTTAAACAAACATGTTACCCCAATGTTAATAAAAGTACATGTAATGTTGTCAGTTGTTCGAGAATTGCTCGAGGAACATAAGTGGACGTGGTAAAGTGGACTCCGGTGACAGGTATGGTTTTCTTGCAACCTGTGTCCTACCGGATTACACCGGCTTGTATGCCAAAGTGTTTTTCTGAATGTTTGCCACCTTGTAAGATAAAAACATGTAATGAGTTTTTATAGTAATTCATTTATGTGGCGAATTTGGCCTCCGATACCATTTAACCTCAAATATGTGTTAAACCTTAGCTAACCAAATCTAGGAACACATGAGTGATCGGTATTCGGAGTTAACGACCCAAACCTCGGGAACGTTCTAACCACGGCTATGTGTGAGTTAGTTGGATATCGTTGTTGTATGCAAGTGTGTGAACCTCCCTTGTGTGCTTAACTCGGTCATGCTACCGTATGGTGTGTGGATGTGGTAGGCTCCATAATGGATCTCTAACTACTTATTATAAGTATATATGTACTAATGGGGGTGAGGAGTCCGGTTGTTCCCGGCCGCGTGTGATGGACGGGAGTCGATGTCATATCCGGTTCGGCTCTCTTGGTGTATGTATAGGTTGTATTCCAATTTGGTCTATACCTTCCCTTAGCTTATCCAAAGCTAATTACTGACTCACGTCGGGCCACAGGGGCATACGTATGTTATTTCGGTGTGCTTGGGATTACTATATCCGACACACCTTGGGTTTAAGTTAACCGTTCGATATAACTGGACGGTAACGAGGTTGGTAACGAGCTTAGCATGAGATTGGCAATAATCTCTAGGCTCACTATATATACTAACTATGGTGGAAGGTTCCGTATGTGAACCGACCTTATGGTGTTTTGTTGTTATTGTGCTAGGCAATTTCCCCTGCTATGCTATGATATGTATATGTTAGAGGTTTAAAATGAACTCGATGTTGTCATGTATACGCCGAAACAAGAAAGGTTTTGTTATGTTTTGTTATGCGAGGAATGAGATATGTCGTAGGATATGGAGTGTGTGGATCATGGAAATGAATCCCAGTTGTGAAGAGGCGTTTAAGGATAACCCGATTAATGGGTACGTGTCATTCATTAAGGAAGTAGCTCCGTTTTAGAGGAGAGCCACTCTAAGATTAAAGGAATCATTGGATGATTTGTTAAGGGTGGATGTGCTGGTTATATGTTGAGCCCTGTTGTTGGGTGTATGCAAAGTGTTGTGTGTTTATGGTTTATATGCATGATTTAAATATAATCAACTGCATGCTAAGACGAAAATTAGTTGTGCGTGGCCCGGTAGCATGTGGGCTGCGGGATTACCATACCAGCAAAGGTGCTGAGCCCTTGGGGGCCACCCTTTCTCTTCTTTTCCTGTTTCAGGTGCAGAGAGCTGGAAGCCGTTCGAGTAGGAGGAGTGGTAGTATCATTGTACATGGGTATTCATTAAGTGTATATATACAGTAGGTGTAGTAAGACCGATATTGTTGTCGGCATCAGTTGTAAATACTCGGTACAGTGGGAATGTAGTATAATAAATGTTGGAAATGGAATAAGGGTTGTATTATGTAGTTGCTCGGGAATCTAGTCCATCAGACCGATACAAATGTACATGTATTAGCCTTGTTAGCCACGTGGGTGGTTAACGGCGTGTAGCACCATTGAATTAAGTAATATGATGAGTTGAGATTTCCGCTGCAGTTTGATGTTAAGTGAACGGTGGTGGTTGGGGTGTTACAAAAAGTGGTATCAGAGCGAAGTATCGCTCTGATGACTGAACTACCGAGCTTAGGATGTACCGAGTTAGGATTTAAGTACTTTGGGTTAAGGGCTGAGAGATAGCGTGAGAGATACGCTAGATAGGAATTTCCAGTGTGTACTGGAAACCTACAATATCCATCCCACCCTCCACAATCCCTGTTTTATAACTTGGGAAACAACGCCAGAGAGATGAAAGTCCTCTCATACTCGGGAATACCCGATCTGGCTGTTATTAAATACCTTTAGGTTACGGAGAACCTGTCATACGGTAGATCCCGAAAACTGGGAATCCCGGAGACGGTTCCCATCTAAACAGTGTTAACCGCATTTAATAGCAAAGAATGAAGAATCTTGTGTAAGGAAGAATAGAATTTCCGGCAACCTGGGTCGACATGCCGAGCAGTCGAGAATAACCAGCTTGCAACGCACTAATCGTGCAACAGGCAAGAAGTGGATTAATAAAACCCGAGACGAATGTCTATGGGACCACAGTCGGTAAGTAATACACCAACGGCATACCAACCAACTAAGGAACTGTAACGTAGTGCCCAAACAAGAGACAAGTCTCAGTAACCACGACGATGCGTGGAACGGGCTCCAAAGAGAAAATAATGCTAAGTAAAAAGGGGACTCCAAGAATAGGAGACCCCAGTTGATAACTATTATGTGAATACAGTGAGAAGTTACCCAAAGGTTATTGTCGAGACCGTAAGAACAAATAAGGGCCAAAAAGGCCACTAATGATAGTGCGGGTAAAAACAATACCACAACCGGTATGTGTTGAACCGATAGCCAGTTAGCATGGCGCACTTGCCATAGCAAGTGCTGCTATAACAGGGCTATTCGAGAAATTTATAACCACTACAAGTACTTGGAAAAGTACAATAAAGTTAAATGTGATTGTCATAACAGTGTAAGGGCCTGCTAGCATAACCTCCGTAATTGTAAGTACACCAGTCAGCAAGAAGCTAGACTTGGCTAAGGTAAGAAGATGTTGTGAAACCATGAAAATTTTTCTTTCAACCCAGATTTATTCAAACCCTTTTCTTTTCAAAACCAAATTTTCTTTCAAACCAACACTTCTTTCCAACCTTCTTTTAAACCAAACCAGTAAAACCAAGGGCAGATGATAAGGTACAATAGTGGATAAACTTTCCTTCGATTAAGTTCGGGAAGCACGGGACGCATATTGTCAAAGGACAATATAAGGGAGTTGACAACAGAATACTTCACCTAGGCGTGTGACGGACACTACGAGTGTACCAACTGAATTGTGGGACGACCGCACTCCGATAGGAGCTTGTGGGCCTGACAGACCTACTTGTGGGTTAGTTGGGTAGGTAGCAATGTATCATTATGGTACCCCACATATGTATACGAGTGGAGTCCGAAACACGGGAAGTAGTCGACTCCGTCTACGGTCAGCAGTATAAATCAAACAAGAGCTAAGGATTACCATGAATGGTTGAAGTTAAGGAACTCAGCTAAATTAAAGAGACTGAAGGAAACAGTGAATGTGTGCAAGGAAATATTTAAGATACAGGAGGTGCGAAGTACACCGACTGTTATATAAAGACATTAGAGAAGGCGTAGTTTACTGGAAGTACCCATAAGTGCAAGCCAAATGTAATGGCATATTTTAATAACACTCAGGAGCAATCCTTGAGGGGTATTTGGATTAAACATTGTTAGATGGAGCAATATAACAGAAGCATAAGATTTGAAACAATTACCCGGATTAAACATGAAGGTAAACCCACTTAAAAGTAGGACCCTAAGTTGCCAGAGAGATAACTTGGAAGGAATTGCGACAGTAAGGCTTATAAGCCACAACAACCTGTATTATGTAATGTGATCGGTTGCAGAAGTATATGTTACACAAGGAAATAGAGCGGAGAACGAACCACCTTAAGAGTGGGGATACCTCTCGATATTGTAAAACCGCGAGAGCGGTAGTTGTGTGGACCAAGTTCAAGAAGTATGTGGAGGATGGACCACGTTGTTATTACCCAGGATGATTTGAATAAAATAATACAAAAAGAAGTGCTCGTACCAGTTGTGTATACAGGAAGGGTAATAAGTCTAATAGCAATCACCATAGGTGTGTGAAGCTAAATGTGTAGCGAACAACGCTGAAGAAACATAAAGGCTCAAGAAAAATAGTAGTATATTCAAAAATCAGCCAAATAAGTGGCCAGATAAACCCAGCGTAATAGCGGAAGCTAATATAATAGCGGATGCAGTATAAGTTGATGTTGGATAATGAGTAAGGGTACGGCGCGCAATAAGCGACCGTTGCGTGAGTATTGTTAGATGATAAAATGGGGAGTGAACAGAGTTATGAGTTAAAACCCAGTGGAGGCACAACAGTAAATGAAAGCAAACGAACCGAGCAGTAAGCCGGTGACAAGTATTATGTGATAAGAATTTCAGTAAAACACAGTGTAAATTCCTATCGCAATCGCATGAGAGATTTACTGTCAAGAGTTTACGCCTCTGCACTCTGTATGACTGAGTGTTTTGGTGTTGCATTTGCGCAGTAATGATCGAGTGGGATAGCTAGGATATGGGAAATGGTAATTGTGGTGGATGTAGAAAGAAACTTATGATACTATAATGATCAATGCATAGGAAATGCAAGGACATACCAATGGAAAATTACTTGTACGTAACCAGATGTGGAGGTATGATTAAGAATAGTGAAACAGTGACACTAAATACCAAATGTCAGTGTGAGATATACCCCAGGTGTGGAAATAACTGAGAGAGCACTAACATTAGGTAGTAGCTCAATCTCAACCGACAGTAAGTCGGTAGAAGCAAGTCAATCATTGTGAATTACATAGTAGTTTACGCTGTAAGCTATTGGAGAAGTGGATGGAAAATAGTGAAACTCACCGAATTCATCGGTTGAGAAACCATCCTTCCCAAGATAAGGGTAATACATTGGAGATGTACAATACAGTAACAGTAACGAATGGGGCAAACTAGCTCTATAATTATCAGAGTTGCGCAGCAGAAACTGGTGAACCAGTGATGCAAATGTTGTATGCCAGTAATGAATATGAAAGCCTCACAGGCCAGGACCGAAACCGGTTATGAGTTAGAACTCCAATGCGAATTCTTGGTTTAGGGACTAAACCGCCAATATGGTTAAGATCCTCTAATCAGAATCCATTGTGTAATAGACCGCGTGGAAGTCAAAACACTTCACGACGGCAGAACATTTTTAAGCCAAGGTTTAGTGATTGATTACGTGGGCGTAATCCCTTTTAAGGGGGGTAGAGCGCAAAACCACTTAGTGTGTTTTACCGTACAAGGGTACGTGAACGGGGTTGTGCATAGCACAAAATGATTTGGTTGGCGCGTGTGTTATATAAAGATACGCATTTATTTGTGGTTAAATGGTGGTAATTGCGCACAGAAGATGCGAATATCATTGTGGGAAGTGTGTTTATCTTGTTAACAGTGGTGTGTGAGAGTACAAGTGAAAGGGAGTAAAGAAACTCCCGGGGAACTAAAACCCCGACGGTGCATAAATGCAAACCATGTATTGTATTTTGATAAAAAAAAATATATGTATATATATACAATGTTGTGATTTATGAAGGGGTATGAGACCGACATAGAACCTAGTGAGAATTAAATTCCCTAGGTAACTTAAATTAAGTTGGATTTGGGTGATGATTGAAAGACGGAGTTCTATTCCTTGGAGATGTAATGATTATGACTAGAAGGATTTAAAGATAGAAAATGGGATACGCTTGAATTAGTTGTTGGTTGAAAAAGAAGTGGGAGGTGAAACTTGATTATCATGAGATCAAGGGAAGCCGAACACAAATTGGGGTGGAAAGATAGTTCAACACTGATTGATCACATCAGTGTTGGATGACTCTTGAAGCTCCCTGTAAGTGGTCACAAACAACCATGTTAAGAAAAATACAAGGAGCATAAATTGGACTTGGAGTTGTGTGGTGTTTTCAAAAGGATTTTCAATTGGTGTTTTCAAGCAATCGATTAATATTTTGAATAAAAGATCTTCTTATACTTAACCTAGTAAAGAATATTTTTGTAGTACTTGCTCACGAGCTGAGGACGTATGAGCCTTTGTCTTCGGACCGGTGACATGAGAAGTACATATGTTAAAAAATTAAGTGAATGTTTTGACCTCCCAAAGGAACGGGGACCAGAAGGTGTCCATCGCGACCGGGTTCTGCGGGATCACAGTGTATATGTATCAACGTGGGATTCGAACCCATGGAGAGATGGAAAAGGTATTTCTGTTTGATATACATGCTATGACATGTTGTTTGGTATGTGTGATAAAGGCTATTTTGACTTTGATCTCCTAAAGTGTATGCTATCAAGACCTATGAGTCTAAATGTGTTGTGTTACATAGACCTATGTGTCTAAATGTGGTTATGTCACCCAGACCTAAGAGTCTGAGGGATTGTATAGGTGCAAGTGTGGTGAAGGTACCCGGACCATTAAGTCCGAGGTTACCATGTGAGTATGATATTTTATGTATAATGTGGATATGTTGCCCGGACCATTAAGTCCGAGGTTGGATGTAAAGGGTGGTTGGTAATGGAAGTTTTATGGCTATAAGTAATTCCCGTATTCTAATCCAATGATACGAGGAAATGTGAACTTCGAGGACGAAGTTCTTTTAAGGGGGGTAGATTGAAATACCCCAAACCTTGGTATGTTGTGTAAATGTTAAACTATGGTATTTAAAGGCTAAAAAGTGCCTTGGAAACATAAATGAACCATTTAAACCATGGTAAAACACAATAAAACACTAAGACACGGTTTGAGCAAAAACATGCTCTAAGCTTGGAGTGAACTTGGCTAGCACCCAAAGAGCCTACCAAGACTTGATAATATTTAATTATGACTTTATAAGGCTAATTAAGTCCTTAGGAAACTTTGGTAGACAATGAAACCAAACAGAACACAAATAAATACCTTAAGGTCAATATGGGCTAAAATGTGCTCTAAGCTTGGGATAAATGTGTATAAGACCTAATGGTCATACCTATGCCTTTTATATGTTAATGGATATATAAATCAATTACCAAAGAAAACCAAGCTTGAAAACAAGTTAAAACACAAAATGTGCTTTAAGAAGTCTTAAAGCACGTTTTTGAAAAATTGTCTTGTAAATGAGTTTTGAATGGCTAAATGTCCATCATTACTCTTTAATTAACATGTGTACTATATATTATCACATTTGGGTGGCTATATCAATGGGAAATCAAAAATTTCACTTCTATGTGCCTTGTTTTTGTGAATAGTGATTTTTATAAGCTAGTTTGTAACATATGTTATCATAAGTAATTAAATTGACAAATAAGGACTAAAGTACCCTTATAACTAAATGGTGGCCGGTTTTTATCAAGGTGAGTCACCAACATGTAAAAAATCAATTAAGGAAAGGAAGGGTAGGAAGGTAAAAAGGAGAAAGTTACCTTTTAATACAAATATCTTGTTAAAGCAAGTTCTATCTTCATTTCTCCTTTCCTCCTTCATTTCACACGTCTCCAACCTCCCTTCTTGCTCTCTTTTACGAGCTGCTACAGCAACACCAACACCACCATTGTTTTCCATCTTTGACCACTTGTAACTCCTAGCTCCATGGTCCAAATTCAATTCCAAGACCACCATTCTTCTAGTTGGAGCAAGCTCTACACTTCTATCTTTTCAAATCTTCAAGAACTCAATTTCGGTGCCAAGGAGATTCACCATTGATGGAGCTTGAGCTCACCTTTTCACATATTATTGTTCTCCTTTGCTTCTAGGTAAGGAATCTCAAAGAAAAATCAAGTTTCCTCTCCTTTTAGTACATGGCCGAAAATTCACCTCACCATGGTGTCTTACCTTGCTTGTTTTAGCTTCATTTGAATCTTCCAAGGGCTTGGTGGAGTCCTCTCTTGATATATATTCAAGCTCTCTTTCCATTCCAAGGTAAACAACTACATTAATGTTTTTGAAATAATTTCAACCTAGGGTTTACAATGAGATGAAGCATAAAGCTTATATACTCATTTCTATATTGGTATATTGTCTAGTAGTTGACAAGGAAAGAAATGCCTTACCGGTTTAAGAGGAAACAAGAAAGAAGTTTGAGTGGAAAAGAGGTAATATGCTATCTCAATGTGGCATAATGCCTTAGGAGAAATGAGCTTATAATGCTTGCTACAACTACTTAAAGAGCAAATGGTGAATGACTTAGTAAGGAGTTCTCAAGGAGACTAGTAAAAGGACATATGTAATGTTGTGTGTAAGTGCAGGTCAAAGGCTTATATATTGTGGAAATTCAGTGTTTAAGGTTTATATGCAATTTAAGGGCCTAAGAGCCAGGTTATTTAAGGCCTAAGTGCCAAGCAATTTAAGCTATGCACTATATTGTGATGTAGTGCTAAATGTGTGAAGTTTGTGTATAAAAATGTGTTTGATGGATTTAGGTGTTCTTGATGAATTAGGTAAAAACCTAAGTGTTTGGATGTGGGTATATACTAGAGAAGCTATGGCCAAATTTGGGAAAATGTTAAGAAGTTCTAAGTGTTTTAAGGAAGTTTGGTGAACTAGAAGTTTGTTTAAGGTTCATGTAATGTTGATATCCAAGGAATAAGTGATGTATAGTAAGATGTGAAAAAGGAGGTTTAGTTTAGTAAGAAAGAAGCTTGAGAGATGATGTTAAGTGTAGAGAACACCTTGGTATAGTGGTTATTATAGGTAAAATACCACTTAGAAATCTTAAGGAGAAAACATATAAGTGTTTGGATTTTGGTAAGAAGAGAGTAAGTGCTTAGGAGTTTAAATGAGTTTTTATGGATGTTATGTGAAGGGTTAGGGTCCAAATGATGTTTAGAACACATTAGGAGGCTTGAGGAAAGTTTGGAGAAAGTTTGACAAGTTTTGGACAACTTCTGATGTTTCCGACCCAGGGTCCGACCCAGGGTGGGTCGGACAGCCTCTGTTAAGTTACCCGTTGATGTTTCTTGGAATGGTCCGACCCAGATGGTTGGTCGGACATGGGTCGGACATGAGTATTTAGCAGACGGGAAAGGTTTCTGGAATGGTCCGACCCAGCTGTGGGTCGGACGGTGTGGTCGGACGGCCCAAAATTATGCAAAAAAAAAAGAAAGACAATGTTTGTAAGGAGAATCAAAGTGATATTTTGGTATTAGGAGTATGCCTAAGTTCATGTATGAAGTTTTGGGTAATTAGTGGAGGTGGAAAAATAGTGCAACAAGGTTAGAAAAAATGCAAATATAGCATTCTGTGCTTGGGGGTTTCGGGACTTGGTTAATGGTTAAAGTCCCGGACCATATATCAAAACAGGCCGTGAGTTTTTCCATGTAGTGGTCCGGGACTTGGGTGAGTACAAAGTCCCGGACCACCCTATTTAAATAGGCCGAGAGTTCATTAAGTGTTGGTCCGGGACTTAAGGTAAGGACCAAGTCCCGGACCACTCTAAAATTGTTGTTTTAGGCTTTAAAAGATGTCTAATGATGGGATTGATGGATATGATGTTATAGGTTGTGTTAGGACATGTTAGGTGATTATAGTCACAATCTGGTGGGTGAAAGTTGAAGTACAATGCAAGTGAAACATGTTAAAATGTAAAGTTATTTAACCAAGTTTAACGGGGGAAAAGTTATAAGCATAGACTTTAAACAACATGTTACCCCAATGTTAATAAAAGTACATGTAATGTTTGTCAGTTGTTCGAGAATTGCTCGAGGAACATAATGGACGTGGTAAAGTGGACTCCGGTGACAGGTATGGTTTTCTTGCAACCTGTGTCCTACCGGATTACACCGGCTTGTATGCCAAAGTGTTTTTCTGAATGTTTGCCACCTTGTAAGATAAAACATGTAAAAGTTTATAGTAATTCATTTATGTGGACCGATCATACAAGAAAACAAGGCCCATACAAATTCAACATGTCCTCACTTGACACTTTAACCAACTTGGGTATGGATCGATCCAGAGAGGTGCTTGGGGCGTGGGCCCAGGTCACCACAAAGGAATAGGGTATGCGCGTTATTCTCTTTGGGCTTCCCCACTGTTTTCACATCAACTGAAGGTGTGCGTCTACGGTCGGGTCTTTGAATGACCAAACAAGGCTAGGTAAGGACACTGCCAGGAAGATGCTTAGAGCTAAAGCCCAGGTATTAAGGGGATGTGGTTAGACGACATCCTCCTCTTTCCCCACTTATTCACATCACCTAAAAAGGTGTGTGTCCTTGACAGGGGACCCTAAAGTGCGTGAAATTGGTTTATGTGGACCCTCGCTCTCATATGATGCAAAGGTGCAGAAAATTAAATTGCGCACGAAAGTAAACAAACAATGTAATAAAAGCCATAATAAACAATTTCAAGTTAAGCCCTCTTTCTTAGAATTAAACATGTTAAATTAAGAAGTTGTCCCCAACAGAGTCGCCATTCTGTGAGTCTCGTTTTTTAAACCCTATCCTATGTTGATTAAGTTGATTAGGATTTGATCAGGTTTTAGGTCCACTGAAATACCCCGAACTTAATTAGGGTGATTAAATTACTCTAATTTGATATTTGAGGGCCTATTAGTGCCTAATGAACCTTTGTAAAGAAAATAAATCCCAAAGAAAAGAGAAAACGCTTAAAAAGCTAAAAATTGCTAAAATGAGTGTTACGTGACCATAGGTGAGATACAACCTCGACAAGGGTCTTAGAGTGATTTACAAGTCTTAATAATGCCAAAATAACATATGGGAACAATTCCTTAAGAAAACGGATCCAAATAATGTACTAAAACGCTAATAAAGCCTTAGCGAACGGTTTTCGAGAAAACCCAAAAACGTGACTTTGACTGGTCAAATGAATCCGTAAAAATTATAGTTCACCAAATAACTATAATTAAACAATAATGGAAGCTTAAGAACCATTAAAATTAACGAAACAAGAAAATTCCGGAAAACGGGCCCGATTAGTGAATAATGCTAAAACCGGGTAAAATAACGAGTGTTTTCTGTAAAAGATGAAAAACACTCCAGCTTGTATTATAATAGGGGGCCGATTTTTACAGTTAAAAATAGCCTCTCACACACTCTTGACCAACTAGCTAATTAAATGGGTCAAAAAGCAAAAAAAAAAAGTAAAAATGGTACTTATTCTCGTTTCCTTCTCTCTCCTCTTTATTCTCTTTTCCCTCTTCTGTTTCCTCCTTTTCCCCTTTCCTGCCGATTTCTCCTCTCTCTCTCTGGCTGGGACGATTTTGGAGCTCCTCACCAAGCTCCCATGGCAACTCCACCTTCTCCTTCATGCTCTAGCTTCATTAAAGCTCAAATCACAAAAATAAATACATATTCTTCATCTCCCCATCAAGCTCTATCATTCTCTCTTTTCAAAATCCAAAAATGAAGAACTTCATCTCCATGGTTTTAGCCCATTTGAAGAGAAAAGGGAACCAAATTGAAGCTTGGAGTCTCCTCTCTCTCCTAAGGTAAAAATCTCCAAGAAAAACCTCATTTTTTCTCCACTCATTGTGTTGACCGATTTTTGCCCTCTCTGATACATTGCTCTCTTATTGTTTTTGAGCTCAATTTCAACCCTCGAATGGTGGTAGAACCATCTTCTTGATTCAATGGTGAAAACCCCTCCTAAAAATTCCAAAGGTAAAACCTAACTTTTGTGTTTTAAGATCATCCATTGAATTTGTGTCATTCCAAGGGTTTGAGAGCTTCATTAATATTCATTTTGTGAAATACCCCAAATCTAATTAATACCTTAAAAACGTTAAATAATGTAGTATTGTTCTAAGAATAAATCATTTTAGCTACGCATGCTAATTTATGCATGTAAACGTTACGTAAATTAATAGTACGCGTGCACATGCAAACTCATGCACGCAAACGCTTACGTAAAATTAGTCATTTTACCGTAAACGCTAACGGGCGTAATTTTACAAACATCTTAACATACTCGTACAAAACGCTCATGAACATTTATTAACAAGGATTAAACTCCTTACATAACAAGCTCGATAAAGAGAGCGACAACAAGGAAAGATTAATACGAACGTTTATACAACTCATAAAATGACAACGTTCGATCCACGAACACTAATATAATGTCATCTTCACGTACGCATATAAACGCTTACGTACGAACACTAACAGGCATTAAACCCCTTACAAAACAAGCTCCATTAAGAGAGCGTCACCCGGGAAAATATATACGAGCGTTTATACGACCCGGCACACAATAACATTCACTGTAAAAATGTGAAAAATACTAACGAGCAACGTAAATATTTTACGATTTCGTAAGCATTTATAAATGCTAAAATAATTGATCTACACTTGACAATGTAACAACTAATGTTAAAAAATCTTAATTCTTAATATATATCATAGATACCTTGGAAATGTTATAACATTTCATATAACACAAGGGGTACAAGATAAAAATCTGCATGACAATACCGGTTTTACATGGTCTGTTTGGGCAAGTTTTTACACATTTTTACTTAGTAAAATAATTAACTACCTAATGTACGTACTTAATACATGAGTATACATTATTAGCAAAAGATTAAATCTACTTATATACATATATATAACCGGTTATACATGTATATTGCATCATATAAAAAAAATTTAACAACTACCAATTAACGGTAGGATCATTGTATATTGCCAAACCAAAAAAAAAAATCTGTACACCTCTTGATGTCACGTAAATTGATATACTAATCATAACAGACAACCTGAAACATATTTATCATGACATCTTGTACTCATGCATACCAAGTTAACAAAACGGTAGCACATATGTATATACATCAAACATACTTTAATAGCATAACAAAAAAAAAACAAAAAAACAAAACGGCAACATATATACATATAGCTGTCGGTTATGTATTTCACTTTATGAGCATGATGTAGATTGTATAGATGGTATAGAAACCTACAACCAACATTATATTATACGGTAAGGTATTTAACTAATCAAACAAAAATCTGTAGTATGTGTTAATAGAACCGATTACATATATATAGTCAAGTCTCGTGTTTTTAAATGTCATAATCATCTTGAAAGCTTTATTAAACACACTACTAGTTATTATACTACCATGTTACGAGTGGTGCACATCCAATCCAGCTAGCCATTACCGAAATTCCTGCACAAAACAAGAGAATGTTAGCTTTGGTAAAAGTATAAAATGCTAAAAGCTAGATCTAGATCTAGGATAATAATAACTTATATTACGACAACAAGAATGACATTGAATCAGCATCGCTCTCATCTCATCCCCCTTTGCCGTGAGCTTGCACATGTAAAAGACACAAGTCTCATTGAAAATCAAAAGAATAAATCTTACCTAACTTACCTTATAATCTTGACTTGTTATCATCCTTACATTCCTTCCATTAACGAAAATTGTAGCTGTATGGAAGACTTATTGGAGCCTAAAATCAAAAGCAAAACAATAAATAAAGTCATTGCGTAACATGCCAAATCATTATGTCTACAAATTAACAAATCAATTCTTTCCTAAATCTAGCATAAGTCATACGACAACATTGCCTTTCTTTCCTCCATTCTAGCCGGTTGTGTAAGTCTCCTCTTCCCTCTCCTTTCATCTTCTTCTTTGAAGCTCTTAAGTCCATTAATGAAGATTTAACTTCTATTGAAATACCCCGTAATTAAAAATGTGATTAATCAGGCTAATAAGTAATTTAGAGGCTTAGTTAAGTATAAATAATTAGTAGGGAACAAATCCCGAAGAAAACGGATCCTTAAAATGGATTAAAATCATAACGAACCTTAAAAGTGCGTTTTTCGAGGTAATCGGGAAAACGGTCTTTAAGCGGGTCAAATAGACTCGTAACAATTTGTTCAACTAAATAATCATTAATAATATAGTGAAGCTTAAGGACCAATAAAATCAATAAAACGAGAGATTAGTAAAAACTGTCAAAAACGGGAAGTTGTGGGGTAGAAATATAAATAACACAAACTTATGTGTCCACTTTTTAAAATAAAATGAAGTTGTGGTGTGTGTGTGTGTTGTGCCAGCCGATGGGGACTCCCCCTCTCACCTCTCTCACACACTCACTCTCTTATTTACAAAACAACAAAAAAACATAAAGTTAACCCCACTCACCTTTTTACTCTCTCTCCTCCAATTCATTCTCCACTCACGTAATGCCACACCCCCTCACTCTCTCATTTTCCTCTCTTCTTTCTCCAAACCGATGGCAGCCATGGGAGCTTGAACAAACACACACAAACTCCTCTTCTTTCCTCTTGTAACTCCCTCACATTCTCCAAAAATTATAAAATACCACCATTGGAATCCTCTCCTCAAGAGCAACATTCCTATCTTTCCAAAATCCAAAAAAACTTTTCGTTTTCATGGGTATGTCTCATTTGGAGCTTCAACACCACCATTAGAAGGCCCTCCTTCTCCTTTCTAGTAAGGTAAAAATATCTTCAAAAACTCATCTTTTTCTAGCCTCAAAGGCAAAACGAATTCAAACTAACCCTTGTTGTTTCCTTGTGTTCTAGCCGATTTTTCTTGTTTGGTGGAGTTGGAAATATTGTTCTTGAGCCCTCCAAGCCCCATTTGAACCCTTGCAAGGTAATATAAATTCTAAACCCTAGAATGTGCATTAGAAGTCAAATAATGTTTAAGTTAGTTTTAGTATTGAAAATATGTATGTTGATGGGCTGTAGCATGGAGGTTGGTTGAAAAACCGGTAGAGAGAGAGAGAAAGGAAGGAGAAAGAGAAGAAAAAATCTAGAAGAGAAACAAGGTAAGAATGGCTCATTGTGTAGCCTTGTATATATTTGTATATGTAACAGATTTTTAGAAATAAAATGTACATTGTAAAATGGTAATGCATTAGTAGTATTAATGTGTAAGAGAATGCAAGCATTTTGAACCTTTGAAAATTTTAAAAAACTGCACAAGATTGGGAATTTAATGTAATGTGCAGGAATTTATAGTGTTGATGGGTAGTATTTGGGTGGAAGAACTTAGTATATTGTTGTTGTGTACAAACGTGGATTGGTTAGTAATGTGAGTGTGACAATGTGGTGAGTGCATAAAATTATAGGGGAGACTATGGCAAAATTTGCCTAGGATTAGAACACTTAGTGAATTTTAACTAGGTGATAGTTAGGTTGTAACAGATTTTGTTAGAGAAAGATAGAGGTGTATTAGGAGATAGCTAATGTAGTTGTAAGTATTAGAGGTGTTAGAAATGACATAAGAGAGGGAGTGTAGATGGAGAGTGTTAGTGTTAAAACTGTAGCATAATACACTAAAGGAAGTCTAGGTGAGTGTTGGATGGAACTTGGGAAATTATGTGAGTGAATTAGGATAGAATTATGTAAGGAGTTTAAGGAGTGAATTAAGGTGTATTAGGGTTTAATTAGTGTTAAAATATGGAATTAAGTGTAGGAACAATGGGGAAATAAGGGGTAAGAAGTGGGACTTAAACAGAATTAAAATGCAAACTACTGGGGCGGACCGACCTTGGGACCGACTTGCAGGTCGGTCGAGCCCAGATTTTACAAAGACGGGAAAGCTTCTGGAAATCGACCGGACTTGCGACGGACTTGCAAGTTCGGTCGGACTAGAAAATTTTCCCGTCTGTAACCTACTGGAATGGACCGACCTTGCGACCGGACTTGCAAGGTCGGTCGACACAAAAATTTTCCATCAGGTAAGCTACTGGAATGGACCGACCTTGCGACCGGACTTGCAAGGTCGGTCGGGCTTAAAATTCGCCTGTAGCAAAACTTACTGGAATGGACCGACCTTGGGACCGGACATGCAAGGTCGGTCGACTCCAGAATTTCGAAACCAAAACTTACTGGAATGGACCGACCTTGCGACCGGACTTGCAAGGTCGGTCGGCCAGAAGGATTTCGGCAATCTGAGCTACTGGAATGGACCGACTTGCAAGGTCGGTCGCAAGTCCGGTCCGGTCAAAAAAAAAAATTAAATTATTTAAATTAATATATATATATATGTATATATGTATGTAAGCATGTTGAAAGTATGCCAAAGTTAAGTAAGAAAGTAAAACTTAAGTAATGAAAAATAAGTAAGTTAAGTGTAGTGTAGGAAGTGTAAGGACATAGTAAGTAGGAGTTAAGTTGATGATAGGTAAATTAATCATTCAATTGTATTATATAATAGGACTGATTTTGTGACACCGGAGGACGTTTGGAAACACACGTGCAACGTGAACGTTATGGATTCCTCATGCCCTGTATGCTATCTTGGTTACTCTGATTTGTGTGTTGTGTGCTAATTGATCACCAATAAGATAAATGCACGAATCGGAGTTAATATGCATACTTGTGAATATGTAGTGTTGTATGTTGTGAATATTTTCTTAAATCTTAGTTTGTATAATTCAGAAATGTATGGATGTATATGAATACTTGCATGAATGTTGTAGTGTACTGTGACCGTTTATTATTGTGTTTGGACTTCTACTTATTCCTAACAAGCTAACCATCCTAACTTAAAATGGTAATTAATTGGAATGAGTAGAAGTCCGATATAGTTTTCGGCCACGCGTGAGGATGCGGATCACGAGAGGTGGCTCCAATTCCTGACTCTTAAACTGGTCCGCGGCCCAAATCCTTAAGTGGGTAGCATCCCGGATTGGTGAGTCAAGTAAATCCCGGAGGTGGGACGGCGTTGTCCCCAGGGCCGGGGTCCCGACGACTTAACTTGAGTATAAGTAAGTAAGTAAGAATGAGTAAGTAAAGTAATTGAAGGTAAGTATTGTAAGTAAGAAAAATAAGTAATGAGTAAAGAGTAAAACATTCCGATTAACCCGGATGCATAATTTGGCTAACCTTGTGAAGGTAAGTGAATGTATGCTATGATATTGCTGCCTTGAATTGTGTAATGAATTGTATAGCATGTATGATGTTTGAAGCATGATGTATGAAATAAATGAAATGCATGTTTAGTGGACTCAAATAGTCGGCGTGCCCTAGCTAGCACGCGGTATATGCGGAGTCTATATGCAGCGTTTGGTGAGCCCCTTGGGGCACCATTTTTACTACACGCAGGTACTCGAGAGTGATGAAGATGTGAAGACTCAATTCTATTCCTTTATCTTCTTTTTGGATTGTAATGGGAATTATGATGGGTGTACTAAGTAGTACATGGTTATAGCTTTTGAGTAGCCGGTGTACCATGGGGTACACCTTTTTGGATTTTGGGATAGAATGAGAATTGGTATAGATGAGTAGTTGGTAACTCATTCTTTTGAAACTTCGAAATGATGTAATGTAATACTTTAAATACTCGGTGATCCAAGAATGTAAGTAGGTTAGTTTGTATTCAGTATGCATTATATTAGTAGCTCGGTACACTATGTTCATCAGACCGTGACTGTCATATTAGTAGCCTAGCTAGCCGTATGGGCCGGTTAGCGGCATTGCTTCACCCGCCGTAGTAAGTATGAAATAATTCCGCTTCGACTGAGGATCAATCGATTAGAGGAGATAAGTAATGAGGAGATAGAGGAGAGACGGTAAGCATAGGATTAGCGGTTGGGGTGTTACAAAAAGTGGTATCAGAGCGTAGTAACGCTCTGATGTCCTTAGTACCGAGCATAGGGGATTACCGAGTTAGGATTTCAACCGTCTTAAGACGGATACTTAGAAACCTAACTAGGAACTACCGTTGTTAACAACGGATACCCTTAACGTTCTTATGAACGATACCTTGCTTAAATTCCAAGACCTTTGAGTCATATCTTGCAAAGCCTAACGTAACTGTTAAATATTCAGATGTCAGGCAGAGGTCCAGGTCGCCCCAGAGGAGGGGGCAATGACGGACCCGGCGCGCAGACGATAGCTGAGATCGTCGCCGCCACGGTAGCGCAGATGCTACCTCAAGTAATCCAAGCTGTACAACAATCCCAACAAAACCAACAAACTCAAACGGGGCAAATCCCTCCCCCGCCACCCAGAGAAGCGAACTGGGTAAAAGCTGTAGCGGAGCTCCGCCCTCCCTGCTTTAGGGGCGAGAGTGATCCGGCTAAGCTCGAGGCCTACATCTCCGAGATGGAGACGGCCTTCGAAACACTCGAAGCTCCTGCTGGAGTTCGAGTCAGAGTTGCAGCCTACTATCTGAAGGATGCAGCCATGGATTGGTGGAAGCTGGTTAAGCACGAGCACGTCAGCGACCCCACATTCGACTGGGATTCCTTCGCCTCACTCCTCCGTTCCAAATACTACCCGGAGCATGTAAAAACAAAGAAAAGGCTAGAGCTGGATGCCTTAAAGATGACAGACAAGATGTCTGTGGATGAGTACTACCGCACCTTCACCTCTATACTCCGTCTCCTCCCTGATCTAGGATACACCGGCCAGGTGTTGGTCGATCGCTTCTATGGCGGTCTGAGCCATCGCCTTCGGTACGGTATGGGCTACACTAGATTTACCTCCCTTCAGGTAAATAACGGTTAACCCTTAGTACCATTTCAATTCCTTAAATTCCTTGAATTCTTTGAATCTTTCCTTATTCCTCCTTAAATGAGAATCCCGGCTAATACCTGAGATTTCAGGAGTGTTATCACGCGGCTTCTCGCGTTGAGATCACTTGCCAGTTAAGGGATGAAGAAACCGCGCTGAAGCGCAAAGCTAACAACAAAAACACCAGCACTGAGGAGCAGAACCAGGGGAAGAGCTGGAAAAAGAAGAAAGGGAATTTCTTTCAGCAATCCCAAAAGAAATCCCAGGGTGAGAGCAGTGCCCATGCTGAGCAGGGCAAACCAACTGAGCTTCTTCAGCTTGGTTATTCTGCACCGGTGGCAGCAAAGCCACTGAGATCACACCCACCAAAGGGTAAATTCCTAATCCAATTTGTATTCGTATAAGTATCATATCTAGTATATCCACGCACACATGTGCTAACCCTCTAACCTCAGGTTCTAGCTCCGGTGTCGCCAAAACCTTCTCCGATGGCCGCACCTATGTGTGCAGAAAGTGCAACCAGGACCATCCTGGTAAGGACTGTTACGGGAGAGAAATCAAATGCTATAATTGCCAGAAGCTGGGGCACACAGCTAACAAGTGCCCAGAGAATGGGAAGCAAAGGGGGAACTTCCCGAACTACAAGCAGAGAGAAGGCAAGGAGGTGGCATCTGGCGATGCACCGGCCCAGCAGGCACCTCAGGGACAGGGATCCCGGGGCCCTCAGAGGGGCGCACCTCAGAGGCAGCCTGTTCTGCATGTTATTGACCGTGATGGGCCCGGTTCGAAATCCGGCCAAGGTAATCTTCTAAACCTTTAATCCTTGAAATAGCATGCCTAGTAGTAGAGTAACTGTATGAGTGAATGCATGGGCAAATAAATGAAGTGTATATTAAGCATGAAACGAAGTAGTTGAAACTAGTACTCACCGTAGATGAAATTTGTAACCATAGGAAGCTTTAGTATCTGTTACCCAATACCGGTGAACTTGAATCAAGAAGAGATCGACATCACCAACCACGACTACACCAACAAACAGTGTCAGGTCATTCGACCAGGTATGATCTTATTAAAGGGATACCTAACACCCGAAGCGCAAATCTCAATCATTCGACGATGCAACGAGTTAGGAACGGGTCAAGGTGGATTTTACACACCCGAATTCCCCGGTGGAGCGAAGATGAAGCTGAAGATGATGTGCTTGGGAAAGGACTGGAATCCTTATACCAAGACATACCAGGAGACACGAACACAAGATGGAGCGACGCCACCGACAATACCACCAGAGTTTCAGACACTCATCACTCAAGCAGTAGAACTTGCACAACAATGTGAACCTGAACCGATCCCCGCACTTGAAGCGGATCTCTATATCGTCAACTTCTATGAGAAAGAAGGACGACTTGGGTTACCCCAAGACAAGGACGAGACAGCGGAATCTCTTGAACAAGGAGTGCCCGTAGTGTCTTGGTCCATTGGTGATGACGCCGTATTCCTGTATAGTGAGCAGAAGCGTGTGGACCTCGCACAGAAACTGGTATTGAGATCAGGAGATGTCCTAATCATGGGTGTAAACTCTAGGATGGTGTATCACGGGATCAACAAGATCAAGTTGAATACGGCACCGCCGGCAATAATCAATGCCACACACATGAAACCAGGACGCCTGAACCTTACCTTTAGAAAGTACTAAATTCCTAGTATCATGTAATCTATTAGTAACGTGTATTAGAGACACGACATGTATGATGGTTGGTTTATCAATAAAGAGCAGTGTTGATTTAATTCCACTTGTGTCCACCATCAATACTTATCCAATTGTGAATCCAATAGGTTGTGGACTCGGTACCGAAGGTAACCTGAGCATCCTCACCGAAGCACAAGCCGGCAAGAGCGGCACCATTCTAACGGGAACCTTCCCAGTAAATGGCATCGATGCCAATGTGTTATTCCACTCCGGTGCCTCTCACACTTTCGTATCACCATCCTTTGTGAAGAGGTTGAAGCTAGATGCGGATGAGCTACCGAACTTCATGGTTACTCTCCCATCGAAGGAGCGAGTAAAGTGCACTAAGTATTATCAATCAGCCACAATCCAAATCAAAGGCGAATCATTTCCCCTTTCCTTCATCGAATTCAATGGATTGGGATTCGACGTAATCATTGGAATGAATTGGTTGGAGCGGCACAAGGGTAGAATCCTCTGTGCCGAGCATCGCTTGCTGCTCAAGAGTCCTTTTGGGGTTACAGTATCTTACCGCCAGAGACCGAGAGAGCCTTCGACCACACTCATATCTGCCATGGCTATGTACCGGGAGCTCAGAAAAGGCCAAGAGGTGTATCTTTGTTATGTACAAGACCTGGAGCGAGATCCAGAGTTCAGTGATGAAGTACCCATTGTATCCGAGTATCCCGATGTATTCCCTAAGGAGCTACCCGGCATGCCACCACCGAGAGCAGTGGAATTCGAAATTGATCTATTGCCAGGTACCGGTCCCATTGCCAGGGCACCGTACCGCATGGCACCAGCAGAGATGACCGAATTGAAAGAACAGTTAAGAGACCTCTAGACAAAGGGTTTATACGCCCGAGCGTATCACCCTGGGGAGCACCGGTTCTCTTCGTGAAGAAGAAGGACGGTAGTCTCCGACTATGCATTGACTACCGCAAGCTGAATGCGGTCACAGTCAAAAATAAATACCCACTACCACGTATCGACGACCTATTCGACCAGTTGAAAGGAGCCTCAGTCTTCTCCAAGATCGACCTCCGTTCAGGGTATCATCAGATTGCAATCAAAGAGCAAGACATTGAGAAAACGGCATTCCGTACCAGATATGGCCACTATGAATTCACAGTGATGCCATTCGGTTTGTCAAACGCACCGGCAAAATTCATGGACCTCATGAACCGCCTATTCAGTGAGCAGTTAGACACTTCAGTGGTTGTCTTCATCGACGACATACTCGTATACTCCAAATCACCAGAGGAACATGAAATCCACTTGAGGAAAGTGCTAGAGACACTGCACGAGAACCAGCTGTATGCGAAGTTCTCCAAATGCGAGTTTTGGCTTGATCAGGTATCATTCCTTGGACATGTCATCTCGAGCGCAGGTATCTCGGTTGACCCTTCTAAGGTAGAAGTTGTACGATCATGGCCTAGACCCAAGACTGTTACCGACATTAGGAGCTTTCTTGGTCTAGCCGGTTACTACCGGAGATTTGCAAGGGACTTCTCGAAAGTCGCTAAGCCCATGACTACATTGATGAAGAAAGATGCACCGTTCGTATGGACACACGAGTGCGAGCTATCATTTCAGAAACTGAAAGACTCATTGACCTCAGCGCCCGTCCTTTCTCTTCCAGAGGGCACAGAGGGATTTGAGGTATACTGTGATGCATCAGGCAAAGGAATGGGATGCGTACTCATGCAGCATGGCAAGGTTGTTGCTTATGCCTCCCGCCAGCTGAAAAAACATGAGGAGAATTACCCGACTCACGATTTAGAGTTAGGAGCCATTGTCTTCGCCTTGAAGATATGGCGACACTATCTCTATGGGGTAAGCATCACCATCTACTCCGACCATAAGAGCTTACAGTATGTATTCACTCAGAAAGAACTCAACTTGAGACAGAGAAGGTGGATGGAGTTTCTCTCAGACTACGACATCAACTTGCAGTATAAGGAAGGGAAGGCAAACATTGTAGCCGACGCCCTGAGCCGTCGAGCACACTCGCTCCATTCGCTACTCGCTTCTTCTAGCTTGGTTGACGAGGTGCGAGACGCTCAGTCGAGCGACCCTTACCTAACCGAAATCAGACACAAGATCGAGAATGGTACATTTGAGAAGAAGAAGTATGATTTTAAGCTACACGAAGATGGTTTGATTCGGTTGAATGGCAGGCTATGCGTCCCCCGAAGCAATGCTGAGCTAAGGGATCGCATCCTGCGAGAGTCACACTGTTCCACATTGTCAGTCCATCCGGGAGCCTCAAAGATGTACAAAGACATGAAGAGGTACTTCTGGTGGTCTGGAATGAAGTCAGATGTGACGGAATTTGTATTGAGATGCTTAACATGCCAGAAGGTAAAATTCGAACACCGTAGACCGGGCGGAATGGTGCAATCGATGCCAGTTCCGGAGTGGAAATTTCATGATATCTCCATGGATTTTGTTGTAGGACTCCCACCTGCTAGGGGAGGACTCAACATGATCTGGGTTGTAGTAGATCGCCTTACCAAGGTTGCCAGATTCATACCGATGAAGGACACCTGGAAGGTAGTAAAGCTAGCTGAGCTTTTTGATAAGGATATTATCAGACACCACGGAGTCCCTAAGACCATAGTATCTGACCGCGACACCAGATTTCTTTCGAGATACTGGAGAGGTACAAGGGAAGCGTTGGGTACAGAACTGAAGTTGAGTACCGCCTTCCATCCTCAGACCGACGGTCAGACAGAAAGGACCATCCAGACACTGGAGGACATGCTTCGGGCATGTGCCTTGGATTTTCAGGGGAGTTGGTTAGATAAGCTTCACCTTATCGAGTTCTCGTATAATAATAGTTATCACGCCTCGATTAAGATGTCGCCTTTCCAAGCTCTATACGGTAGACCTTGCCGTACACCCTTGTGTTGGGATGAGTCAAGTGAAGCGGTCATAATAGGACCGGAGTACCTTGAGCAAGTACAAGCCGAAGTGCAACAAATTCGAGCTAACATGAAGGCAGCCCAAGATAGAAAGAAATCCTATGCGGATGTGAGACGACGTGACCTTGAGTTCGCCGTGGGCGACCAAGTGTTCTTGCGAGTTTCACCTATGAAGGGTGTCTTCAGATTTGGTCAGAAGGGCAAGCTAAGCCCAAAGTTTGTAGGGCCGTACACTATCACCGAAAGAGTTGGATCCGTAGCCTACAGGTTAGCACTACTGAGGACTTGGGGCGTGTCCATGATGCATTTCATGTGTCACAACTCAAGAAGTATATTGCTGATCCTTCTCATGTGTTAGAGCCCGAGCACTTATCCATCGAGCCGACTATGCGATATGTTGAAACCCCAGTGAGAATCCTTGATAGGAAGACCAGAGACACTCGCCATAAGTCTATACGAATGGTGAAGGTCCTATGGTCTAACCATGATGTCGAAGAAGCGACATGGGAGTTGGAAGATGCCATGAAGGCCAAATACCCGCAGTTATTCATAGACTAGAGAGTCTACTATTTAGTATACGGGTACGGGTTGTACCCCTTTTAAGGGGGGTAGAGCCCTTTTGCTTTTGCATTGCTTCGGGGTAAGCATTGCATTTTGTATGGCACATGTAGTGCAAGTGAATTTAGTATGGACGTGTATGTATGTGTAATGTGTAATGAATGATGTGTATGTGCAATGTATGGTGTAATGGTGTAATGTGTATTGTGAATGGTAATGGTGTATTGTGTATTGTGGTATGGTATGAATGGAAATGATGTATTGTGTATGTGAATTGTGTATGATGTTGAAATGTGTATGCTTGCAATGTGGAATGAAGTAAACACCTCATAGGTGGTAGTAAGACACATTAGTGCAATTGGTTTGCCTAATGAGTAGAATTACTTAAAACTATTAACCCTTGAGCAACTTTGAGGGCAAAGTTTCTTAAGGGGGGTAGATTGAAATACCCCGTAATTAAAAATAGTGATTAATCAGGCTAATAAGTAATTTAGAGGCTTAATTAAGTATAAATAATTAGTAGGGAACAAATCCCAAAGAAAACGGATCCTTAAAATGGATTAAAATCACTAACGAACCTTAAAGCGCGTTTTTCGAGGTAATCGGGAAAACGTGTCTTTAAGCGGGTCAAATAGACTCGTAACAATTTTGGTCAACTAAATAATCATTAATAAATATTAGTGAAGCTTAAGGACCAATAAAATCAATAAAACGAGATATTAGTAAAACTGTCAAAAACGGGAAGTTGGGGGTAGAAATATAACACAAACTTATGTGTCCACTTTTAAAATAAAAAGTGAAGTTGTGTGTGTGTGTGTGTATGCCAGCCGATGGGGACTCCCCCTCTCACACTCTCTCACACACTCACTCTCTTATTTACAAAACAACAAAAAAACATAAAGTAACCCCACTCACCTTTTTACTCTCTCTCCTCCAATTCATTCTCCTCACTCACGTAATGCCACTCACCCTCACTCTCTCATTTCCTCTCTTCTTCTCCAAACCGATGGCAGCCATGGGAGCTTGAACAAACACACACAAACTCCTCTTCTTTCCTCTTGTAACTCCCTCAAACATTCTCCAAAAATTATAAAAATACCACCATTGGAATCCTCTCCTTAAGAGCACATTCCTATCTTTCCAAAATCCAAAAAGCATTTTCGTTTTCATGGGTATGTCCCATTTGGAGCTTCAACACCCCATTAGAAGGCCCTCCTTCTCCTTGTTCTAGTAGGTAAAAATATCTTCAAAAACTCCATCTTTTTCTAGCCTCAAAGGCAAAACGAAATTCATAAACTAAACCTTGTTTTGTTCCTTGTGTTCTAGCCGCCGATTTTGGCTTGTTGGTGGAGTTGGAAATATTGTCTTGAGCCACTCCAAGCCCCATTTGAACCCTTGCAAGGTAATATAAATTCTAAACCCTAGAATGTGCATTAGAACTCAAATAATGTTTAAGGTTAGTTTTAGTATTGAAAATATGTATGTTGATGGGCTGTAGCATTGGAGGTTTGGTTTGAAAACCGGTAGAGAGAGAGAGAAGGAAGGAGAAAGAAGAAGAAAGAAAATCTAGAAGAGAAACAAGGTAAGAATGCTCATTGTGTAGCCTTGTATATATTTGTATATGTAACAGATTTTTAGAAATAAAATGTACATTGTAAAATGGTAATGCATTAGTAGTATAATGTGTAAGAGAATGCAAGCATTTTGAACCTTTGAAAACAGTTTAAAAACTGTCACAAACAGATTGGGAATTTAATGTAATGTGCAGGAATTTTATAGTGTTTAATGGGTCGTATTTGGGTGGAAGAACTTAGTATATTGTTGTTGTGTACAGACAGGTGGATTGGTTAGTAATGTGAGTGTGAACAATGTGGTGAGTGTATAAAATTATAGGGGAGACTATGGCAAAATTTACCTAGGATTAGAACAATTAGTGAATTTTTAACTAGGTGAATAATGTAGGTTGTAACAGATTTTGTTAGAGAAAGATAGAGGGTGTATTAGGAGAGATAGCTAATGTAGTTGTAAAGTATTAGAGGTGTTAGAAATGACATAAGAAGAGGGAGTGTAGATGGAGAGTGTTAGTGTTAAAATCTGTAGCATAATACAACTAAAGGAAAGTCTAGGTGAGTGTTGGATGGAACTTGGGAAATTATGTGAGTGAATTAGGATAGAATTATGTAAGGAGTTAAGGAGTGAATTAAGGTGTATTAGGAAGTTTAATTAGTGAAAAAATATGAGGAATTAAGTGTAGGAACAATGGGGAAATAATGGGTAAGAAGAGGGACTTAAAACAGAAATTAAAATGCAAATACTGGGGCGGACCGACCTTGGGACCGAATTGCAAGGTCGGTCGAGCCCAGATTTACAAAGACGGGAAAGCTTCTGGAATCGACCGGACTTGCGACCGACTTGCAAGTTCCGGACTAGAAAATTTTCCCGTCTGTAACCTACTGGAATGGACCGACCTTGCGACCGGACTTGCAAGGTCGGTCGACACAAAAATTTTCCGTCAGGTAAGCTACTGGAATGGACCGACCTTGCGACCGGACTTGCAAGGTCGGTCCTAAAATTCGCCTGTAGCAAACATACTGGAATGGACCGACCTTGGGACCGAACATGCAAGGTCGGTCGACTCTAGAATTTCAAAACCAAAACTTACTGGAATGGACCGACCTTGCGACCGGACTTGCAAGGTCGGTCGGCCAGAAGGATTTCGGCAATCTGAGCTACTGGAATGGACCGGACTTGCAAGGTCGGTCGCAAGTCCGGTCCGGTCAAAAAAAAAATTATTTAAATTAAATAATATATATATATATGTATATACCTACATATACATATATGTATGTAGATGTATGAAAGTATGCCAAAGTTAAGTAAGAAAGTAAAACTTAAGTAATGAAAAATAAGTAAGTAAAGTGTAGTGTAGGAAGTGTAAGGACATAGTAAGTAGGAGTTAAGTTGATGATAGGTAAATTAATCATTCAATTGTATGTATATAATAGGACTTGATTTGTGACACCGGAGGACGTTTGGAAACACGTGCAACGGTGAACGGTATGGATTCCTCATGCCCTGTATGCTATCTTGGTTACTCTGATTTGTGTGTTGTGTGCTAATTGATCACCAAATAAGATAAATGCACGAATCGGAGTTAATATGCATACTTGTGAATATGTAGTGTTGTATGTTGTGAATATTTTCTTAAATCTTAGTTTGTATAATTCATGAAATGTATGGATGTATATGAATACTTGCATGAATGTTGTAGTGTACTGTGACCGTTTATTATTGTGTTTGGACTTCTAACTTATTCCTAACAAGCTAACCATCCTAACTTAAAATGGTAATTAAATTGGAATGAGTAGAAGTCCGATATAGTTTCGGCCACGCGTGAGGATGCGGAGTCACGAGAGGTTGGCTCCAATTCCTGACTCTTAAACTGGTCCGCGGCCCAAATCCCTTAAGTGGGTAGCATCCCGGATTGGTGAGTCAAGTAAATCCCGGAGGTGGGACGGCGTTGTCCCCAGGGCCGGAGGTCCCGACGACTTAACTTGAGTATAAGTAAGTAAGTAAGAATGAGTAAGTAAAGTAATTGAAGGTAAGTAATTGTAAGTAAGAAAAAGTAAGTAATGAGTAAAAGAGTAAAGCATTCCGATTAACCCGGATGCATAATTTGGCTAACCTTGTGAAGGTAAGTGAGATGTATGCTATGATATTGCTGCCTTGAATTGTGTAATGAATTGTATAGCATGTATGATGTATGAAAAGCATGTATGTATGAAATAAATGAAATGCATGTTTAGTGGACGTCAAATAGTCGGCGTGCCCTAGCTAGCACGCGGTATATGCGGAGTCTATATGCAGCGTTTGGTGAGCCCCTTGGGGCACCATTTTTACTACACGCAGGTACTCGAGAGTGATGAAGATGTGAAGACTCAATTCTATTCCTTTATCTTCTTTTTGGATTGTAAATGGTGAATTATGATGGGTGTACTAAGTAGTACATGGTTATAGCTTTTGAGTAGCCGGTGTACCATGGGGTACACCTTTTTGGATTTTGGGATAGAATGAGAATTGGTATAGATGAGTAGTTGGTAACTCATTCTTTTGAAACTTCGAAATGATGTAATGTAATACTTTAAATACTCGGTGATCCAAGAATGTAAGTAGGTTAGTTTGTATTCAGTATGCATTATATTAGTAGCTCGGTACACTATGTTCATCAGACCGTGACTGTAACACTAAAAAAAAATGCCATTTACAGACACATTTTTTGTGTCAGTATAGCCCCTGAAAGTGTCAGTATAGACTCAGTTGACCTTTACCGACACATTAAAAAAGTGTCGGTATAACCTCAGATACTATAGGTCTATACCGACACATATAGTGCGTGTCGGTAAAGGGTTCTGAGCTTTTACTGACACTTATTTTGTTAGTCAGTAAAGGCAGAAGATCTATACTAACACTTAATGTAAGTGACAGAATAGCTCATGAATTTATACTAACACAAAACTAAGTGTCGGTATACCTATATACTAACACATATTTTATGTAGGTAAAAGCTGTTTATACAAACAGAAAAAACCATCCTGCAATAGCTATACTTACACAAAAGTAAGTGTCGGTATACATATATACTAACACATAATTTATGTTAGTAAAAGCTGATTATACAAACAGAATAAACCATCTTGTAACAGCTATACTAACACAAAATCTAGTGTTAGTAAAACTTTTACTGACACAAAGTATAATTCAAATAATATTCATAAAATGACCTGTGAATTCTCCAATAATAAATGAGGTATTCAATAAGCTCCAATGCCATTAAAAATGTTAAGAGTTTACAATAGCATAAGTTGAAAACTAACATTCATCATTATCCTCCAAAAGTATCGTAATCAACATCAAGGTAAGTTGTGTTTAAATCAAAAAAATACAATATTCATCATTAGAATGTAACATATCACTCTCTTTCTTCATACTTCTCTCACTTCTAAAATAAAATCTTGACTTCATCCACATTCTTTTACTCAGCACCTGCACACATAAAAATTATATCGTCACAAAGATAGAAGATAAGTAAATGGTTATCCAAGATATATGGAAAATATTCATAAGCAAGGAGTACCATTAGTATTTCTTTCACTCGACGAAAGTTGATTTTCATTAACTGAGCGATTTGTACCGCTAGAAATATCACTTGGAACCTGAAATATATAAATAAACCACAATCTTCATTGGGTAGTTCAATCTTCACCACACACAAACACAGAGAATATGCCCAAACTACTCATTTGGAAGAACTTTAGTTGTTGAAGAAATACAGAATCATAACATAGAGTTAAAAAAACAGATTGAGATATGTCAAGAGGAGAATAAAGTTCAAGTCAAAATAAATCGTCAAAGAGTGATTGAACTTGAAAAGATGACAGTAATAATTAATCAGCTTGAAGAAGCGTTACACAATGGTGGTGCTGCTAATGCTGTTCGAGATTGTCGACGACAAATTACCGAATTAAATGTTTGTACTACTACTTATAACTAGACTTTATTTAATTAATCACATGTTAATTAATTCTAGTAGTATGTATTTATTTTATACTACGTAATAGTGCAGAAGGAGAAGAGGACACTTGACAGGGAACTAGCCAGAGCTAAAGTAGCAGCAAATAGAGTGGCAACTGCTATCAGATGTAACCGCTTAAGTTGAAATTGTCTACATCAGAAAGAACTGCTAAAGCTGAAGCTCTACTCAAGGTGTTATGTCAAGTCAGATATATATGCGTGCACGTACTTGATCTCATTAATTAACTGGTTTGGTTAATTTTGTGCATGATTCTTTGTTTGTGTTTGTTGTGTACAGGATAAGTTTAAGTTGAGACTAAAGACTTTGGAAGAAGAGTTTCGGAATGATCATCATCACTTCTGAACAAATGAAAAAAGAAACAGCAAAGGTGATGATGATGAGAATTGTGTATCTGGGGTCTTGTATGATAGATTACAGAAAGAGGTCATTCATTTGAGGAAAGTTTATGTTGAGAAAGACTCAATTATAAATGCCAAAGATGAAGACAATAAGGTATAGAACACAAGTACAAGAATAACATTACCTGCACATTAAGGCTGTTGAAAAAGTTTGACATGCTGGCCTCTGGAATGTGTTCCTTCATGAATCCTACGACACTACCCAAGACCTTTTGTGTCTGGGTAAGGGTCTCCCTTAGCTCATTAGCAGCTGTTTGCCATGTTAGTTGATCTTCACCAGATGTAGCTACTTTCTTTTTCACAAGTGGAACTCTTCCAACACATCGAACATGACCTCTTTTTTCAGGTCCTTTAGCTTTTGATAATTCATCATCCTTCCAGATCTCAACCCCTACTATGCCATTCGAAGAGCTTGCTCCATCCATGTATCCTTTCAAAGTTTCCTAATAGATAGAAATATCATAAGTATTTTACTAGACAATATTCAAATCGGCCAAAAGTTTACGTAATAATTACTTACAACAACTTCAGCTGCTTTATCATTCACTATGCTCCCATTTTTACGAGTTCTGCTCTTCACATAAAGTTGAGCACGTGTAGGCCTAGCCCCGTTATTTTTTTTAGCCTACATCAAGCAAAACTACTATGAATGAAAAAACATGCTACAGTGCAAGGCATGTTGAAGTTAAGAAAATATAATGATAAGAAGCAAAGAAGTCAAGGAACACATATTTTGTTGCTATCACATTGTGCAGCCTGCAACATCGTGGAGTATGAAAATGAAAAACTACTAAACAATAAGTCAAGGATAAAATACAAAAGGAAATAAGCAAAGTTTTCACCTCTTCATACTCAAGTCTGGCGAAAGATTTAGTTCCTGTGCAATGAGGCTCATCTGATTTATTACGATTGTTCTTTTTTTGTTCACATAACATCTGAAAGTCCACAAAGTTGATTACAATTTGAAACTAATGCCACAACAAATATAAAACAACATTAAACATCAAATCATCATATATACCTGGTATTCTGGATTCAACCAAAGATTCACAAGATCTTTCATTTGATCTTTGTCAACTCTGTCATCTACCACATTCGCAAGAATTTGATCAGCAGTCTTACTTGGATCGTAGTAGCATTGTTTCAATTCAGATTTCCATCCTTTCCACTTTTTTCCCACATCAGAAATAACCCAACTCTTTAGAAATTCAGGTTCAGCTGGACAAAATGTGAACTTCTCCTACAATAGTTGCATATAGTTGAATATTAGAGCGTAATACATATGATACTTCGACAACTAAATCAAAAGTAAAGTTCATATTACAAAAATTATAACCTTCACAATGCTCCATAAGTCATCCTTCAGCCTTTGGGGGACTTTTCTCCAGTCCGAGTAATTGATTGGTAGATGTTGAGGCATTCTTGCAAGAGTACCCAGGAATCGGGTAAATGTACAAGCTTCTCCGCCAACTGGTAAGCCCAACTCATTTAAGTTAACTTGAACTCGCTGGTGACTCTCTAAAGTCCACACATCTTGCATCCGGGTATGTCCACGAACTTTCTTTGCAACTACAGTTCACATAAAAATAATACAAGTTAGAAAATGATAACCAAACAATAATAATAGTTGGGAAATAGAATGCATAATTTGCAAGGACAGTTTCTATAATTTTAATATTTGCACCAACCTGGCTGAGAATCATCATCCATAGTGGTTTCTTCATGAGGTGTATCCACAAAATCTGATTCACCATCATCCATTGCACCATTTTCAATTGTATGAAAAGTTTCTTGTGATTGAGTCGAACCATCTTCCTGTTGTGCTGACCCTTGAGATTGATTGTTGATAGATATCACGCGTAGCTTACGTTTAGCCATTCTGTGTGAACAAAAGCTAAAAGTATCACTGTAAAAATGTTAAATTTACATTAAAGAACACGGTTGGTAAGAAAATCAAATGCATTTAGACATATAATGAAGTTAGTATTTAAGAACATGATGAAGTATTAAGATGTACTACAAGAAAAAGATAATGTATCTAATATTTGAACAAAAAAGTTTAAAGATGAGTATGTGGGGTTACAAATTTAGGTTCAATTCACAAGACAAAAAACAATTCAAAATAGTTATATATAGCCACTAATTTTGATCATCTTCATCTTGATCTTCCATATCCTCAAGTTGCATTATTGATGTCACATCTTCTCCATCATCGCCATCAACCCCAACACGATGCAAGTCTACTACATCAATTCTGTCATCATTGCCATTCTGGTCCATATAAGGTTCTGGCTCATCACCCATGTCAAAAACATCCCTCAACTTTACTTGCTTAGCAACTAACCATCCATCACATCTTGCATCTTTGATGTAGAACACTTTCTCAGCTTGTGAGGCCAGAATGAAGGGGTCATCAAGTAGATTGACTCCAGTGTGAGCCAAATATGAGAAGTTGACAAGTGTAGCACCAAGAGCATCCTGTTTACATCCTCTGTTGATGTCAACCCAGTCACATCTGAATAGTGCAACTCGTATCTTACCAGAATAGTTTAACTGAATGATGTCTTTCAATGATCCATAATACTTGATAACTCCGACAGTTGGTCTAGTATCTCGGGCACTAGCATAACTATCACCCCTCACATGACAACCACACCACTATTTTGTGACTTCAAATACTTCTCATGGTCTTTGGTATGAAACCGGAAGCCATTAACAATGTAACCAGAAAATCGTTTAACAGAAGTATTTGGTCCACGAGCTAACCACTTAATTTCCTCTGGAACACTTGTACCCGCTTCTTCTAAGCGCGCTACCTATGAAGTTTTAAAATGATGAAAATGTAATCATTTAAAAAAAAGTGAAAGATCAAAAACTATATCATACTTAGAAGTTGAATGAATTATACCCGACTTTGGAACCAATCACTAAATTGTTGAGAATGAATTTTCTCAATCTCATACTGTGGCCGGCGCCGTGAACGGTTTTGTGCTCGAATGGTCCTCTTATGTTCCCTATGAATGATATTAAGTAGGTACATAAAAATCTGAAGGGAAAAAAAGATCCACATTTGATAAGTACAACCACTTACTCACGATATGGCTCAACTGATTCAACATTGAACAACACGTAACGGTGTGCTTGTGCAAGTGATTGTGCATCTATCTCACAATTGGACCTTCTCTTTCTTTTTCCATTTGGGATCTTGGTAGCTTTTACTCCTAGTGGTCGCCCGGGGCAAAGAGAGTTTGTACGTTCAAGTTCATTTTGGTCACTAGTGTCATCATTTCTTACTGGTCTTGTAAACTTAGTTTCTACACCCGAAAGATATCGAGAGCAAAAGGTTAAACTTTCTTGAGCCATGTATCCTTCTGCTATTGAACCTTCTGGATGAGCTCTGTTGTGCACATAGGACTTAAGTGTAAGAAGGTACCTATGATGAAATTGAAGATTAGTGGTTGGCAATTTCACAAGTATACAATGCACATTGATGATGAGAAATGTACCTTTCAATAGGATACATCCAGCGAAACGTAACAGGACCTCCAAGCCTAATCTCTCTTGCCAAATGAACTACCAAATGCACCATGATGGTGAAAAAAGCGGGAGGAAATATCTTTTCCATATTGCATAAAATTATGGCAATACGAGACTCGAGTTGTTTTAGGTCATCTTCAGTTAGGACTTTGCTGCAAATCCTTTTGAAGTATTCACAGAGGTCAATCAAAATAAGGCATACATTGTCAGGTAAGTTTCCTCTGATGGCGACGGGTAAAAATTCCTGCATCAACAAGTGGCAATCATAACTTTTCAGCCCTATTAGCTTTTTGTCTTTCATTTGAACACACCGGGAGATGTTGGATGAATACTCATCAGGAGGTTTGATATTCTTGAGTACTTCTAAAAACCTTTCCTTTTCAGACTTGGTCATTTGATAACATGCTTTGGGCAAGTAGATAGTTTTCCTCCTAGGATGTCTTGTTGGATGTAGTTCTTTCCTTAAACCCAACTCTTGCAAGTCAAGCCTTGCTTTGTAGTTATCTTTGGACTTCCCGTCTTGTCCCATTATGGTCCCATAAACATTCTCAGCAACATTTTTTTCCATGTGCATAGCATCAAGACTATGACGCAACAACAAATGTTTCCAATATGGTAGCATGAAAAGAATGCTTTTCTTCTTCCAAGGGCCATTCTCATTACGCTCAAAGAAATTAATACCTTCTAATTGTTGTGTGATTACATCTTCAGCAGGAATTGGAGGGGGATCCCTCAACTCTGTGGTACCATCGAATGATGAAGCTTCAAATCGATACCTATGCTCTGGTGGTAGAAATCTGCGATGACACATGTAGCAGAATTTTCTACTGTTACGGAGCCATTGAGAAGTAGTGTTAACACCACATGCAGGACAAGCTAATCTTCCTCTAGTGCTCCATCCAGAAAGACTAGCATAGGCGGGGAAATCCGAGATTGTGCCGAGTACTGCTGCCTTTAATTGAAAATATTCATTTCTCGAGGCATCATAGGTTTTAACACCAACTTCCCATAGCTCATTCAACTCTTTGATTAATGGCTGCATGTAGATATCAAACTTATCTCCAGGACTTTGAGGACCAGGGATGATGAGTGAAAGAATGATGTTAGGTTGTTTCATAACCATCCATGGAGGCAAGTTATAAGGTATAAGACATACAGGCCACACACTGTAAGTGACATTCATTGTTTTAAATGGGTTGAACCCATCGCTTGCCATGGCTAAGCGAACATTTCGAGGTTCATCCGCAAAGAGTTGATATCTTCTATCAAAGTCCTTCCAAGCTTCAGCATCCGCTGGATGTCTCAGTTTCCCATCTTTATTTCGATCAGTATGGTGCCACCTCATAAGACTAGCAGTTTTTGAGCACATATAAAGTCTTTGAAGTCTAGGCTTTAATGGAAACCAACGCAAGACTTTTGCTGGTTTTTTCTTGTTACCAATGACCTCCTCATCTTCATTATTAGAGGTAACTTTCCATCTCGAAGCTCCACAGGAACAAGTTTCTTCTTTCTCTTTGTCACCCCAAAAAAGCATGCAATTATTGGGACATGCATGAATCTTTTCATATCCTAAGCCCAAGTCAGAGATTATCCTTTTAACCGTGTGAGCTGCTTCTGGAAGCTCATTACCCTCTGGTAGTAAATCTTTCAGAAATTCTAACAACATCGTGAAAGAGTTGTTGCTCCATCCATTTAGGCATTTTAAATGGTATAAATGCACTAAACAGGATAACTTGTTGTATTTGCAATTGGGATATAGCTTTTTTTCAACATCCTTTAACAAGTGATAAAATTTTCCTGTATCATCCCCAACTCCAGGCTGATTGTTCAAATCAGTTTGGTCTGCATTATGTTGAATCCCTTCTATATTCAATTCAGATTCTTCCTGAAGAGCCGAGGGGAATAAATCATTTAATAACCCTTGCATATCATGGTTAAACCTTCCTCCTTCTTCTTCCTCTTCATTAAGTATCGCAATGCTAGATGATTCTGTAGACTCTTCTCCATGATGTTTCCATCTTGTATATCCTTTTACAAAACCAACCCACTGAACGTGATCCAGAACCTCTTGTCTCGTACGATAATACATATTCAAGCAATTAACACAAGGACATAAAATTTTTCCCCTAACAGCCTTTCTTTCAAAAGCAAAGTTTAAAAATTCTATAATTCCATTTGTGAACCGATCACATGACCTATTCGGAAGATACATCCAAGATCTATCCATCATATAACAAAGCTGCGAATAAGTATAATTTCGTATTAGTCGGCAAAGCGTGTAGAAAAAAACCTATGATTTATTATCTTCATATCAGTTTAAAAAAAGGCATGCATACACCAGAGGAAAAAGATATCTTTCCAATTTTTCATCATCAAAATAACCTTCAAAAGCACACTCAGCTTCGTTTGGGTCACCATAAAAGCACCGACTACAACAAGTAGCAAACCGGTTTCATTTTGAAACCAACAACACAAGCATAGACAAAACATTAATAGAATACACAACATGCAAACACTAGATAAAACAGAGGTAAAGCTAGAGAGGAAAAGAAAATTCAAAAATTGAATAACCCATCCAAAGGAGAAAATAACGGTTAAATTTCAGCAGAACAAGATTCATCCATCCCTGTCTTAATGATTCTGGGATATTATTCATCAGCCTCACTTTCATAATGGGTCATCTGAACAAGATCCATCCATCTCACCAGCTCAGATTATATAACCAATTTAATTTACAGTTCAATATCTCCCTCAAAAGCAACATATATTACCCGATTCTGAAACGAGGAATATGCAGTCACCAGGAATATCTATGTTACGGTTCAGTATCTCTTCTCCATTGCAACATATATAACCAATCAAACGTTTGATTTCATAACAGATACCCAAACCCTTCGCTTATGTGCAGGTAACTTATTAAATCATACCGGATA
Source organism: Limonium bicolor (assembly GCA_023374045.1). Classification (NCBI taxonomy): domain Eukaryota; kingdom Viridiplantae; phylum Streptophyta; class Magnoliopsida; order Caryophyllales; family Plumbaginaceae; genus Limonium; species Limonium bicolor. The sequence continues at coordinate 299,783,847 of CM041778.1, forward strand.
CCTAGAAAAGAAAGATTTAATTATACTGGAAGCACCATAATTCAATTTCAAGATGAGAACCAGTTTTTTCAACGATCTATTCTATTTACAAGAAAGAAATCGTAAGTTTTTGGTGGTTTTTTGCGAAAAATCAAGAATGATTTCATAACATTTATGTGACGCGCTAACCCCATTCATCAATTTACAATCACAAATAGAAGTATCTTGTCATCTAGGGTTTATAATATGAGGAGAATACTTACCGTAACAGTGGAAGAAAGCGTAAATTGCAGAAGAGATTGAACGTCGACTCGACTGGAGCAAGCCACCGATTGAAGCAAATCACCCACTGGAGAAGTCACCGGCTCGAGTGAAAGTTCTGAATGGGCTGGAGTGGAAATTGGGGGAAACGTAGAGAAATTACTGGGTTCTTCAACCTCCTGTACGCTCGTGCTTATTTGGAGCTTCTGATTTCTTCTACCGCTTTGTTTCTCCTGGTGCAGTTCGCAACGCGTAATGTCAATTGAAGGGGAGGTATAGCGACAGATTAGTGGGCGGTAAACATGGCGCCAATTTTTTTGGTTTAGGTAGATAGTTTTAGTGACTTAAATAACTTATCAGATAATTTAGGTACTATACTCACTTTAAATTTTATAAGTTAGTAAAATAAAGATTTTATGTCAGTAAAGTTTAGGTATTTACTGACACTTTAATAAATGAGTTAGTAAATATTAGGTGTTTACTAACACTTTAATAAATGAGTCAGTAAAGATGATTTAGTTTTTACCGACACATATAATGTGTTAGTAAATTATACCTATAGAGACACTAAGTTATGTGTTAGTAAAATCGTGTGTTAGTAAATGGCATTTTTTTTGTAGTGTAAGTATTAGTAGCCTAGCTAGCCGTATGGGCGGTTAGCGGCATTGTTTCACCCGCCGTAGTAAGTATGTAATAATTCCGCTGCGAACTCGTAGGATCAATAGGACGATTAGACGGTAAGCATAGGATTAGCGGTTGGGGTGTTACATCTATCTTCATTTCTAAGGTAATTTCCTAGCATTTCTCATCAAGTATTGAAGCAAAAACCTTTCTAGGACAACTACAAGTTTTCGGCTTCAATTTATACACCGAGGGAGTTGTCTTAAATCAACATAAATCCAAGGAGCATCCAAGATCATCTTGAGGTATTTTTCATATTTGAAGATCCTTAAGACATATTTTATTTGTATCCAAAATTGTACATCTTCTAAAGCTATTTTCTTCATCAATTTCGTGAAGGAAAATTGATGCTCCATCCATCCTAGAAGTGCCGAAAATATAAGGTAAAATACCTAAGGTAAATTCTTGAAAAACTACTTATAAATCTACTTAAGATCTTTGTTAAGATCTAACTCCTAAACCCCTTCCTCTCTTGCATAAAACCGAAGTGGAACATCAATCTCCATTGGAGGAAGCTTGGGAATTCAAGAAGAGTTCAAGTACTTAATCATCCTTTATTAAGAGTAAGTTTACCAAGCCAATCTATATGTTTTAAGCTAGTTTAAACTTTTAAAAAATTGTACAAAAATTATTTACACCTTCTTAGGAGTCTAAAACCGAAACCATATGGTAACCTATACCAAAAAAATATAGTTTATAACATATATGGAAAATATTTACCTTAAGACACATTTTAGTGTTACAAAAGTTACCTAGGTTAAATAAATATTCATACTGAATTGTCTAGGGAAGATATGCTCCTTTTTGAGCTAAAAATCAATCTAAGGCATTACAATAATTTTTACATGAGTTATATGACTCATATGTATATTGTATAATTATTATAAGTTCTAAATCAAGTTTAGAAACTATATGGTGATATATTATTATTGCCAAACTCAAATGGTGAAGAATAGTTTTTAATAAGCTATATATGTATATAAGTACATACTACGAATTTAGGGTAAGTTAAAAATAATTATTAGTGTTTAAATGACTAGTTTAATAAGTTATGTGGTAAATATATAATTTTTAGGAAGTATGGGGTAAGATATGTAATTACTGAGAATAAAGTGTGTCCATGGCATAATTATGATATAATATAGTGTTAGAATTAATATTATGAATTTTGGTTGAATTAAATAAGTGTTTAGTAGTTAAAATAACAATTTATAAAGTTTTGGGCCTATTTCATAATTTTTGGAAAGATTGGTGTAAAACCGAGAATCATATAGGTTTATGGGTATATTAATTTATTAAGTATGAAATTAGACTATGGTCAAAGTGTTGACCGAAAACTTTGAGTTAAAATGATTTATGACATGAAATATTAAGTTTATAAAAGTTTTGGGGTGAATATGTAATTTATAAGAGTTTAAATATAAAACCGGATTTTATATGGGGCGAAAGCATAATTTGTAGAAATATAAGTGTCCACTTGGTTATTAAGGAAATTAAATATTAAAACTATAGTTTATAAGTTAATATGTAACTTATGTAAAGTTTTTGGGGTTAAAATGTAATTATAAGAAATTATATGGCAAAGCAGAAATTTAATGTGGTAAATTGGTGATTTATAAAAGTTAAGGTGTTCAAATAATAATTACCAATATTTATAATGGTGGTTTAGTGAATTAATTAATTAAGGAAATGAAAGTATGTAATATAATGTATTTTGGTGTATAATGTAAAGTTTATGAAATGAATAAGGTTATAATATAATAACCAAAAAGTATGATGTATTTATGGGATTAAAAATATTTGAAGGTCCTATATGGATATTTACGAAATTTAGAAAAGAAAGTTATGATTTAAGGATTTATGAAATTAAAACTATATGATATACAAGTACAAGTAATTCACTTGTAAAAGAAATAATATTATCGGGGTTAGTTTGTAATTAATAAACGATATGGGGAATAATAAGTCCATGCGTGACATGTAAATACAATTTGAGAATTTATAAGCGGTTATGTTATCTAGACATGTATAATCATGTATCATAAATAGTACATGTGTATAAAACTTATACAGTTAAGATTTTCAAATAAATCAAAAAGGAAATGAATATATGGGATTATGGAATTAAAACTATGGGTTATATAGCTATAAGGAATTTAATTGTAACCAATAAATATTATTTATGGTTAAGAGGAGAATAACAAAAATTATAAGAATCTTATGTCCATGTGTGACATATAAATATATTGGAGAGATTATGAAGTTGTTATATCTTTTAGACAATTATAAACCATGTAACACAAATGGTACATGAACATATATATACATTAAAGGATTTAAAATAAATCAAAGGAAATAACAAATAAGTTATACATTAAATCATAAAGTAATTAAAAGAAATTACCACACCACATAGGTTTTATAAATTAAGAATACATGATTTGGAAGTATATAAATACCTTAATTATTAATAAGGTTAAGAGGTTAAAGGAACTACCTAAGTTCAAAGAAATAAACCTCACATGAAATAATGAATACAAAATTGTTTCATGAACCAATAAAGTTGTAACACCCCTACTACGTACTTAATATTAACTGGAATCGCAGCGGAAATTAAACAACTAAACGATTGGTGCTACAACGCCGTCAACCACCCACGTGGTTAACAAGGCTGAATAAATACAAGTTGTACCGGTCTGATGATCAGACTCCCGAGCATAGAACTAAAACCATAAGTACATACACACATAACCGAGTATTTAACTTACAACCCATAATTATACACTATCACTGTAAACTTCCATTGTGCGCTGTCAACAACTGAAACACATATTGCCACGGGAGCACAGGCGCATCCCGGGCCAACATCCAAAGGTACTCAAAAGTAAACTACATCCTGTGATCTAGAGCCACTCCGCTTCTTCGATCCTCATCCTGTAGTAAAAGAAATATGGATCCCCCGAGGGGGTCAGCAACCCTTGGCTGGTATGGCTAACGCGCAGCCCATCGGCTACCGGGATACGCGCAACCAATTGTCACGATGACATGGCATTCATTTTACACAATAACATCATATATACTATAGCATAGCAAGAATATTGCATAGCAAATAACACACAAGAACGAATCCTTTTAGGAAACGAACCAACAAGTTAGACACATTGAGAGCATAGAGGATGTTGCCATACTCATACTAAGCTCGTTACACAACTCGTTACCGTCACTTTAAATTGAACGGATAACTTAAACACCAGGCGTGTCGGATATAGTGATCCCAAACACACCGAATAAACATAGTATGCCCCTGTGGCCCGACGTGAGTCAGTAAAATAGCCTTGGATAAGCTAAAGGGAAGATTGAAACCAAATTGGAAAACAACCTAAACATACAAAGAGAATCGAACCGGTAAATGACATCGACTCCCATACTCACACGCGTGGCCGGAACTACCGGACTCCTCACTTCCCCGTTAGCACTTGTTAGAAGCACAACATTGCAACACAATACACAGCTCACAATCCAGTGTTTAAGTCTTGTTAGACACACACGAGGGAAATGAGTCACATCTCAGCAACATAATAATATGAACAACTGTAAACTCGTTACATGACTTAAGTCTTACAAAGTCATAAACACACAGAAAACAAACAACACACAAGCCGGTGTAAACCGGTAGGCAACAGACTGCAAGAAAACCATACCTTGGCCCTTGCTTCGACTGGTTCCCACCTTGAGAGAATCCTAAACACATTTAGTAATGTCGGTCAATTAACGCACTAGTCCACTGTTAACATTATTACTTCACATTTCTAGTTATCTCATTTCCACATTTTGTTTTAATTTCTCATCTTTTAAAATGTCATTATAATACTCCTAACATGTCTTGTATAACCTTATAACATCATCTCTAACTTATCCCCATCTTTAGTCATCGTTTAATAACCTAGAAGCAAATTTATATAGTGGTCCGGGACTTGGTCCCTAACTTAGGTCCCGGACCTACACTTAGCAATCTTCTCGGTCTCTTTTAATGGGGTGGTCCGGGACTTCATATAGGTCCTAGGTCCCGGACCATTCTAGGCAAAATCTCTCGGACAATTTTAAGGGGTTGGTCCGGGTCCTTGTACAAGACCCAAGTCCCGGACCCAAATCTGTGTATAACTCTCGGCCTTATTTGCACCCCTGGTCCGGGACATGACCCATGACTTAGGTCCCGGACCCAACCTACAGAATCAACGTACTGGCATTTTTCATGTCCTGCTGCGTAAGTTCTCTACACCCATCAAATGTATAAACTTCCCAGTACACTCTTATACTCAAAACTTCACCAAATATACACCACATAACAACATAGTGCACAATTTAAATTGCATAGCACTTAGGCTCTTAAAATGCATAAATCTTAAACACTGAATTTCCCACAATATATTTGCCTTTCACCTGCAAATACAAACAGCAATACGTATGTCCTTTACTAGTCTCTTTGAGAACATTTTCCTAAGTCATTTACCATTGGATCTTTAGGTAGTTTCAGTAGACAATATACGTTCACTTTCCAAAGGAATTTCAAGCTACTTTTGGTTAGCATAATTACCTCCTTTCCTCACAATTTCTTTCTTGTTTCAGAAATCGGTAAGGATATTTGCTTGCTTGTCAACTTAGAACTTGAAGAGAGTTTGGAAACGTGTCAAGAGAGGACTCCACCCAGTCCTTGGAAGGTTGGAATGAAGCTAAAACAAAGCAACGTAAGGACTCCATTTAAGGCAAATTTTCGAACAGCACATAACATGGAGGAAACACCATTTTTCTTTGAGTTTCCTTACCTTGAAGCAAAGGAGAACAATAATACGTAAAAAGATGAACTCAAGCTCCTTCCATAGAGATTCCTCTTGGCACCAAAATGGAGTTCTTGAAGATTTGAAAGGACTAAGTCGAAGAGCTTGATGAAACTAAGAGATCGGTGGTCTTAGTTTTTGATTTGGATAAGTGAGCTAGGAGTTACAAGGATTTGAAGATGGCACATGGTGCTGGTGCTGTATTATCGTGAAAGAGAGCAAGGAAGGGGATGGCTACGTGAGACAGCAAGAAGAAATGAAGGAATGAAGATAATCACTGATTGTAGTTACTTTTGAAGATATTTCTCACGTAAAGCAAATAGTGCTCTTTTAATTACTCACTTATCTACTCATTTATTTGTTCAATCAGCTAGCAAGGGTGTGACTCACCACATGCAAAACCGGCCCCCATTAAACATAAGGGGTTAATTAGTCTTTATTGCTCAATTAAATTACATATGTTAACATATATTTCAAACTAGCTTATTTTAGTTACTATTCATAATAACAAGGCACTTTGAAGCGAAATTCTTGATTTCCCATTGATTTAAACTTCCAAATGTGATACTAATTAGTACACATATTAATTAAAGAGTAATGATGGACATTTAGCCATTCAAAACTCATTTACGAAACAGTTTCTTAAAAACGTGCTTCACGACTCCTTTAAGCACATTTTGTGTTTTAACTTGTTTTCAAGTTCGGTTTTCTTTAGTAATTGATTTAATAAGCTCATTAATATATAAGTAAGGTCTTGGTAAGTTTATTAAGTCTTAATCAAGACTATCCCAAGCTTAGAGCATATTTTTGCCCATATTGCCTTTTTGGCAATTAATTGTATTTACTATTTATTAAATTGTTTACTAATGTTTCTAAGACTCTTTTTAGTCTTAATAATTTATTATTTAATAATTAAACCACTTATTAAGGTTTGGGGTATTTCAAAAGTTATTATAAGAGGGTAACATAAATTAACACTCTCAGTTAATCCTATTTTAGGACTATACTTGACCAGACGTTGACCAGGATATATTCAACTGCAAATCTACGGTGAACGGTATGGGAATCTTGCAGCTTGCTTGCTACCGGATTATACCGGCTTGTGTGCTATCTGTTGTTTGAAATAATGACCAAGATAATTGTTGTAAAATGTTGTATTACTCTTGTGCACTATTGCGTTTACTTTATGTGCGTGATGCTACTAACTGTAATGTGTATGTTCCACGCATACAACACTACATTACCAGTGGATTAAATAACCGCGTTTTACTATACCGAGAACTTGTACTCGAGTTTCTCACTCACTTCACTTTATAACAAACGTCGTTATCCTAAACGTGATAACTGACAATACACATTGTGTTCTTGCTTAACGTCCTTGAGTGACATCTAATAAATTCAATACTACGAGAAGCGAGGAGCCCAGTTGTATCTGGCCATGCATGCTACAGGAGTTGTACCTATCTCAGGTCATCTCCATTCAATTTACGTCGGGACGGGAGTTTTGGGTGCATTCTATGTCCACTCACCGGGACCGTACTGGAACATTTCAAGTTGGGAGGAAGACTTCATTTCTCTCGAGGGTACGATACCCACCTCTTTTAGTACAGGAGTTAACTACGTTATCTTCTGAGGGAATTATTACCCACCTACTCGTACTAGAGTCCCATCTCATCTAAGGGTTTATCATACCCGACCAATTTTACTCTATGAAGATGGAGTTTAACGAGGTCACTATACCTCCACTGCTGTGAGGGACTCTTATATACATGTTAGTCCCATTGTGAGGATCTGACTACTAGTAAACAATTACAGGACATCTAACTTGACCTTTTGAAGTCTTGTTCTGTGTGACATTATTATCCTTGTATGGATGTTTGTTATGATTATATTATACTGTGTGTTTACAGCTTTATGAAAAAATGATCTGCATGTATTCAACAAAGTAGTTGGTGTGGCCCAGTAGCTTGTGGGCTGCACGCTCTCATACCGGCAATTTATTTTGCTGAGCCGTTTCATGGCTAACCATTTCCAGGTACATGAAGAAAGAAGAGATTACCCGACCGAGTGTAGGTGGGGTAGAATTAAGACAGGAGATTATTACTACCGGTATCATTTTACAGTACTGTACTTTATTTTTGACTTTTGTTGTTTTAAGCGGTTTGTATTCAGCGCTCAGACCGTATCGTTTGCAAGTTATATTGAAGTTAGCCTTGTTAGTCACATGGGTGACTAGCTGCGTTGTAGCACCACCCGTTTTATGTAATTATTCCGCTGCATTTCCAGTTGAAGTTGGGAGCTATCATCGTTCAGGTTGTGGAGTTTCGGGTTGGGGTGTTACAAAAAGTGGAATTAGAGCGTAGTTACGCTCTGAGAACTGAATACAACCGAAATTAGCCTTGGGATACAGGGTGTGTGATAGAACAGTGAGGAGTAGAAAGTTAGTTTTTACTTGGTTTAATACCCCGGATCTAAAAATGGCGATTAAATTACTCTAATATGATTATAAAAGGCCTAATGGTGCCTAAAGAGTATTGGTAAAGAAAATAAAACCAAAAGAAAAGAGAAAACGCTTGAAAAGCGAAAAACGCTAAAATGCGCGTTAAATGAGTATAAGAGATACATGATCTCGAGAGGGTCCGAGATGGATTCCTAAGGCTTAGTTAGGCCTAATTAGTATACGGGAATGATTCCAGAAGAAAACGGATCCAAATAATGGATTAAAACGCTAACGGAGTTTTAAAGCACGTTTTTTCGAGAAAACCCGAAAACGTGACTTTAAGTGGTCAAACAGACCCGTAAAAATTATAGTTGATTATATAACTATAATTAAGTATTAATGGGAGCTTAATAACCATTAAAAATGAAGAAACGGGAAAAATCCGAAAAACGGGCCCGGTTAGTGAATAGTGCCAAACCGGGTAAAATAACGAGCGTTTTCTGTCAGAAACCGAAAAACGCTCCAGCTTAATTAAGTAGTGGGGGCCGATTTTAATAGCCTCTCACACACTCACATACTAAGCTAGCAAATAAAGAAAGAAAGAAAGTAAAGGAGGAGAGAGAAAAGTAAAAAGTAAAAACATAAAACTATCCCCTCACTCTCTTTCCTCTCACTTTCCCTTCTTCTTCTTTTCCCCCCTTCTCCACGTTTCCTTCCTCCCTCTCTGGTGCAGAACGACATGGGAGCTCAAGCAAGTTCCTCCATCTTCTTCTCCTTGCCCAAGCCTCATCCTTGCTCCGAATTGAAAAATAATCGCATATTTGAACTCCTCTCATCAAACTCTACCTTTCCCTCTTTTCAAAATCCCAAAAGCTTGAAGTTCATTTTCATGGTGTTGCCCATTTGAGGAGATAAGCACATAAACTTGAAGCTTGAAGCTTCCCCTTTCTAGCAAGGTAAAAATATCCATGAAAAAGTCATGTTTCTCCATTTTCCCACCTTGGCCGATTTTGGCCTTTGTAATGACTAGCTTTTCTTCCTTGTTTGAGATATTCTCCAAGCTTTAAATGGTGGTGGGAGTCCCTCTTAAGATTCAAGAGTTGAAAACCATTCAAGAAATTCCAAAGGTAAAACCTAACTTGGTGCTTTAAGCATCCTTGTGAATTTTAGTTTATTTGGTGAGCCTAAGAGAGTTCCTTAGTGCTTATTTTCCAATTTGAATGTGGCTAGAGAAATGGGCAAATGAATTGCCTTGGCCGATTTGGAATGAAGAGGAGAGGAGAAGAGAAATAAAAGGAAACTTAAGAAAGTTTAAGGTAAGAAACTTATCTTAGTGTTATCCTACATGTATTAGGATTTGGGAAAGGTTAATTAAAATGAAAGAATCCCACTTGAGTTGTGGTAATAATGTGCTTGTAAAGAAAGAATGCAAGTGAGAAAACATTTGTGAATTTAGTGTTTGATTTTAGAGCTATGCATTTCATGAACTAAGCATTGTGTTGTATTTGGAGAATTGATGAGTATTGGTGAACTTGTGTGTGCTGGTAGAACCCATGATGGGTTTGGTTAGTTTTAGGTTGAATAATGTGATGAGATGAACTTTGGGCAATGTTAGAAAAGTAGCCAAGTTATGGCAAAATTTGGGTAGAAATTTGAGTGGTTTGAGCATTGTTGTGAGTGGGGAATGACCTAGAGAAGCTAGGTGTGGATGGAGACTTATTTGAGTTAGTAAACCACCATAGGAATGCTTGTTCAAGGATGAGAGATTTGTGCTAAAATCTGTAGCAAAAGAGGTTGTTTAAATGCTTGAAGAGTTGTAGAAAAACAAAGAAGATTTAAGGTTTTAAGAGAGAGATAGGAACCTTGGTATGAGTTGTGCATTATCCTAGAAGATGTGGAATGGTCTAAATGAAAGAGAGCATAATGCAAAGGGTTGAGGAGAAGTTAGAAATGCACAAGTGTGCATTAGTGTAAAATGAGAATGAAAAATGTGTGAATTTGAGCAAGAGTTTGAGTAAGGTTTGAGCCTATGATTTGAAGAGTTTTAGAGCATGTTTTAAGGTGATTAAACATGTGGAAAACTTGTGGAAAGTTTGTGGAAAGATTAATGGTGGTTTAAGGATTGATTTGGAGTGGAAAAATCAAGTTTGGAGCAGGTTTTAGCAGGGTCCGGGACTTGGTCCTTGGACAAAGTCCCGGACCACACCTAAATTAAGGCCGAGAGTGCAAGTGCTGCTTTGGTCCGGGACTATACTCCAGGACAAGGTCCCGGACCATGTGTAATTTTCACCCGAGAGTTAAGTTCGCAATTGGTCCGGGACTTAGGTTAAGGACCAAGTCCCGGACCACCCCCAGAAACCTACAGAGAGCATTTTAAAGGTTTTAAATGATGGGGGTTTGAATGTTAATGATGTTATAAGATGTTAAGGCCATGTTTGGTGACATGTAAAGGCCCTAGGAAGTGTAAGAAAGTGTTAGAAGTGATGGAGAAGTGAGAACTCAAATTAACTAGAGTAAAACCGAGTTAACGGGATAACGGGGTAATACGGGAATAACATTTAATTATGTTCCGTATGAGCTTAGTATTAATAATAATGTTTGAAACGTTATCAGAGAGTCGTGCGTGACCCGAGCATGGTGAGATGACACGGTAAAGTAAAAACCCCGGTGAAAGGTATGATTTTCTCATACTCCGCGTGCTAACCGAGTTACGTTGATTTGTGTGTTTGTGTGCCGGCTTAATCAAGATTAAAGCGTGAAAATAATCCCTTGTGTGATTATGTATGCCTTGTTGTATGTTGAATGAGCTAACATACTTGTATGCCGGTGTGGTCTAACATAGTGAATGGACCGACTCGTAGTGAGTAACGTTTGGCTAGAGACCCATAGATCGGGTCGACGCTTATGATAACGAAAACGTGCAAACACACAAACTATCCGTTAAAGTATAACGATAACGCAAACATATGAACTCCCTAGAATGTGAGGAGAAGTACGGGTTGAGTAAATACCCGATAATGGTTAGAAAACCACATCGAAACAATCCACGAAACAAGTGAGAGTGGAAAGATAAGTGAACCTCCTTCAAGAGGATTTAAGATAGTTCGAAGATGTGAACCAGTGAAGAAGGTAAAAGAGACCTGAGGGATTAGTAACTCCCTTGAGACATGGTCGACCTCCTATATGAGGATTTTTCCTGGTGTATGCAAGTAACCGAAAGTATGAGTAAAGTAAATGTATGGGTAACTCTTAAAACCTAAGATTAACCGAACTAAAGTAATGTTCCCAAGTCATTAGAAACATCGAGAATGATGCTTCTAGACTAATATACATGACATTATTATAACTCCGAGAGAGGAGTGTATGGGAACGAGAGTAGTCCGAGAGTAGTCGGACCTAAGTAAAAGAGATAGGAACTAAGAGAGAGTTCCGTGAGCTAGTTGAACCTTCCCACCATGCTAGACCAAGAGTAGGGTCGAAACCGGGGAAGTAAGACTATGCTAGAGAGCCATGAGTTTTGGCCTAAGTATGTATTAAGAGTAACAAGCATGACGTAGGAGACCTGTAGTGTCTCGAGAATCTACAAGAGCTTGAGTATAAATAACCCAAGAGTGTGGGTGAGATAAAGAGTATAAATAACCCAAGAGTATGGGTAAGATAATGAGAATAAGTAACCCGAGAGTGTGGGTGAGTATAGTACGAGTAGCCCAAGAGAATGGGTGTGAATATGAATAAGTAACCCGATAGAGCGGGTGAGGTATTGAATAAGTAAATAAGGCATAGTGAGGAATAACCCTCAAGGCCTAAGAGTAACCAGATACCACTAACAACCTTGTTATGTTAGTTAGGAATCGTGTTCCGTGATTGGATGTAGATTCCTTGTGTAATACACATATTTATTGTATTGCTTTGATGCATGTTGTTTGACTAAAATGAACTCCATGTATATCCGACTAAGTGGTCGGCGTACCCCGGTTAGCGCTCGGGGTATGCGAATTTCATATGCAGCGTTAAGCTGAGCCCCTAGGGGCGATGTTTTTATTTTACAGGTACACCGAAGATGTTACCGTTCGAGAGTAGGACGGGGTCGGTGGGTTACATGGGTAGTAGTTTTAATTACTTATGTATTGAAGGAGGTGTAAGACCGAATATGTTGTCGGCATCCATTTGTTGTAGACTCGGTATAGTAAAGAAATGATTTGAGCATTGTATTTGTGTTGTGAATTCGGTTGTTCCAGTCCATCAGACCGTTACTGTATGAGAGTTAGACCAGGTTAGCCACATGGGTGGCTAACGGCGTTGTTTCACCCCTCGTTGTGATTAGAGTTCCGCTGCGTGAGTAAGAGTAATTAGAATCGGTTTAAGAGGTAATGACGAGTTTAACGGTTGGGGTGTTACAAAAATGGTATCAGAGCGAAGTATCGCTCTGATGACTGGAAATACCGAGCTTAGGTAATACCGAGTTAGGAATTAGGGACTTAGGGCTAAGGGTTGAGTGGTAGCGTGAGAGATGCGCTAGATAGGAACTTCCAGTATGATCTGGATACCTACAATACCAGACCCGCCCTCCACAACCCCCGCATTAAAAGCTCGGGAAAGAACGCCAGAGAGACGGGAAACCCGACCTGGCAGTTATTTAATTAATGTATCAATATGAACCAGAATCTGTCATGCGGTGGATCCCGAGAACCGGAAACCCCGGAGACGGAAGCCGCTGGAACGACAATAACTGCATGCAATGACGAAAGGTCGAGACATCCTAATCCAAGGAGACCAGAATTTGTGGCAGCCTGGGGCGACATGCTTAGCAGTCGCGAGAACCCAGCTGGTCGAGCAGTAGTGAGAAGGATGCACCAATCGTGCGACCAGGCGGATTAATGAGAAGCTACAACACCAAGACACATGTCTACAGACCGCCATAACTAAATAATACCACCAACGGTACATCAACCGACTAAGAATCTAGTCAGGAGTATATACACCCACCCTGCCACACCCGAAGAGGTTGCAATACCTAGCGGGCATAGCTTAGGCAGCTACAAGCATAATTATGGGGTACACCCGAATAGGACTACAACGGTAGTGCCTAGTGATGTAAACCTCGGTAACCACAGTAACGACGTGGGAACAAGCAACGAGGTAGAACACTGAACTAAGTAATTTAGGAACTCCAAGAATGGAGAAACACCTAAATGAATGACAGTCATGACAAGATGAATGAGAAGCAGCTCTAAGGAGTAGTTATCCTACTAAAGGATCAAAGGAAAAGCCGACAAGGCTACCAAATACAATGTGAACAATACCGTGACCGGTATGAGTTAACCCAAAAACCACCTGTACCGCACACTTGCCTCGGCAAGTGCAGTATAACGGACAGCTAAGAGGAACTTTGACACGCAAAGTACTTAGCAGAGTACGTGGATGGCTAAGGAAGCCGACAAGGCACCACAAACCCTAAGAATTGTGAAACAAACCCTTGAAAAGGCCTAACGGCTTGATCATTGTATAAAGAATATACCGGTCAGCAAGAGGCTAGACCTGGTAAGAAGCAACCGGCATTGAAATGCCGCGAAGAGTTTACTTTCAAGACTCAAACTTTTTTTCAAAACATGAAATTTTCTAAAAACCCGCAAATTTTTAAAAACCAAACCAGAGAATCACGGTAAGTTATCATAGGACGATTTAAGAGGAGTTGGCGACAGAATACTTCACCTAGGCGTGACCGACACTACAAGTGTACACAAATGAGACATGGAACGACCGCACTCCGAAGGAGCTTGCGGACCTGACAGACCAATTATGAGTTAGTCAGGTAAGTGGTAACGTATCAATAAGATACTCCATATATGTATACTAGTAGAGTACGGAACACGGGAAGTAGCCCACTTCATACTACGGACGAAAGAGCCAATTCAAACAAAGACAGTTGGACACCTTGAATGACAGAAGAACATAAGGAAGCTTACCAAGATAAAGGAGTCTAGAATCTAGTAAGGTGACGGACCTAAGGATATAGCGTTAATAAGTGCGAGAAGTACAGAGTATTAAGCACAGACATGAGATACCTAATTGATAATATCAATGTTTGATAAACGGGATAGAATTCCCACAGTATATCTCACTAAGAGAATAACGACCTAATTAAGTAGGTAAAGGAAAAGTACTAATACTCTACCCAATAACGGGAGACATTACAACCCTAAACGGGATAGTTTGAGTTATACATAGCCGCAAGGCGAAGTCGCAACTGAACATAACCATAAGTACAAGCCAGATGTAATGGCATTACTCAGTAACACCCAGGAGCAATCCGAGAAGGGTGCCGGAGTCAACAGTAGTTGAACGAAACATCGTGTTGAGAACACAAGTGTTTAAGTCACACACTCGGGTAACCCAAAGGGATCCCACGTAACATGGGATACCCTAGAATGCCAGAGGGATGACAATATCAATTATTTAAAAGGGCCTTTCCATGTATGGAAGTGTGTTGAGCACCTTATCGAAAAGCCCAGTAATACCTCCAAACCATTGAATGGTGTACGAAGAAGAAACTTGTATAAACAGCCCCCGTGGAGCATCACTCGAGGAAAGGTGGCTTGTAAGACGATAGACTCAACTACAACTTGTAGATCCAAACGTAGTAAACATATGCATAAGGCATAAGAGTTATTGTGGAGCGTGAACCACCACCTTAGAGTGGGGACACCACTTATTATTGTGGAGCCTATGGAGAAAGGCTACCATCTAAGTATGTAATATGAAACTACTAAAGCGGTTGTGAAACCTGAGCATGTGTATATTGCCAAGGAATTTATGAACACAATAGCATTAGAAAGGCTTTGTAGCAATGGAAGGAAACCGAGAAGCAATCGGTTGAGAAGTAAACATTGTATGTGTGCAATATGAATTGCAGAATAAACGTTACGCCATAACGCGGGAGTTAGAGTTTGTATATGCAATTGAGCCATAGTATGAATGGCAGGATTATATGAGCGGAAGCTAAAGTAGTACGGATGCCTTATAAGCGAATGTTTAACGAGTATAGCATGATACGCAGTAACAGATAAGGATATGAAGCTGATTAGAAAATGTGGTAAGGAGACATAATCATTCCTATCCCATGAGAGATTTACTGTCCAGGGTTTACGCTTCTCACCTCTATGACTGAGTGTTTTTGGTATTGCACTTGTTGCGGTGATGATCGAGTGTGGAGAGCCAGGAATTGAGAAATGTCAATGAAGCCTGTTGTGGAATCTAGAGAGCTACCGTGCGGCCCATTGGATAAAGATGCACAAAGAACGTGGGCAGTAACCCACAGGGCCCAGGATCGATATGTGGAAAAAGCCAGTAGATTGAATAATGAGGAATTCTTGTACAGAAACAAGTAACAAATGTAATTCAGAAGCGACTATTAATCGAGCTAGCACTACATACTGAGGTAGCTTGACCTCAACCGACAATAAGTCGGGAAAAATATGTGAATAATCATGAAGGTATCCATAGTTTACAAAACAGATTTCCAGAGAGCTGGAGAGAAAATCTATAACTCATCGAATTCCGCATACGGTAAGAGGTACCTAGCGACGATGATTAACCTTTATTCCCAAGTCAAAAGGGATAGAAGAGGAGTGGATATACATTGACAGTACCAAGGGCGAGTTAAGCTCTAGTTATCAGGTCATGCGATAGAAGCTTTGGACCGTAACCTCAAAGGTAAGTATACCTAGCAATTGTGAGTAGTTGCCTAATCCTAAATGCTTTGAAGCCTTAGAGGCTAGAACCGAACCCGGTTATGAGTTAATTAACCGCATTGAAGTGAAAACACTTCATGATACCAGAATTAGTGAACCAATGTTCAGTATAACATATGGTCTGTTACGCGGGCGTAACCCCTTTTAAGGGGGGTAGGGCGAAAACCGCTTAGAGTATGTTTTACGTTAGTGCGTAAACTACTATGTGCATAGCACAAAGAAATTGTTTTGATGATTGGAACTTATGTTACATAAACATATGTACCCATTCATTGTGTAATAATGATTGTTTGCATGAGTGATGCAAGTAACGAGTATGTAATATTTATGAAAAGAGGAGTAGAGAGACTCCTAGGGAATGAGAATCCCTTTAGTATTTGTCTATTGAGATTAAACATGTGATATAATGGGTAAGAATCGGTATGAAACCGATGAGTAACCTAGTGGGAAGTGAGTTTCCCAGGTGATTCGATTTGAGGATGATTGATGGAGTGAGTTCCATCCCTTGGATTTGTATGTTGTATGTTTTAACATTGAGTAATAATTTGACTAATGAGGCCATAAGTATGGAATGCCTAGGTAAAGTAAGCAAGGGAATAGAGAATAATGGATGACCTAAGTGCTAAGAACTAGGGATAAATTGAAACAGATTATTTTATGAATATGACTAGTAAGAGTAAAAGATAGAAAATGAAAATGTTTGACTATCTGTTTGTTTGAAACTGATGTGGGAGGTGGAACTTGGTCTGCTAGCGATCAAGCGAAACCGAACACAAATTGGGGTGGAAGGATAGTTCAACACTGATGCTGATCACATCAGGGTTGGATGATACTTTAAGCTCCCTATAATGGTCACAAGTAATCACGCTAAGAGAAGAGGCAACTATCATAATTGGATTTGGAGTTGTGTGATGTTTTAAAAAGGAATTTTCAAACAGAATTTGAAAATGGATTTTCTTCGAGTATGAGGTGGAAACGAAGTTGTGTTTTGAAACCGCTATCACCCGCCGATGGCTGTGGCCTTAAGTCTTGATGACCGGTAGAACGGTGGGCGAGTATTAGTTTTCAAACCATTGCATCGTACGTGCGGCTCCTAAGTGACCGGTTTGGGGGGCGGTGACAGTGTGTGATTTTCCAAAGGCAGCGGGACGGGGAGAGTACCCTGAGATGTTCCTGTGTTGAGTGAGTCAACCAGAGTGCCTGAGGATATGTATGTGTAACGTTTTGATCTGAACCGAAGGACCGTGGGGCCAGAGAGAGTAAGTGCCCATTTGTCATGAAACGGCCGTGAACCAGAAAGAGTAAGTGTTCAACGTGACCGGTACCTGAGGGATCGGCAGTGTATTACTCAATATGGATCGAGGACTGTAGAGCCTTCTTGTCTTCGGACCGATTCCATGGAGAGAATACAAAGATTTTTTGATTGCTATACATGCTATGATATATGTGTGGTATGTGTAGTGTGAAAAGAGAATGACTTGTGGAGTCTGTAAGGTTTACATGTATTATAACCCTTGGCATAGTACGCCAATGAGGGTAACCATCTAGATTCACCAACTTTGAGGACAAAGTTCCTAAGGGGGGTAGATTTAAATACCCCGGATGTAAAAATGGCGATTAAATTACTCTAATATGATTATAAAAGGCCTAATGGTGCCTAAAGAGTATTGGTAAAGAAAATAAAACCAAAAGAAAGAGAAAACGCTTGAAAGCGAAAAACGCTAAAATGCGCGTTAAATGACTATAGAGATACATGATCTCGAGAGGGTCCGAGATGGATTCCTAAGGCTTAGTTACGCCTAATTAGTA
The DNA here is from genome assembly GCA_023374045.1 of Limonium bicolor. Taxonomy (NCBI): domain Eukaryota; kingdom Viridiplantae; phylum Streptophyta; class Magnoliopsida; order Caryophyllales; family Plumbaginaceae; genus Limonium; species Limonium bicolor. The sequence goes on from CM041778.1 coordinate 299,801,603, forward strand.
TACGGGAATGATTCCCGAAGAAAACGGATCCAAATAATGGATTAAAACGCTAACGGAGTTTTTAAGCACGTTTTTTTCGAGAAAACCCGAAAACGTGACTTTAAGTGGTCAAACAGACCCGTAAAAATTATGTTCATTATATAACTATAATATAATATTATTAATGGGAGCTTAATAACCATTAAAAATGAAGAAACGGAAAAATCCGAAAAATTGGCCCCGTTAGTGAATAGTGCCAAACCGGGTAAAATAACGAGCGTTTTCTGTCAGAAACCGAAAAACGCTCCAGCTTAACTAAGTAGTGGGGGCCGATTTTAATAGCCTCTCACACACTCACATACTAAGCTAGCAAATAAAGAAAGAAAGAAATTAAAGGAGGAGAGAGAAAAGTAAAAAGTAAAACATAAAACTATCCCCTCACTCTCTTTCCTCTCACTTTCCCTTCTTCTTCTTTTCCCCCCTTCTCCACGTTTCCTTCCTCCATCTCTGGTTCAGAATGACATGGGAGCTCAAGCAAGTTCCTCCATCTTCTTCTCCTTGCCCAAGCCTCATCCTTGCTCCGAATTGAAAAATAATCGCATATTTGAACTCCTCTCATCAAACTCTACCTTTCCCTCTTTCAAAATCCCAAAGCTTGAAGTTCATTTTCATGGTGTTGCCCATTTGAGGAGATAAGCACATAAACTTGAAGCTTGAAGCTTCCCCTTTCTAGCAAGGTAAAAATATCCATGAAAAGTCATGTTTCTCCTTTTCCCACCTTGGCCGATTTTGGCCTTTGTAATGACTAGCTTTTTCTTCCATGTTTGAGATATTCTCCAAGCTTTAAATGTGGTGGGAGTCCCTCTTAAGATTCAGAGTTGAAAACCATTCAAGAAATTCCAAAGGTAAACCTAACTTGGTGCTTTAAGCATCCTTGTGAATTTTAGTTTATTTGGTGAGCCTAAGAGAGTTCCTTAGTGCTTATTTCCAATTTGAATGTGGCTAGGAAATGGGCAAATGAATTGCCTTGGCCGATTTTGGAATGAAGAGGAGAGGAAAGAGAAATAAAAGGAAACTTAAGAAAGTTTAAGGTAAGAAACTTATCTTAGTGTTATCCTACATGTATTAGGATTTGGGAAAGGTTAATTAAAATGAAAGAATCCCACTTGAGTTGTGGTAATAATGTGCTTGTAAAGAAAGAATGCAAGTGAGAAAACATTTGTGAATTTAGTGTTTGATTTTAGAGCTATGCATTTCATGAACTAAGCATTGTGTTGTATTTGGAGAATTGATGAGTATTGGTGAACTTGTGTGTGCTGGTAGAACCCATGATGGGTTTGGTTAGTTTTAGGTTGAATAATGTGATGAGATGAACTTTGGGCAATGTTAGAAAAGTAGCCAAGTTATGGCAAAATTTGGGTAGAAATTTGAGTGGTTTGAGCATTGTTGTGAGTGGGGAATGACCTAGAGAAGCTAGGTGTGGATGGAGACTTATTTGAGTTAGTAAACCACCATAGGAATGCTTGTTCAAGGATGAGAGATTTGTGCTAAAATCTGTAGCAAAAGAGGTTGTTTAAATGCTTGAAGAGTTGTACAAAAACAAAGAAGATTTAAGGTTTTAAGAGAGAGATAGGAACCTTGGTATGAGTTGTGCATTATCCTGGAAGATGTGGAATGGTCTAAATGAAAGAGAGCATAATGCAAAGGGTTGGGGAGAAGTTAGAAATGCACAAGTGTGCATTAGTGTAAAATGAGAATGAAAAATGTGTGAATTTGAGCAAGAGTTTGAGTAAGGTTTGAGCCTATGATTTGAAGAGTTTTAGATCATGTTTTAAGGTGATTAAACAAGTGGAAAACTTGTGGAAAGTTTGTGGAAAGATTAATGGTGGTTTAAGGATTGATTTGGAGTGGAAAAATCAAGTTTGGAGCAGGTTTTAGCAGGGTCCGGGACTTGGTCCTTAGACAAAGTCCCGGACCACACCTAAATTAAGGCCGAGATGCAAGTGCTGCTTTGGTCCGGGACTATACTCCAGGACAAGGTCCCGGACCATGTGTAATTTTCACCCGAGAGTTAAGTTCGCAATTGGTCCGGGACTTAGGTTAAGGACCAAGTCCCGGACCACCCCCAGAAACCTACAAGAGAGCATTTTAAAGGTTTTAAATGATGGGGTTTGAATGTTAATGATGTTATAAGATGTTAAGGCCTTGTTTGGTTACATGTAAAGGCCCTAGGAAGTGTAAGAAAGTGTTAGAGTGATGAGAAGTGAGAACTCAAATTAACTAGAGTAAAACCGAGTTAACGGGATAACGGGGTAATACGGGAATACATTTAATTATGTTCTGTATGAGCATAGTATTAATATAATGTTTGAAACGTTATCAGAGATTCGTGCGTGACCCGAGCATGGTGAGATGACACGGTAAAGTAAAAACCCGGTGAAAGGTATGATTTTCTCATACTCCGCGTGCTAACCGAGTTAAAGTTCTTTGGCGCCGCGTGCCAAGGGACTTTAGATTACGGTTTTACCAAAAACCGTAATGTAAAGTCAATGACACGCGGGACGGAAAAGGGCCTTGTTATACCCAAAATTTCAACCCCCCCGGAGTAGTCTCTAAGGCATACGTGTTACAAAGGGCAAAGTGGTCAAATGCACCAATGTAGGATTTTCCAAGGACATTCTCGGGATTTTCTATTTTTCATATGACTTGTTCATTATCTCCAAACACTTCCAAACATCATGGTCATTATGAAAGGTATTTCATGATTCTCTGATAATATTTATTCTGGAAATTTAGCTTTTAATTCATATTATAAGCTAATTTCTTTAATAATTAACACATGAAATAGCCTCAAAATAGAAATTAAAAGGTTTCCAAAATTAAAATAAAAGTGTCACATGGTTACCATGACTACATACAGTCATAAACCTGAAATTATTTTATTGGGAACCTATCCCAAAATTTAAAAGAGAAATTCAATCATTTTTGCAATTTTCTCTCTCCTCTGGAAAATACCGAAATGAAAACAAAATGTCATGAAATTTTAACACAAGATAGAGGATTTTTAAGACTAATGCCGTTGGAATTTCATTATTTCGACTTTCCAATAATTAGTTATGAATTATGGGAGATTCCATATTGTGCGATTTTTATCTAATCGACTATTTATCAAAATAATCCGATTCCAACTCTCAAAATTCCTAAAAATCATTATTTACCTTCAGTTAAATTTTCATAATTTTTATCGGCTTGCAACACATTCTAAAAAATCAGATTCCCTTAGAGCACAAAATCAGTCTTTTAGATAAAGATCTTGCTCTATCAATTTGACCATGCTCTTTCTATAAAAGGACCCCCCAAGAACGAACTAGGGCAGGGAAAACACCTCCAAAGTCAGAGAACACAGCCACAAACCTTCTTCCCACGTTTTTACACTTCCAAGCCTCAAATTAATACCGAAACACTGCAGAAATCACCCCAAAATCACCAAAAACTCATCCTTTCTTCTCCTATTGAACTTCCAAGCACCAAAACATCACAAAAACAGAAGCAAACCGTCCTTAATCATACAAGGAAGAAGAAATCAGAAGCTTGGGTCGAAGCTGAACCGGATCGGCTACCAACGACGCGTTCGAAGTTTCCCGACGTGAAGGAACAACCAAATCTCGAAGCCAAAACAGGTTAGAATTCGCATTCTTTAACTCCACTGATCACAACACGCTTCTGGTTGAAATTCCTGTTCGAACTGACTTTTCTTTGCTTCTGAATTAAGGTTTGTTTGCGTTTCTGTCCACTAACTTGTTCAATACGTTTTGTCCTTAATTCGTAGTCAAATTGAAAACTTTTGATCACTAACATGTTTAGAATCTTTCAGGCTACGTACCCATAAATTTTGAGCCGAAAACACCGCCGGGAACAGCCTTAACGCCGCCGTCCGAGGTCGGTCCGCACCCACGGACGCTATGTCCGGGGTCCCGGACGCTCTGTCCGAAAGCCGGACGCCCCCGGACGGTGGCGGGATATTTTTATTTTCAAAAGTTAGGGTTTTATAAAACATGTCCGGGCCCACGGACGTCCTGTCCGTGGCCCCGGACTTTTCAAAATATCGCTTCTGTTTAAATTTGACCTTTTTGTGTAATTAGGTTAACTGGGGTCCGTGGGTTCGGACATTAGGTCCGTGGCCACGGACAGAATAAAAATTTGACCTAATTCTGCCTTCGAAACCCTAGTTTAGGTAACTTTCAATTTCACTTTAATTTTCTGTCAAAAAACGTTAAAAAATAAAAAAAAACAGAAGCGCGCACCTAGGTTAAAAACAACTTTGTAGAAAGCCGTAAACGAATCAAGTAGAGGAAAAACGACCTAGGAAGGGTAATGAAAGTAATTTGAACCCTAATTAAGTCGAATATCAAGCCCCCGAACCCGAACTCTCCTTTCCTAATTTGATCTAGGTAAAATTAGGTGGCGACTCATAATAGGTTCCAGTGGGCTAGCTTAGGTTTTAATAATTATTGTTTTGACATAGTTATTAATCTTAGGTTATAAGTGGACCTAAAACCCGACTAGATCCCAATCAATTTAATCAACATAGGATAGGGTTTAAAATCGAGGCTCACAGACTGGCGACTCTGCTGGGGACAAACTCTTAATTTTAACTTGTTTAATTTTAAGAAAGAGGGCTTAACTCGAAAAATGTTTATTTATGGCTTTATTACTTTGTTTGTTTACTTTGGTGCGCACTTTAATTTTCTGCACCTTTGCATCATATGAGAGCGAGGGTCCACCTAAACCGATTTCACCCCGGGACCCGTTTGAGGGTCCCCTGTCAGGGACTCACACCTTTTAGGTGATGTGAATAAGCGGGGGAAAAGAGGAGGATGTCGTCTAACCACATCCCCTTAATACCTGGGCCTTAGCCCCAAGCGTTTTCCTGGCAGTGTCCTTACCTAGCCCATGTTTGGTCAGTCAAAGACCCGGCCGCAGACGCACACCTTCAGGTGATGTGAAAAAAGTGGGGAAGCCCAAAGAGAATAGCGTGCAAGCCCTATTCCTTTGTGGCGACCTGGGCCCGAGCCCCAAGCACCTCTCCGGATCGATCCATACCCAAATTGATTTAACCGTCAAGTGAGGACATGTTGAATTTGTGTGGGCCTTGTTTGCTTGTATGATCGGCCCACTACGCAGCCTAGAAATTGATAGGAACCTCTCCTACCTCAACTCAGCCCAACCCGAATTGGCAGCTTTATCGTTTACGGCCCAGAGGCCCTGTTTGGTTTGATATGTGTGTCATTTGGGCTTCGGCCCAAAAGTTTAGACTTTGGTGATTTCTCTTTCAGCCTAATTTGAATTATCAATTTAGTTCTAGGCCCATGAAAAACAAATCTACCTAAAGCAGTCCATAAGACATGAAAATCAATCAGGCTTTTCCATTTCGGCCCAAGGCCCATTCTAGTCTAGGTGAACCTTTTGTTCGGGCCCTGGCCCAAAGTCCTAGATCTAGGTGTCATACCTTTTAGGCCCACTCAAAACTATTTGTTTAGGTTTCAACTCATTCAAATTCAAGATAATTTTTCATTCATTGTAGTTTCTGGCCTCAAGGCCCAACAGGAACATCAAACAAATCTTAGACTTCAAAGTTTCTCTCTCGGCCCAGTGGCCCATTCATAGTTCATATGGCTTCCTTCAGCCTGTACATATCACCTCCAGATTAAGGGCCTTCAGGCCCACACAGAGTCCAAGAAGAAGACGGTCACGGTCATCTTAACGACATCCTAGCAGTCAAGAGCTCGAGTCTTCAGCATGCCGACATCAGACGGTTCAGCAGAGTTCAAATTCAAGGGAAAGTTTAGGGATCCCATGCATTCTACTGCATAACTTGCTAAAACATTCATCTTTCAAATGCATCGCTCAAAGTTTTCAAAGAATGATCGTTTTCAAACCACCGATAAGAAGCATCGATTTTTCATTTTCTTCCTCATGTTCACAAATGGATGACATTTTCGAGTCTAAAGGGTAACAAAAAAGATTTTATTTCACACAAGTTTCTTTTGAGAAAATGGTTCATGAAATAATTATTTCCCGACAATGGCATGCAAAGACTTGTATTTTGTTTCCGAAATTTTGAACATGCCTTACCAAACCCCACAGCTCATCCCAAGACATCCAAATAACCCCCAAAGCGGTTCCAAATCCATATCTTTTAAATTGTTGTCATTAACCCCAAATCAATACTGGGGGCAATCTGAGTTTAGGTACGTCATCTTTCATCTTTCGTTTAAGCGTGTGAACTAGTCTCTAAGTGAAATTCACGAGAGTGTCTTGAGCGGAAAAACCATGAGTGAATGAGCGTGTCACTTTTACACGACTCCGGTGAGACCACATTCAAAGGTGAGGTAAACGGCATAACTCCGACCGAAGGAGATAATTTGTAAATTTACTCTTAGATCTGCGAAAAGTAACAAAGAATGGATACACAACTATCAGGAATGACGAAGCACCTAGGTACAGCACCACATAGCCAAAAGCTTGTAAACCCTGTCATTAAACCCTAGGCACCCCCACTGAGCCTTTCATATATCCCTTTTCGATATTATGAGCTCCACAAAATAACCTAGCCAATGATGAATGTTCGACCCGGTGACCAAAGGAAGCGAGGAGCCTGACTCTCAGATAACACTCTCATCAGTCCAAAGAAGCAACGCCGCTGTCAGCGTGACAAAGTGATCCGCAAATGGTCCCAGAGTGACACAGGATCCAAAGAGCTCACATCGAAGCAGCTCTCGAAGCCCAAAACCGGGAAACACAAGAACCCCGAAGGCAAAATCAATAAAGGATAAAGAAAGAAAAAAGGCAAACCCGAAGCGCCTCGAAGAAGTCCAAATGACAAAAAAAGAGAAATGGTGTAAAGGACAACTCCAAAAGTCCAGGTCCAGAAGCTCGAAAACAACGTCAACATGAAGCAGTAAGACAACTTCAAGACAATGAAGATGAATCCGAGAGAAGACGCAAGTTGCAGCTTTGGTCACCCATTTAAGCTCCACATACCTCAAATATCCCTCCATGATCCCGTCGTCTTTCATCGCACCCTATGGCCACGTTATAAGCTTTAAAGACTTCCGACTTGATAGTTGTGTGTCCTATCACGTGAAAGTAACAGATCAAATGCGTAAATCCATCGAATATCGAATTCAATGGTTTAGAAGTTAGGACCATGAGCGAGAAATGAGTGCAAACACCGACCACATCGAGTGTAGGTTAGGAAGCACCACGTCAAAGAATAAGCCTCAACCCTGTGAGGATGAGACTTGTTCGCACGTTTAATCAAAGAAAATACTGGGGGCAATCGATCGTTCCGATCGATTGCCATGAACTCTAGCTCGGATTGTCCTAGGGAAAAATACTGGGGGCAATTGTTGGTTCCAACAATTGCCATGTCAACACCAATTAAAACCCAAAGCTCGAGCACCACCATCCCACCACAGGCACACATAAGTCCTTACCACCACACACACACTCTCAAGCCCGTCATTGGCCTTGACCTCCATCCAAAATCACAACCCAATCCCAGGTCTGTCACAAATCCTGAACACCGGCGAAAGCCTTCAGCACCACAACAAACACCACACACTTCCACCAATGACATGTTCATTTTTCAAGAAACAAATTGCGGATATAAAATTTTTAGTCAGGAAATGATCATTTCACTTTCCTTTTTCAGCAGAGTCTTTCTCAAGCATTGCCATGTTTGACATATTCTTCAACAGTTTCTTGTTTTGGCAAGCTTCCAACAAACACTTTAGTTGCATTTTACAACTTTTGCATAACACCTCAACAATGCCAAGTTTGGCACCTTTTCCAACAGTTTCCTGTTTTGAACAAGTATCTTTCATATATTTTGATTGCATACATTGCCATAATTGGCACTCCGGTAATCATTTTTTATCATTTGCACGAGACCATTATCTTTCTAACTCATTTTTAGCTCGAGACCCAAAATCAGTGCGAGACCCATCATTTTCAAGACTTTAGTACGAGACTTCAGTGCGAGACCATGCACCTTCATCAGTGCGAGACCATGCATCTTCATCAGTGCGATACCATCACTTTCGTCAGTGCGAGGCCTATCATCTTCATCAGTGCGAGACCTATCATCTTCATCAGTGCGAGGCCTATCATCTTCATCAGTGCGAGACCTATCATCTTCATCAGTGCGAGACCTATCACCTTCATCAGCGCGAGACCGAGCATCATCATCCAGTGCGAGACCAGTACGAGACCTAGTATCATCTTCAGTGCGAGACAAGTACGAGACAGAGCGTGATCTAAGTTGCCGGGGCAGAGGCAATAAGTCCCCATCTTTATGTCAACTTGCTTTGGGATCAACGAATGGTGGGCAAAGGCAATAAGTCCCCAGGGTTTTACCAGGAGTTATCCCTGCACACCGGCTTGGGGGGCGATGGCAATAAGTCCACATTGGGTCCAGCCAGGAGCATTAGCACGGGTTTCGGTCCCCCTGAAGCATCCGAGCATCATCAGCATCATCGGCATCATCAACATCATCGGCATTATCATCAGCATCAGCATCATTTGCATCATTAGCATTTCAGCATTCTTGCATTTTCATCCAGTTTTCACATCCTAGGTAGTCAACGCCTTAGAATAGCTTGACATCATTTTCATCACTTTAGGTAGTCAGCGCCTTAGAATAGCTCGACAGCATATCATCATTTCAGGCAGTCAACGCCTTAGAATAGCTTGACATCATTTTCACCACTTTAGGTAGTCAGCGCCTTAGAATAGCTCGACAGCATATCATCATTTCAGGCAGTCAACGCCTTAGAATAGCTTGACATCATTTTCACCACTTTAGGTAGTCAGCGCCTTAGAATAGCTCGACAGCATATCATCATTTCAGGCAGTCAACGCCTTAGAATAGCTTGACATCATTTTCACCACTTTAGGTAGTCAGCGCCTTAGAATAGCTCGACAGCATATCATCATTTCAGGCAGTCAACGCCTTAGAATAGCTTGGCATCATTTTCACCACTTTAGGCAGTCAACGCCTTAGAATAGCTTGACATCATTTTCATCATTTTAGGTAGTCAGCGCCTTAGAATAGCTCGACAATGCTTTGTATTTTAGGTAGTCAACGCCTTAGAATAGCTCGACAATGCTTTGTAGCTTTGGTAGTCAGCGCCTCCGAATTGCTGGGCATCGTTAACCCGGTTTCACACAACGTGGAGGATTCTGTGGAGTCCAAAATTTTGGGGCACCACTCAAGCATCAACCAGACTTTTCACATTCGTTACAAAGTCCAGTTGACGGGGGGCAATCTGTTATACCCAAAATTTTGACCCCCTGGTTAAGGTCTACGAGGTTGTGAGAGCCATCTCCATCAAACAGTAAGAGACTCCGGCCCGATCGGCGTGTTCCAGGGCCTGAGGAGCAGCTTCGTCATTGTCAGGGGCGTTTTCGTAATTTTTAAGGCTTCTGAGTTCTCCTATAGGCTTTCTCTCTCCTCCAAAGGGTGCCCAAATCAGCTCGAAATGCTTTGATATTTTAACCCATGATAGAGGATGACATTTTAAGCATAATGGCGTTGGAATTTTGATTTTTCGAATTTCCAATAATTTTCTAGCAATTTCTGACTGAATCTGACGAGAAATTCAATTTAAAAATGCTCCAGCATTTAAAAAATTCGTTTCCACCTCAGAAAATTCATAATATCCATTCTTGACATGTGGTTAAAATTTCATAGCAAAATTCCTTTGGGAAGTTGCTTAGTTAAAATATCGAAAAATCTTACTTTTACTAGATTCTCTTTATCTTTAAGGAAGTCTATATAAGGGGATAGGTTTTTGGATAAAACCAGAACCTCACATGCTGAAGAACCCTAGAGAGTCAGAAAACACGGCCTCCTCTCTCTCTCTCACGTTTTCCAACACCCGGCCACCCAAATCATACTGAAAATCCCCCGAAATCACCATCTAAACACGTTTTCCAATCCCCAAAGCACCAATAATCATCAAAACCTCACAAAAACCTCTAAAACGTGAAGAACAGCAAGAACAACCAACAACCAGAAGCTTGGGTCGAAATCCTCTCGGGTCTGCCATCAACGGAGCACTCGACGAGTCCCGGTGTGAAGAAACGTTGTGAATCCGAAGGTAAAACAGGTAGAAACTCCACTTCCCTGATTCACCACGGTATTATCTGTCTTGCCTCAAAATTTGGGCTCAAACTAACCTTCGTAGGCTTCTGTATTGCTGTTTATTTAAGCCTCTGTCAGATAACTTGTTTGCTAAGTTTCGTGCTTAATTCGAATTCAAATTGAAAACTTTCAATCACTAACGTCTTGTACATCTTTCAGGCTACACACCATAAAATTTGAGCTCAAAACACCCTCGGGAACCTTCTGAAAACCCCTGTCCGTGGGTGGTCCGTGACCTCGGACCTATCGTCCGGGACCTCGGACGCGTTGTCCGAGACCACGGACACCCACGGACGGCGGCGGGATTTTAAAAATTCAAAATTTAGGTTTTTCTAATAATGTCCGGGCCCACGGACATCCTGTCCGTGGCCCCGGACTTTGCAAATTTTTGTTTTCCTTTAATTTCGACTTTTCTGTATATTTAGGTTAACTGGGGTCCGTGGTCTCGGACGTTTGGTCCGTGGCTACGGACGTAAGCAAAATTTGACCTAATTCTGCCTCCGAAACCCTAGTTTAGGTAGCTTTTAATTTCACTTTAATTCTCTGTCAAAAATGTTAAAAACAAAAAAAAACAGAAGCTCGCGCACTTAGGTTAAAACGACTCGTAATAAGCCGTAAATAAACTAAGTAGAGGAAAAACGACCTAGGAGGGGTAATGAAAGTAATTGAACCCTAATTAAGTCGAATATCAAGCCCCCGAACCCGGACTCTCCTTTCCTAATTTGATCTAGGTTAAAATTAGGTGGCGACTCATAATAGGTTCCAGTGAGCTAGCTTAGGTTTTAATAATTATTGTTATATGACATAGTTATTAATCTTAGGCTATAAGTGGACCTAAAACCCGATTAGATCCCAATCATATTAATCCACATAGGATAGGGTTTAAAATCGAGGCTCACAGCCTCATTAGTCAAATTATTACTCAACTTAAAACATACAACATACAACTCCAAAGGATGGAACTCACTTCATCAATCATTCTCAAATAAAATCACCTAGGGAACTCACTCCCTCTTAGGTTACACATCGGTTTCATACCACTTCGTACTCATTATGTCTCATGTCTAATCTCACTAGACATATACTATAGGGATTCTCATTCCCTAGGAGTCTCTCTACTCCGCTTTTCATATATATTACATACTCGTTACTTGCATCACTCATGCACAACAATCATTATTACACAATGAATGGGTACATATGTTTATGTAACATAAGTTCCAATCATCAAAACAATTTCTTTTGTGCTATGCACATAGTAGTTTACGCACTAAACGTAAAACATACTCTAAGCGGTTCTCGCCCTACCCCCCTTAAAAGGGGTTACGCCCGCGTAACAAACCATATGTTATACTGAACATTGGTTCACTAATTCTGGTATCCTGAAGTGTTTTAACTTCAATGCGGTTAATTAACTCATAACCGGGTTTGGTTCTAGCCTCTAAGGCTTCAAAGCATTTAGGATTAGCCAACTACTCACAATTGCTAGGTATACTTAACCTTTGAGTTACGGTCCACAAGCTTCTATTGCGTGACCTGATAACTAGAGCTTAACTCGCCCTTTTGGTACTCTCAATGTATTATCCACTCCCTTTTTATCCCTTTTGACTTGGGAATAAAGGTTAGTCAATCGTCGCTAGGTATTTCTTACCATATGCGAATTCGATGAGTTATAGATTTTCTCTCCAGCTCTCTCGAAATCTATTTTGTATAACTATGGATACCTTCATGATTATTCACATATTTTTCCCGACTTATTGTTGGTTGAGGTCAAGCTACTACTCAGTATGTAGTGCTTCCTCGATTAATAGTTGCTTCTGAATTACATTTGTTTACTTGTTTCTGTACAAGAATTCCTCATTCATACTACTCTGCCTTTTTCCACACATCAATCCTGGGCCCTGTGGGTTACTGCCCACGGTCTTTGTGCATCTTTGGCCAATGGCCGCACGGTTATCTCTCTAGATTCTCACTCAACAGGCTTCGTTGACATTTCTCAATTCCTGGCTCTCCCACTCGATCATTACCGTACAAGTGCAATACCAAAACACTCAGTCATACAGAGTGCAGAAGCGTAAACCCTTGACAGTAAATCTCTCATGGGATAGGAATGATTATGTCCCCTTTACCACATTTTCTCAACAGCTCTTATCAGTATCTGTTACTGTGTATCATGTTCTACTCATTACTACATTCTCTTATATGGCATCCGCTACTACTTTAGCTTCCGCTCATGTACTCCCGCCATTTATACTATGGCTTGCCATTCATTTGGCTCAATATAATATATTACTCCAAACTCTTTACGCTTACTGCGCATCGTTTACTCAGCAATTCATACTGCACACATACTGTGTTTACTACTCAACCGATTACTCTCTCGGTTTCTTTCCACTGCTATCAAAGCCTTTCTACATACTATCTCTGTTCAAATTATTCCCTGGCAATAGACACATGCTCAAGTATCATTACACCGCTCTAGCGGTTTCACATTACATACTTAAGTGGTAGCCTTTCTCTGGAAGATTCACGCAATTACCGCTCCATAGGCTCCACAATAACAAGTGGTGTCCCCATTCTAAGGTAGGGGTTCGTGCTCCACAACAACCCTTATGCCTTAATGCATATGTTTTGCAACGTTTGAATCTACGAGTTGTAGTTGGTTCTATCGGCTTACAAGCCACCTTGCCTCGAGTCCTCCAAGCGGGCTGTTTATATAGGTTTCTACTTCTCCGTATACCATTAAATGGTTTGGAGGTATTACTGGGTTTTTGATATGGTTGTCTCACCACACTTCCGTACATGGAAGCCCCTTTTGTATTTTAATATTAATTCATGCCCTCTGGCAATTTAGGGTATCCCGTGTTACGAGGGATCCCTTCGGGTTCTACCCGAGTGTTTGCTTAACCACTTGTTGTCTCAACACGATGTTTCGTTCAACTACTGTTGACTCCGGCACCCTTCTCGGATTGCTCCTGGGTGTTACTGAGTAATGCCATTACATCTGGCTTGTACTTATGGTTATGTTCAGTTGCGACTTCGCCTTGCGGCTATGTATAACTCAAACTATCCCGTTTAGGGTTGTAATGTCTCCCGTTATTGAGTAGAGTATTAGTACTTTTCCTTTACCTACTTAATTAGGTCGTTATTCTCTTAGTGAGATATACTGTGGGAATTCTATCCCGTTTATCAAACATTGATATGATCAATTAAGCATTCATCTTATTGCTTACACTGGTATCCATTCCAGTTATTAGGTATTTCCTCCTTGATTTCTGAGACTTATCCAATGTCTATACTTAATACTCTGTGCTTCTCGCACTTATCCACGCTATGTCCTTAGGTCCGTTACCTTACTGGTTCCTAGGCTCCTTTATCTTGGTAAGCTTCCTTATGTTCTTCGGTCATTCGTGGTGTCCAACTATCTTTGTTTGATTTGGCTCTTTCGTCCGTAGTATGGAGTGGGCTACTTCCCGTGTTCCGTACTCTACTTGTATACATACATGGAGTATCTTATTGATACGTTACCACCTACCTGACTAACTCATAATTGGTCTGTCAGGTCCGTAGGCTCCTTCGGAGTGCGGTCGTTCCATGTCTCGTTTGTGTACACTTGTAGAGTCGGTCACGCCTAAGTGAAGTATTCTGTTGCCAACTCCTCTTGTATCATTATATGATAACTTACCGTGGTTCTCTGGTTTGGTTTAAAAATTCGGGGGTTTTTGGAAAATTTTATGTTTGAAAGAAAATTCGAGTTTTAAAGTAAGCTCTTCATGGCATTTCAATGCCGGCTGATTCTTACCCAGTCCAGCTTCTTGCCGGCCGGTATGTTCTTAATACAGTGATTAGGCCGTTAAGCCCTTTTCAAGGTTTCGTTTCAGAATTCTTAAAGTTTTGTAGTGTTATTTTGGCTTCTCTTGCCACCTTGGTACTTGCTAAGTACTTGTCACCTGTTAAGATTCTCCTTAACGGTCCCGTTATTACTGCACTTGCCGTGGCAAGTGCGCGGTACAGGCGGTTTTTTTTTTTGGTTAACTCATACCGGTCACGGTATTGTTCACATTGTATTTGGTGGCCTTGTCGGCACTTCCTTTGTTTCATTGGTCGGATAACTGCTCGTCGGAGCTGCTACTTGTTCATCTTGACACGTATGTCAACCTTTTAGGTGCTTCTCCAAACTCGTAGTTCCCTAATTACTTAGTTCGGTGTTCTACCTCGTTGCTCGTTCCCACGTCTTTACTGTGGTTACCGAGGTTCAAGTCATTTAGGCACTACTGTTGTAGTCCTACTCGGGTGTACCCCGTAATTATGCTTGTAGCTGTCTAAGTTGTGCCCGTTAGGTATTGCAACCTCTTCGGGTGTGGCAGGGTGGGTGTACCTACTCTTGACTAGATTCTTGTCGGTTAGTGTACCGATGTTGGTATTAGTTAACTATGGCGGTCCGTAGACATGTGTCCCGGTTCTCGTTAGTTCTCATAAGTCCGTCTGGTCGCACGATTGGTGCATCCTTCTCAGGCTAGGTTCTCGCGACTGCTAAGCATGTCGCCCCAGGCTGCCACAAATTCAGGTCTCCTTGGATTAGGATGTCTCGACCTTCCGTCATTGCATGCAGTTATTGTCATTTCAGCGGGATCCGTCTCCGGGATTTCCGGTTCTCGGATCTACCGCATGACAGGTTCTGGTTCAGAATGAAATATTTAACCACTGCCAGATCGGGTTTCCCCGTCTCTCTGGCGTTCTTTCCCGAACTTTTAATACGGGGGTTGTGGAGGGCGGGTTTGGTATTGTAGGTATCCAGATCATACTGGAAGTTCCTAACTAGCGCATCTCTCACGCTACCACTCAACCCATGGCCCTAAGTCTCTAATTCCTAACTCGGTATTTCCTAAGCTCGGTATTTCCAGCCATCAGAGTGATACTTCACTCTGATACCATTTTTGTAACACCCCAACCGTTAAGCTCGTCATTACCTCATAAATTGTCACCCATTACTCTTACTCACGCAGCGGAACTCTAATTACAACGAGGGGTGAAACAACGCCAATAGCCACCCATATGGCTAACCAGGCCTTCCTTACATACCGTAACGGTCTGATGAACTGGAACAACCGAGTACATAACACAAATACAATACTCAAATCATTTCTTTACTATACCGAGTCTACAACAAATGGATGCCGACAACATATTCGGTCTTACTCTTCCTTCAATACATAAGTAATTAAAACTACTACCCATGCAACCCACCGACCCCGTCCTACTCTCGAACGGTAACATCTTCGGTGTACCTGTAAAATAAAAACATCGCCCCTAGGGGCTCAGCTTAACGCTGCATATGAAATTCGCATACCCCGAGCGCTAACCGGGGTACGCCGACTACTTTTGTCGGATATACATGGAGTTCATTAGTCAAACAACATGCATCATAGCAATACAATATATATATGTATTACTCAAGGAATCTACATCCAATCACGGAACACGATTCCTAACTAACATAACAAGGTTGTTAGTGGTATCTGGTTACTCTTAGGCCTTGAGGGTTATTCCTCACTATGCCTTGTTTACTTATTCAATACCTCACCCGCTCTCTCGGGTTACTTATTCATATACACACCCATTCTCTTGGGCTACTCGTACTATACTCACCCACACTCTCGGGTTACTTATTCTCATTATCTCACCCATACTCTTGAGTTATTTACGCTCATATCTCACCCATCTCCACACTCTTGGGTTATTTATACTCATTATCTCACCCACACTCTTGGGTTATTTATACTCAAGCTCTTGTAGATTCTCAGACACTACCAGTCTCCTACGTCACGCTTGTTACTCTTAATACATACTTAGGCCAAAACGCATGGCTCTCTAGCATAGTCTTACTTCCCCGGTTTCGACCCTAATCTGGGTCTAGCATGGTGGGAAGGTTCAACTAGCTCACGGAACTCTCTCTTAGTTCCTATCTCTTTTACTTAGGTCCGACTACTCTCGGACTACTCTCGTTCCCATACACTCCTCTCTCGGAGTTATAATAATATCATGTATATTAGTCTAGAAGCATCACTCTCGATGTTTCTAATGACTTGGGAACATTACTTTAGTTCGGTTAATCTTAGGTTTTAAGAGTTACCCATACATTTACTTTACTCATACTTTCGGTTACTTGCATATACCAGGTAAAATCCTCATATAGGAGGTCGACCATGTCTCAAGGGAGCTACTAATCCCTCAGGTCTCTTTTACCCTCATCGCTAGTTCACATCTTCGAACTATCTTAAATCCTCTTGAAGGAGGTTCACTTATCTTTCCACTCTCATTTGTTTCGTGGATTGTTTCAATGTGGTTTTCTAACCATTATCGGGAATTTACTCAACCCGTACATCTCCTCACATTCTAGGGAGTTCATATGTTCGCGTTATCGTTATACTTTAACGGATAGTTTGTGTGTTTGCACGTTTTCGTTATCATAAGCGTCGACCCGATCTATGGGTCTCTAGCCAAACGTTACTCACTACGAGTCGGTCCATTCACTATGTTACACCACACGGCATACAAGTATGTTAGCTAATTCAACATACAACAAGGCATACATAATCAAACAAGGGATTATTTTTCCATGCTTTAATCTTGATTAAGCCGGCACACAAACACACAAATCAACGTAACTCGGTTGGCACGCGGAGTATGAGAAAATCATACCTTTCACCGGGGTTTCTACATTTACCGTGTCATCTCACCATGCTCGGGTCACGCACGATTCTCTGATAATGTTTCAAACATTATTGTTAATACTAAACTCATACGGTACATAATAAAATGCTATTCCCGTACTCACCCCCGTTATCCCGTTAACTCGGTTTCACTTTTATTAATTTGAGTTCTTACTTCACACTCAATTCTAACACTTTCTTCCACTTCCCAGGGCCTTTACATGTCACCAAACAAGGCCTTAACATCTTATAACATCATTACCAAGCCATTCCCTAGCTTAAACCCCACTTAAAACTCTTATTTTTACATTTCTGGTCTGGTCCGGGACTTCACACGGGACTTAAGTCCCGGACCAACCTTGGTTCAAACTCTCGGCTAATGAATTGTATGTGGTCCGGGACTTGGGCATGGAGTTAGGTCCCGGACCAAACAAGCAGGGAACTCTCGGGTTGAAAAATGTATATGGTCCGGGACTTGGGCATGGGGTTAGGACCCGGACCAAACAAGCAGAGCACTCTCGGGGGTAAAATAGGGGTGGTCCGGGACTTGGTCCTGGACCTAAGTCCCGGACCCTGCTACAGATTTCACAATTTTGACAGTTTTTATTCTCTTTACAGGTTCTCTCTTTGCCCATTGATTAACCTATCTTCACGAACTAAAATCCACATGTTTTAGCATATAATTACCCACCTAAACCACCTTAAACCAAGCACCAAGTACACTCACCAATCTAGTTAATTTTTACCTAGATTCTTACACACTTACAAGGCTAGTTACTCTCTGTTATTTACAAGACTTGTAACGGATTTGGTTTCTTCTTCAAACCATTCATACCTCCCTTACTGATGCCATTCCAAGCACTCACATGGCATTATTTTTACTCCTAACACACTCTCCTTCAAAGTTTGGTTTTACAAACCATTAACCACTCACTTAAACCTCTTAAACACACCTAGTTTCTTCCTTTGAATAGAACACTCAAGTCCATACATCCCTAGGAAATTTTGACAGCACTTGCCTACTTCTTAATCATATTCACTACACTTAAATCAGCTCATAAACACTTCTTCATTCCTGTTTAATGAAACACAACAACTGCAATACACCAAATTTCCCTCTTGTTTACACATATACACTAACTTGGCTTCTAGGTTTATTTTTCTCACACTCAAGCACATTAATACATTCCCTTTAAACTATCAATATTGTAGTACCAAGACTACACAAGTTCAAAGTTATTTATTCAACACCCACATCAATTTCACAAGGAAATAAAACCAATACAAGGTAAGCTCTTTACCTTGTTTCACTTTCAGTTTTCACTCCTCTTCTTCCTCTTTCTCTTGTTCCCTCTTTCTCCTCTTGTTTTCCACACCACACAAGGGCTTTGGGTTGCCAACTACAACCACCGCCCATCACACACATACAAAATCAATTCACTTTTCCTCCACAAAACCTAATATATATTTTAAGAGCTAGTTTCCAAAGTTTAGTCTAGATTTTACCTTAGAGAACCCAAATGGATGGCTAGGCAATCGATTGGAGAAGTTTCCCAACACCCACAGAAACACACGGTCTCGACTGAAATGAGGGGAATTTCCAACGTGAGGGAAAAAGTCTCACAAATGGTAGAATAAGCTTGAAATGGTGTAAATACTTACTTATTTATACCTTAAGGCACTAAGGAAGAGAAGAAGGATTGAAATCTGCTCTTCACGCTTCAAAAGCTCCAACGTCAATGGAGATGAAGATGGAGGAATCGAGTTTTATTGGGTGGAAACCGAAGCTCTCACCGAGAGGAGTTCAACGGTACAAATTTCGTGTGATTTGGTGGAGGAACGAGCAAGTTAGAGGTGAGACAAGGAGAGGGTTTGGGGCTGTTGTTGTCGCGAGTTACAGAGAAGAAGAAGAAGAAGTTCAAATGCCTGGAGCAAATCGTGAATGAAGAAAGAAAAGGTGAGAAGGTAAGTAACTTACTTTTACTTTTACTTTATATATTGCATTATTTATTTATTTGTCTTGTTATTACTTAATAGCTAGCAAGCTATTAATGGGTGTACACTTATTAATTAAAACCGGCCCACATTAATTAATAGCCCGGGTCGTTTTTCGTCTTTTCGAATTAAACGCGTTTCGTCTCCCGGTTTCGACACTATTCACTTACCGGGTCCGTTTTCCGGAATTTTCTCGTTTAATTAATTTTAATGATTATTAAGCTTCCATTAATACTTAATTATAGTTATTTAATCAACTATAATTTTTACGGGTCCGTTTGACCACTTAAAGTCACGTTTTCGGGTTTTCTCGAAAAACGTGCTTTTATGCTTAATTAGCGTTTTAATCCATTATTTGGATCCGTTTTCTTCGGGAATCATTCCCGTATACTAATTAGGCCTAACCAAGCCTTAGGAATCCATCTCGGACCCTTACGAGATCATATATCTCTTATTTTCATTTAATGCGCATTTTAGCGTTTTTCGCTTTTCAAGTGTTTTCTCTTGCTTTTGGTTTTATTCTTTTTACCAATACTCTTTAGGCACCATTAGGCCTTTAATAATTTTATTAGAGTAATTAAATCACCATTATTAGGTCCGGGGTATTAAAGTTGTGCTTTGTGGTTATGTGTGGTATGTTGGTGGATTTGTTTGAACGGGCCATTATGCTCATATTGTGTGTTGGGAACTGGTTGTGTCGAGTTGCTGTACTCATGTGTGGATTATGGTGGATTGTTTGGTCGGGTGAGTCGCTGAACTCAATTATGAACTATTAGTTATTTGCTGGAATGGAGTCTCTGTACTCATATAAGCGTTGTAACGCTTTCAGTGGCTTATTACGATGCGATGTGTGAAGCAGGGGGCTTGTCTGTTATTTGAGTTTACTGCTATATTTATTGTTGCTTTACAGTTTTAACTTTAAACTACTTGCATGAAAATGAATTGCATGCTCTCGACCAAATAACTGAGGGTCCGAGGGGGCATGACAGTCCTGTAGTAACATACTCAGCAGGGGCTGATTCCATACCACAAACAACCACTTTTGCAGGTATGCAGCTTCAGGTGTCGGCAAAGAGAGGGACGCGCTGGGTAGTTTAATTACAATTGTTTAATATGTACTGTTGCATTTGATACGAACTTAGAAACGTGTATAGGATTGGGATGCTTAGAATGCTTACTGTGAATGCATTTTATATTGGTTTGGGAAGGTTAGATCTATCTCTTGTTGTCACTGCGAGAAATTGTTTCGTATTTAAGAGTATAACAGGAAGCACGTTATCACTCGTATGGGCGAGTAAGAACAGTGACACCAGTAGTTCAATTATTGAAATTACCGCTGCGATTATATTGTTAAGTAAGATGATTAGGAGCCGATTAGAGTAGGGGTGTTACAAAAGTGGTATCAGAGCGGAGTACCGCTCTGATGACAAGAGATAGTACGATTTATACAGTGAGCATAGGTTTGGGAATACGGGAAACGTTGTGAGGATACGTGACCTTGCGGGGTTGATGCAATGCTTACAGCTTGCACTCCATAGTCGTGGAGGCACTTCAATAATAAATGACCTAGACTACGGTATTAGACCGAGTAAAGGTCTAACCCGTCCTCTTGACTTATGTCATAGAGAGGGTAGGGTAACAGTACTAAGGAAGAACACGGGGCAGCAGAAGGTGGTGAAGGTCTAGCAACCCCAAGTAACGCGAAGATGGTATGAACCGCTCGCACTCGATGGGAGAGCATCCCGGGAAATTTGCAATGGTACCCCACCCGTCGCAGCCCGTATCTCGAGTACTATCTAGTGAGACAATGAAATGAGAAACACCACGGAGATAACTCTCCTGATCGGAAAGACCCGATGTGGATGCTAAGAGGATTATGTTAAAGGTAGAAAATAAGACTTTGTGTTTTGATGTAATGTTTAGGACCGGGGGTCCTGGTAATGACGTAATGTCTACCATACGAGGATGAAATAAGTAATAGACCGAGTTTGAGGAGAAAATGTCCTGTAGGACTAATGGGGCTACCTTGCTATAAGCAAGGCGACCCTGTCTTACATCCAGGAAAGCACCAATGGTGCGCTTGGGGGAAAGGAGGTAGAAACGGCGAGTAACATTAGTTTATGGGATATGTAATATACGGAAGGAATTACCTTTAGAAGTCTCACCCGAAGCGAGTAACTCTAAAACCATGCAACACTGAAGGTTCAAGATGGCCCGACGTGCATGAGGAGAGATCATGAGAACAGTAGGAACAAGAACTCGCTAAGTTGCTATCATGCAACGCCTCGTGAGGAAAGTAAGACCTTACTACCATGGTAAACTTGTGGGAACGAGTGCGGGAGTGAGACTATATAAATTTGAATAAGAACTTTTGACTTGAACAGGAACCCGATTAGGGAATAGCACTTGTAACCCCTACTAATTCGGTTCCTAATAGTCCTATAAATGTCGAGCACAATAATATCTCGCAGCGGTAAATAATAAACTATCGCCCTAATGGTGTCACTGTTATCACTCGCCCATAAGGGTGATAACGAATTACCTGATAATCAACTTGCGAAACGTATTCCCACAGTGACCACAAGAGATAGATAGTAGAACTTAAACAACTTAAAACAAATCTAACATCAACAATTATTACAGACCGTGAGTGTAACACCCCATCCAAAGCCTATCGTGGTTATCGCAAACTGAACACTTAATCGAATACGTCGCAGCGGAAATAAATAACACTTGGACCTTGCCACGGTCTGATCGTTAGAATATACCGGCTTTAACGTTTACAATACTTATCCAAAATACTTATCCAACTCAAAACATCGACATTCACAATACCACAACCAACCGAGTACTAGTATCTTAAACATAATCTCAAACTTACATCAGTTTAATATAAACAGTCGGGTGCACAGGCGCAACCCGAACTCAAAATAACATCCCACCCTAAGTCTAACCGCTCCTACTCTCGTAGTGCGTCCTCATGGGTCTCTTACCTGCAAGTGTAAAAATAGCCCCCGAGGGTCAGCACGAATGCTGGTACACCCTCTCATGGCCCCCAAGCTAACGGGGCTACGACGACTAATTGTCGATAGCATGGAAATTGATTACATACACAAACATAATATGAAGTGCAATAACAATAACCACAGATGAACATATATAGTTCACAAACAATGAACGACTCAAGTGTTCCCTTATCAGGTGGGTTAGTAACCCCCTCCTTTGTCCTCATTTCCTTAATCTCAGTTCCTTACCTTACCTTAATCTTAATCTTAATCTTAATCTCAGTATACAAACCTTTCCTGGAAGGGATTGGTTGTAGCTTAATTCGAACCTGGGATTTAGGTGATCCCACCGCACCATCTTAATGCCACCTACTCTGTACGGGAGTCCAGCGTAGCTGAGCCGGCAACCGGCCCTAGGCTACAAGTCCGAAGACAAGTCCTTAAGCGGAGGGCGGATCTGATTCAGATACCGTCCCCTTTTTCCTTAGCATGCATGACCGGAGATCGGTCCCGGGTTTCCTCACTCAAGTTCCAGTTAGTAGACATCTTAAACACCATGTGCTAGCTAAGCCTTAACGGGCATTAACCAACAACCATCAAACTTAACTCTTATCTTAACTCAGTAAGTACTAAACTTGGTTAGTAACCATCTCAAGTCTCGTGGTTAGTGTAAAGATAACACATACACAACGAGAATAAATATAACCGGTTGCATGCTTTATCTTGTTTTAGTCATAGCAATTAAACAGATACACACAAGCCGAGGGACACCTCGTTAGCAAGCAGGTCACAAGAAAGATTGTACCGTTCACCGTCGACGATCGTTTTGTTTATCTCCTTCCAAGTCCCAATTCACAAAGCCTAAAACATTGATTCAGTTTCTGGTTACTATTCAATCCAACTCAATAGAATTTATTAACCTTCCTAGACATCAACTTTTACCCTTTGTTTTTCACTAAGCCTTATGGTTTTTAACTTGACTCCTAAGTGCATCATTTTCTCATTATCTATTACACTTACTCTCCCACTTAATGACCATTACACCCACCAAACATGTCCTTAATAATCTTATAACAACCGTACTTAATTATCCCCATCATTTCCTAACCTTAAACAAGGTTTTTGGTCCATACAGTGGCCTGTCCGAACTTGTGTCCGGACTTCCCAAGTTCGGACACAAGTCGAGACTCAAAACTGAAAACAGACGCATGTCCGAACATGTGTCCGGACTTCGGAAGTTCGGACATGGGTCGAGGAAAACTCAAAGTAGAAACAGGTACGTCCGAACTTGTGTCCGGACTTCCCAAGGTCGGACACAAGTCGAGACTCTGAAAATTTTCACGCAACAGGGCCTGTCCGAACGTCCATGTCCGGACGGATGTTCGGACAAGGCAAAACACTCATTT
Source organism: Limonium bicolor (assembly GCA_023374045.1). Classification (NCBI taxonomy): domain Eukaryota; kingdom Viridiplantae; phylum Streptophyta; class Magnoliopsida; order Caryophyllales; family Plumbaginaceae; genus Limonium; species Limonium bicolor. The sequence goes on from CM041778.1 coordinate 299,824,911, forward strand.
TCTAAGCCTTCAAACACTTAACCAATTTTCACCAAACTCCTCCTAAACCTCCATAATGTCTTCTAACTTCATTTGGTACATTTACACCCTCATACAACATCCCACAAAACTCATTTTCTATCTCCTTAAACACTTACTCACTTCATACCAAAATTCCTACACTTATGATATTTTCTCCTTGGTTTTCTAAGTGGTGTTTCATACCTATGACAGCCACTATGCCAATAATGTTCCCTCACTACTACAACATCATCTCCCAAGCATCTTTTCTTGCGCTTTCCAAGGTTTTCCTTAAATTCTAAACTCTAGTTTCTATCTAAATCATCTCAAAATTTCACACTTAATCACACCAAACATACCAAGGTTTCCTAGCTTCCTTTATCAACATTTACCTAAGTCCTAAATACTCAAATACATTCTCTTGATTTCTAAATCCTTCATAGTAATGCCTAAGTCATTATAACTCATTAAACACCTTAAACTCACCCCTTTTTCATCGAGACAACCTCTAAAACTTCCTAGTACTTCCTTAGTCATGAAATCTCCTTAGAATATCTTAAACACTTAAGTTCTCTTTAAATTTTGCCATGGGTTCTCTAGTATATAGTACACCCTAACACTTGGTTTTTCTCCATCAAACGACCAATCCACTCAAATTTTCACCACAACACCTTAACACACAATTTACACCAAAACTACACCATATCATCTTATAGTGCATAAACTTAAATGCTTGGCACTTAGGCCCTTAAATGACAATAATCTTAACCACTGAATTTCCACATATATTGCCTTCAACCTGCGAATACACACAACAAAGCTCCCATTGAAATAAAATGCTTCTTGTGATTCACCTTGATCTTCTTAAACTATCTCTTTTTCCTCATTTGCTCCTTAGGCACAAGTTCACAAATATGCTCATTGTTTCTCCTAGGTTTTATATAACCCTTTCTCTAATGTAAACTCTACACTAAGCTCATCATATACCTAAATCCCATTCCCTTAAACAACAAGACATCTTAAGGTAAGTAATTTACCTTGTTCTTTTACAAGCTTAAAAAGCTTTCTTCCTTAGGTTTTTCTTTGTTCAATCTCGGTCACCAATGTGTATCTCCTTTCCAATGTTCTAACCAATATCCAATGACTCCAATGAGTACTAGATAACACATTAACCCTAAGGAACAAACCCTAGGTTAAAAATATGCTTTAAGGTATTAATTTGATTGTTTTACCTTGGTTTCTCAAGGGGACAAACTTGGATATGAAGCAAGAAGGACCTCCTCTCTCCTTTGAAGAGTAGAAACAAGCTAGAACAAGGCATAAACATGGAGTCCCATGAGCACTAATTTTCGGACATGTGAAGAAAATGGTGGAAACCTAGATTTTCTTACACTTTCTTTACCTTAAGAGAATGGAGATGCCAATGGAGTCTCCAAACTTGAATTTCCTCCTCTAATGGTGGTTTGACTTGGCACCAAAATGAAGCTCTTGAAGTTTTGAAAAGATAGAAAGAAGGAGCTTGAGCTAACTAAGAAGAGTATGTATTTTGTTTTGGATTTGGAGCTAAAATGAGTAAGATGTGACCAAGGAAGGATGGAGCTTTCATGGAGGTTGAGTTCTACGTGAATGGAGAAGGGAGAGAGCAGCTCAAACCGTGGGAAAACAAAGGAGAATGAAGAAGTGAGGAGAGAGAACTAATAAAGTGTGATATTTATGTAAAAGGTGAATAGTGATTTTACTTTATAACTCTCATTTGCTTTCTTATTTGCTTAATGACTCATGAAGGTGGTGACTCACCTCCTAAGAAACCGGCCCCCTTTTAATAATGAGGGTACTTAAGTCTTTGTTGACCAAATGTCTCACTTATATAGACTTATGTTATAAACTAGCTTAATTAATTCACTATTCACCAAAACAAGGCACATTGTTGTGAAATTTTTGATTTCCCATTGATATAGACTTCCAAATGTGATACTATATAGTACACATGTTAATTAAAGAGTAATGATGGACATTTAGCCATTCAAAACTCATTTACAAGACAATTTTTCAAAAACGTGCTTTAAGACTCCTTAAAGCACATTTTGTGTTTTAAACTTGTTTTCAAGCTTGGTTTCTTCTTTGGTAATTGATTTAAAATGACCATTAGGATATTACTAAGGTCTTAGAACAATATTTGGGTACTCTCCCAAGTCTCTCCAAGCTAGAGCACGTTTTTGCTTAAACTGCTCTTTTGGTGTTTCCTTATATTTTCTTTGATTAGAAATGTTCCTTAATGTTTCTAAGGCATTATTTAGCCTCCTTATATCTTAGTTATCATTTAAACACCACATATCTAAGTTTGGGATATTTCAATCTACCCCCCTTAAAGAACTTTGTCCTCAAAGTTCACATATATGCTTAATCATTCCCGGTACTCAATTCCCTTAATCTTAACACCACATCTTATATTCACATTCACACATCTCAAGACTCAAAGGTCAATCTCAAATACAATACATAAGTATTATACATAACTCAAACTTACACCGAAGTGTAGCAACTTACACAAATTCACATCTTAAACAACCCAAACAAACGACAAACATGATCGTTTCCTAACTCAAAAGCGAGGAAGCTCTACCCCCCTTAAAAAGGGGTACGCCCCGTACCCTATACAGACGATCTAGTCAGTAAATAAAGAAGGGTACTTCGCCCTCATCTTATCCTCTAACTCCCACGTGGCCTCTTCGACATCCTGGTTAGACCAGAGAACCTTCACCAGTCGCACTGACTTGTGGCGAGTGTCCCTAGTCTTACTGTCCAAGATTCTCTGAGGAGTCTCCACGGATCTCATATTCGGTTCTAAAGTCAACCTCTCAGGTTCTAACACATGGGAGGGGTGTTGCATGTATTTCTTTAGCTGTGAAACATGAAAAACATCATGCACTTTACCCAGCTCAGCAGGTAAATTCAACCTGTAAGCAACCGGGCCCACCCGCTCCGTAATCTCATAAGGACCAACAAATTTCGGGCTTAATTTGCCCTTCTGCCCAAACCTGAATACACCCTTCATCGGTAAAACTCGCAGAAATACCTGGTCGCCCACTGCGAACTCCAGGTCCCGTCGTCGAACATCAGCATACGACTTCTGCCTATCTTGAGCAGCTTTCATGTTCTCCCTGATTTGCTGAACTTCAGCCTTAACTTGTTCTAAGTACTCTGGTCCTATAATGACCGTCTCACTCGACTCATCCCAGCAGAGCGGTGTACGACATGGTCTACCGTACAACGCTTGAAAAGGTGCCATCTTGATCGAAGCGTGATAGCTGTTGTTGTATGAAAACTCGATCAGATGTAGTCTATCAATCCAACTGCCCTGGAAGTCTAAGGCACATGCTCTCAGCATGTCCTCGAGTGTCTGAATAGTACGCTCAGTCTGACCATCTGTCTGAGGATGGAACGCGGTACTCAGCTTGAGTTCTGTACCCAACGCTTCTCCCTGGTAGCTCTCCAGTACCTCGAAAGGAATCTGGTATCTCTATCTGACACTATGGTCTTTGGTATGCCGTGATGTCTCATGATTTTTTTCTCAAATAACTCAGCTAATTTGGTCACCTTCCAAGTATCCTTCATCGGTATGAATCGGGCTACTTTGGTAAGGCGATCCACCACCACCCATATCATGTTGAGACCTCCCCTAGCAGGTGGGAGCCCAACTACGAAGTCCATGGAGATATCATGGAACTTCCACTCCGGAACTGGCATCGACTGTACCATTCCGCCCGGTCGTCGGTGCTCGAATTTCACCTTCTGGCATGTGAGACACCTCAAGACGAACTCGGTAACATCTGTCTTCATCCCCGACCACCAGAAGTATCTCTTCATGTCTTTATACATTTTAGAGGCTCCCGGATGGATGGAAACTGAAGAACAGTGTGATTCTCTAAGTATACGGTCTTTCAGATCCGTGTTGCCTCGTGGTATGCATAACCGCCCTTAAGTCTGATCAGATCATCATCATGAAGTCTGAAGTCGTACTTCTGACTCTCAAAGGTACCATCTGTCAGCTTTGTCTGACCTCTCTCATGTACTCATCTGTCCTCTGAGCCTCTCGCACCTCATCAACCAAGCTGGAGAAAGAAACTAGCGAATGGAGTGAGTGTGCTCGACGGCTCAGGGCATCTGCTACAACATTGGCCTTCCCCTCTTTGTATTGGAGGTCAATGTCATAGTCTTTCAGAAACTCTAACCATCTCCTCTGTCGAAGATTTAACTCCTTCTGAGTGAATATGTATCTCAAACTCTTGTGATCGGTGTAGATCGTGACACTAACCCCATATAAGTAGTGGCGCCATATCTTCAAAGCGAAGACTACAGCTCCCAGCTCTAAATCATGTGTGGGGGTAGTTTTCCTCATGTTTCTTCAACTGGCGTGAGGCATATGCCACCACCTTGCCATGTTGCATGAGCACGCAACCTAGCCCTCTACCGGATGCATCACAATAAACCTCAAAGCCCTCTGTACCGTCTGGAATGGTCAGAACCGGTGCAGTGGTCAGTGAGTCCTTCAAGCGCTGAAATGATCTCTCACAGTCAACTGTCCACAAGAATGGTGCATCCTTCTTCATCAGACTGGTCATCGGTTTCGCGACCTTGCTGAAATCTCTAACAAACCTCCTGTAGTAACCTGCCAGACCGAGAAAGCTCCGGATGTCGGTAACAGTCTTCGGCCTTGGCCAAGTACGTACGGCATCAATCTTTGCTGGATCCACTGCGATCCCAGCATCTGAGATGACATGACCTAGGAAAGAGACCTGGTCAAGCCAAAACTCACACTTGGAGAACTTAGCATATAGCTGGTTCTCCCTCAATATTTCCAATACCCTCCTCAGATGTTCCTCATGCTCAACCTTAGACTTCGAATATATCAAAATGTCATCAATAAACACCACAACCGACTTGTCCAGCTGCTCCCGGAACAAGCGGTTCATCAGATCCATAAACTTCGCCGGTGCGTTCGACAACCGAACGGCATCACTGTAAACTCATAGTGGCCGTATCGTGTCTGGAATGCCGTCTTCTCAATGTCTCCCTCCTTAATGGCTATCTGATGATACCCCGATCTGAGATCAATCTTGGAGAACACAGATGCTCCCTTCAACTGATCGAACAGATCGTCAATGCGGGCAGTGGGTACTTATTCTTCACTGTCACTGCATTCAGCTCTCTATAGTCGATGCAGAGGCGGAGACTACCATCCTTCTTCTTCACGAAGAGGACTGGCGCTCCCCATGGTGACACACTTGGTCTAATGAATCCCTTATCCAACAAATCTTTCAATTGTTCTTTTAACTCAGTCATTCTGCCGGAGCCATACGGTATGGTGCCTTGGCTATCGGTCCGGTACCAGGTAGAAGCTCGATGGTGAACTCTACCTCCCGAGTGGGTGGCATGCCGGGCAGTTCCCGTGGAAATAAGTCGGGGAACTCCGACACTACCGGTAAGTCGGGGTCGAACTCAGGGTCTCTCTCCATGTCCTGTACATAGCAGAGGTATACTTCTTCCTTTCTCCTTAATTCTCTATACATTGCCATGGCGGTGATGATCCTAGTCGAAGGCTCTCTGGGCCTCTGGCGGTATGATATTGTTACCCCAGACGGACTCCTGAGCAGCAATCTATGCTCGGCGCAGAGGATACGTCCCTTGTGCCGCTCCAACCAGTTCATCCCGAAGATAACATCAAATCCTAGCTTACTGAACTCTATGAAACTGACTGGAAAGTCTTCTCCCTTGATTCTGACAGTGGCTCCTCGGTAGTAACGAGTGCAACGAACCTTCTCCTTAGACGGGAGCGTAACCGTGAAGTCGGGTAGCTCATCAGCGTCTAGCCCCAACCTGCTCGCGAATGATGCCGAGACAAAGGTATGCGAGGCCCCTGAGTCGAAGAGAACTGATGCCTCAATCCCATTAATCGGAAAGGTGCCGGTGAGGATAGTACCGCTGGCGTCGGTCTGTGCCTCCGTAAGTATGCTTAGTGCACCTTCCGTACCGAGTCCATAACCTAATTGTGTTCACAAGCTTCATGAGTATTGATGGTATAACAAGAGTCGTAACAATTTATATGAACAACACTGTTATTTTATTCATGACCATCCTGTTTACAACATGTGCTTCAATCTTACATCTCATTCCTCATCTCATTCTAACATTACATGGCTAATATTGTCTAAAGGTTAGGTTTAATCTTCCTGGTCTCATATGCGTCGCATTGATTACTGCTGATGGTGCTGTATTCAGCTTGATTCTCTTAATCCCATGGTATAACATCCTTGATTCTCCTCCCAAAATTAATACATCACCTGACTTAAGTACTAACTTATCTGCACGCTTCTGCTTCGCCGTACAAAAACTCTGCATCATCCCCAATGGACCAAGACACTACGGGTATCCCTCTTTCGAGAGACTCCGTTGTCTCGTCCTTATCCTGGTGTAGTCCCAGTCTCCCATCTTTTTCGTAGAAGTTTACAATGCAAATGTGCTGCTGCCTGGATGTCTGGAATCGGTTCAGCTTCCAACTGCTGAGCGATTTCCACGACTTGTGTAATAACTGGATGGAACTCTTCGGGTATTCCCGGTGGTGAGACTCCATCTTGCACTCTCATGGTTTGGTAATTCTTGGCATACGGATTCCAATCCTTGCCCAAGCTCATCATCTTAATTTCATCCTTGCTCCCCCTGGGTACTCCGGTGTGTAAAACCTCCCGGTCCTATTCCTAGTTGATTGCATCTCTGATGATGGCTATTTGTGCTTCGGGTGCAGGTATCCCCTTAATAAAATCATACCTGGGCGGATAACCTGACATTGTTCGGTTGGAAAGTCTATGGTTTCGATGTCGGTGTGCTCCGGGTTAGGTGTAGATGGTATTGGGTAGCAGATGTTGAATCTTCCTAAAGTGGTAGTAGGTTATATCTTACTTAAGTTCTAATCTCATCTTATTCTTACTTAACACATTTATTCACCAAGCATGCATGATAATGCGGTAAGCAGGTAGTTTTTATACTAAATGGTTATAGTGGTACCTGGCCTCGATGAGGGTTCAGGCTCATCGTCCCGGTCCACCATGTGTAAAGTGGGTCCCGACTTCTGGGTCACCCGTGGGTTCTTGTCCGCCGGCTGCTGCACCTTCCTCTGACCGTCAGATCCAGCTCCCTGATCGGTCTTGCCCTTGCCCCTGGTATCGGGCCTATAGGCTCTGCTAGCAGGGTTCCGGTAACACTCATATGCCCGTGTCCATAAACTCCACAAAAGTTGCACTCCACCTTATTCCCTTTACAATCGAGCCCGGGTGGTCCTTGTGACACCACCTACAAATGAAGCGTCGCTGGTAGCCACCACCGGCTCCCTTCTCAGTCTCAGATCCTGATGATTCATAATGTCAATTCTTATATCTCAAATGGTTACTAATTTGTTTCTTAACTCATTTAATATCAATTCCTTACCCTTTGGCGCCCTAGAGCGCAGGGGTGTAGCTGCATAAGCATACGTCAACTTCAGTGGCTCTTCCGGAGCCTTCTCCTTTTCCTCCTTCCCCTTTGGGTTCTGATTTTTCTGGGCCTGAGGCTGGTACTTCTGTTTCTTGTACCCTCCTTGCCCCTGACTTTCTGAGCTCTTACCAGCACTCTTCCTCTTTGCATTCTCCTCGTCCCCCAGCTGGACGGTAATCTCAACCTTAGCAGCGGCATGATAGCACTCCTGCTTTTCCACAGTTTTAGTCACACTTATTTCTCATAATCTAAATCTTATTCATCACTTACTCAAATCTCAATCATTCTTATTACCTGCAAGGTAGTGTAACTCGTCGGCCCCATGCCGTAGCGGAGTCGATGGCTAAGCCCGCCATAGAAGCGGTCCACCAAGATCTGGTCAGAATACCCTAGACCTGGCAGAAGACGGAGCAAGGCAGTGAACTCTGAGTAATACTCGTCCACTGTCATCTTGTCCGTCTGCTTAAGCGCATCCAACTGTAAGCGCTTCTTAGTCTGGACATGGGCGGGGTAGTACTTTGCTCGTAGCAAGGCGGTGTACTGCTCCCAGCCGAACTCTGGTTGGCCACATGCTCGGCCCTCACCAGCTTCCACCAATCGCCTGCCGCCCCCTTCAGATAGAAAGCAGCTAGACGCACCTTGATCCCAGCAGGGACATCAAGGGTCTCGAAGGCGGTCTCCAGCTCGGAGATGTACGCCTCAAGCTTGGCGGATCGGTCTCCCCCTTAAAGTGCGCGGGTCAAAGATCTGCAAGACTCTTCACCCAGTTTGGTTCCCTAGGTTGAGGCGGTGGAGGTGGTGCACCCACACCAGGCTGATAGCCCATATGCCCTAATGCCGCAGCTACGATCTCTGCGATCGTCTGCCCTCCAGGTATTCCTGAAGTATCCTCACCCTGGCCGCGACCTCGGCTTCCCTAGGACGTCCTGCCATCTGAACAAGCATAACTCACATTAGATTCGTATTCACCACTGTTTCGGTTAGTGAATTTATAACGTCCGTAGACGATAAAGACGATCCACACTTATTAGTGGTCATCTGACTCTACTCACTCTAACTTCTCACACCCTTAACCCATCACTTATTCCTTAACTTATATCCTAACTCGGTGGTTACTCATGTCCGGTATTTCTTGATCAGAGCGTAACTACGCTCTGATACCACTTTTTGTAACACCCCATCCAAAGCCTATCGTGGTTATCGCAAACTGAACACTTAATCGAATACGTCGCAGCGGAAATAAATAACACCTGGACCTTGCCACGGTCTGATCGTTAGAATATACCGGCTTTAACGTTTACAATACTTATCCAAATACTTATCCAACTCAAAACATCGACATTCACAATACCACAACCGACCGAGTACTAGTATCTTAAACATAATCTCAAACTTACATCAGTTTAATATAAACAGTCGGGTGCACAGGCGCAACCCGAACTCAAAATAAACATCCCACCCTAAGTCTAACCGCTCCTACTCTCGTAGTGCGTCCTCATGGGTCTCTTACCTGCAAGTGTAAAAATAGCCCCCGAGGGGGTCAGCACGAATGCTGGTACACCCTCTCATGGCCCCAAGCTAACGGGGCTACGACGACTAATTGTCGATAGCATGGAAATTGATTACATACACAAACATAATATGAAGTGCAATAACAATAACCACAGATGAACATATATAGTTCACAAACAATGAACGACTCAAGCGTTCCCTTATCAGGTGGGTTAGTAACCCCCTCCCTAGTCCTCATTTCCTTAATCTCAGTTCCTTACCTTACCTTAATCTTAATCTTAATCTTAATCTCAGTATACAAACCTTTCCTGGAAGGGATTGGTTGTAGCTTAATTCGAACCTGGGATTTAGGTGATCCCACCGCACATCTTAATGCCACCTACTCTGTACGGGAGTCCAGCGTAGCTGAGCCGGCAACCGGCCCTAGGCTACAAGTCCGAAGACAAGTCCTTAAGCGGAGGGCGGATCTGATTCAGATACCATCCCCCTTTTTCCTTAGCATGCATGACCGGAGATCGGTCCCGGGTTTCCTCACTCAAGTTCCAGTTAGTAGACATCTTAAACACCATGTGCTAGCTAAGCCTTAACGGGCATTAACCAACAACCATCAAACTTAACTCTTATTCTTAACTCAGTAAGTACTAAACTTGGTTAGTAACCATCTCAAGTCTCGCGGGTTAGTGTAAAGATAACACAAACACAACGAGAAAAATATAACCGGTTGCATGCTTTATCTTGTTTTAGTCATAGCAATTAAACAGATAACACACAAGCCGAGGGACACCTCGTTAGCAAGCAGGTCACAAGAAAGATTGTACCGTTCACCGTCGACGATCGTTTGGTTTATCTCCTTCCAAGTCCCAATTCACAAAGCCTAAAACATTGATTCAGTTTCCGGTTACTATTCAATCCAACTCAATAGAATTTATTAACCTTCCTAGACATCAACTTTTACCCTTTGTTTTTCACTAAGCCTTATGGTTTTTAACTTGACTCCTAAGTGCATCATTTTCTCATTATCTATTACACTTACTCTCCCACTTAATGACCATTACACCCACCAAACATGTCCTTAATAATCTTATAACAACCGTACTTAATTATCCCCATCATTTCCTAACCTTAAACAAGGTTTTGGTCCATACAGTGGCCTGTCCGAACTTGTGTCCGGACTTCCCAAGTTCGACACAAGTCGAGACTCAAAACTGAAAACAGACGCATGTCCGAACATGTGTCCGGACTTCGGAAGTTCGGACATGGGTCGAGGAAAACTCAAAGTAGAAACAGGTACGTCCGAACTTGTGTCCGGACTTCCCAAGGTCGGACACAAGTCGAGACTCTGAAATTTTTCACGCAACAGGGCCTGTTCGAACGTCCATGTCCGGACGGATGTTCGGACAATGCAAAACACTCATTTTCTAAGCCTTCAAACACTTAACCAATTTTCACCAAACTCCTCCTAAACCTCCATAATGTCTTCTAACTTCATTTGGTACATTTACACCCTCATCAACAACATCCCACAAAACTCATTTTCTATCTCCTTAAACACTTACTCACTTCATACCAAATTCCTACACTTATGATATTTTCTCCTTGGTTTTCTAAGTGGTGTTTCATACCTATGACAGCCACTATGCCAATAATGTTCCCTCACTACTACAACATCATCTCCCAAGCATCTTTTCTTGCGCTTTCCAAGGTTTTCCTTAAATTCTAAACTCTAGTTTCTATCTAAATCATCTCAAAATTTCACACTTAATCACACCAAACTTACCAAGGTTTCCTAGCTTCCTTTATCAACATTTACCTAAGTCCTAAATACTCAAATACATTCTCTTGATTTCTAAATCCTTCATAGTAATGCCTAAGTCATTATAACTCATTAAACACCTTAAACTCACCCCTTTTTCATCGAGACAACCTCTAAAACTTCCTAGTACTTCTTTAGTCATGAAATCTCCTTAGAATATCTTAACACTTAAGTTCTCCTTTAAATTTTGCCATGGGTTCTCTAGTATATAGTACACCCCTAACACTTGGTTTTTCTCCATCAAACGACCAATACCACTCAAATTTTCACCACAACACCTTAACACACAATTTACACAAAACTAAACACCCATATCATCTTATAGTGCATAAACTTAAATGCTTGGCACTTAGGCCCTTAAATGACAATAATCTTAACCACTGAATTTCCACATATATTGCCTTCAACCTGCGAATACACACAACAAAGCTCCCATTGAAATAAAATGCTTCTTGTGATTCACCTTGATGTTCTTAAACTATCTCTTTTTCCTCATTTGCTCCTTAGTCACAAGTTCACAAATATGCTCATTGTTTCTCCTAGGTTTTATATAACCCTTTCTCTAATGTAAACTCTACACTAAGCTCATCATATACCTAAATCCCATTCCCTTAAACAACAAGACATCTTAAGGTAAGTAATTTACCTTGTTCTTTTACAAGCTTAAAAAGCTTTCTTCCTTAGGTTTTCTTTGTTCAATCTCGGTCACCAATGTGTATCTCCTTGCCAATGTTCTAACCAATATCCAATGACTCCAATGAGTACTAGATAACACATTAACCCTAAGGAACAAACCCTAGGTTAAAAATATGCTTTAAGGTATTAATGTGATTGTTTTACCTTGGTTTCTCAAGACAAACTTGGATATGAAGCAAGAAGGACCTCCTCTCTCCTTTGAAGAGTAGAAACAAGCTAGAACAAGGCATAAACATGGAGTCCCATGAGCACTAATTTTCGGACATGTGAAGAAAATGGTGGAAACCTAGATTTTCTTACACTTTCTTTACCTTAAGAGAATGGAGATGCCAATGGAGTCTCCAAACTTGAATTTCCTCCTCTAATGGTGGTTTGACTTGGCAACAAAATGAAGCTCTTGAAGTTTTGAAAAGATAGAAAGAAGGAGCTTGAGCTAACTAAGAAGAGTATGTATTTTGTTTTGGATTTGGAGCTAAAATGAGTAGATGTGACCAAGGAAGGATGGAGCTTTCATGTAGGTTGAGTTCTACGTGAATGGAGAAGGGAGAGAGCAGCTCAAACCGTGGGAAAACAAAGGAGAATGAAGAAGTGAGGAGAGAGAACTAAAAAGTGATATTTATGTAAAAGGTGAATAGTGATTTTACTTTATAACTCTCATTTGCTTTCTTATTTGCTTAATGACTCATGAAGGTGGTGACTCACCTCCTAAGAAACCGGCCCCCTTTTAATAATGAGGGTACTTAAGTCTTTGTTGACCAAATGTCTCACTTATATAGACTTATTTTATAAACTAGCTTAATTAATTCACTATTCACCAAAACAAGGCACATTGTTGTGAAATTTTTGATTTCCCATTGATATAGACTTCCAAATGTGATACTATATAGTACACATGTTAATTAAAGAGTAATGATGGACATTTAGCCATTCAAAACTCATTTACAAGACAATTTTTCAAAAACGTGCTTTAAGACTCCTTAAAGCACATTTTGTGTTTTAACTCGTTTTCAAGCTTGGTTTTCTTTGGTAATTGATTTAAAATGACCCTTAGGATATTACTAAGGTCTTAGAACAATATTTAGGTACTCTCCCAAGTCTCTCCAAGCCTAGAGCACGTTTTTGCTTAAACTCTCCTTTTGGTGTTTCCTTATATTTTCTTTGATTAGAAATGTTCCTTAATGTTTCTAAGGCATTATTTAGCCTCCTTATATCTTAGTTTATCATTTAAACACCATATCTAAGTTTAGGGTATTTCAGTGAGCATCTAAACCAAACACACCTCGGTTAAAGAACCCGAGTCCAAACACCTGAGTATCACACCGTACCAAGTCTAAACCAACAGTAATATCACAATAGTCACGCCTCGCTGCGACCCACCAGCTAGTCACCTGCATGAAAGTGGTTTGTGGTATGGAATCAGCCCCTGCTGAGTATGTCATCACATGCCCCGTCATGCCCCCAAAGACCCCTCTTATTTGGTCGAGAGCGTGAGGTTCCTTACATGCAATACCGTTTTAATATTTAAAACTGTAAAACATTAACAGTAACATCCATACAATAAACACAACCAACCACCATATATAATATAACCACATGTATAACCATGAACAACCAAGCGAAACAACGAGAACAATAAACAAGTACTAGTTGTCTCGTCCATGGTGTAGAAACCAATATCGTTCGCCACTGTATAATTCTTAACTGTATTATTTGTTCAGTTATACCTAGTGACAATGTCTCGTTAAACGACATGTCTCTAGTTACCCATATATTATGGCGGGTCACCCACGGCAGTAGCCACTCCAACGGTAGAGTCTCCGACCAACGAGCCATTCTAGCTCACGGGAAATTTTCTTGATACTTGCGGACCCGTACGCGGACATCCTGGTATCGTTTTTGTGATCACAGCGCGCACCAAGAGCCACATCCTCCTGGCTTTACTTTCCTTCCTTAGTTAATTTTATTCCATCGCATCGCATTATCAAATTTTCCTAACACAGCAGACTAAGGTCATTAGTCCAATCCGGAGTCTGTAAACTCGGGATCCAGTGTTAGATACAAGAGCGGCGTATAGAAAGGCCAATGCTCCGTATAAAAGTCTCAGATAATATGTATATCTTATTATCCTAGTGCTACAACGTTTTTCTGACGATCCTTATATTTCATATAAGATAGCACTATAGCCGCTAGTTCGTTTTATATACATAGGTCCATATATACGAACCGGTACTGTTAACTCAACAACAGTAATAATAAGCAGCTATAAATATACAATTCATGCATATTAATTATCACATTCAGACAAACAATCTTATCACAGATCACACAGAAGTCTGAAGTGAGGAAGCCCTCAGAGACAATCAGAGACACATAACAACATACCGTTCACCCTGATGTATTACGGTGGAGTATGAATCAGCGAGATCCTATGCTCCTTGTGTAGTCTCTAACAGTCTAAACAATACATAATGCTACTGATTAGCATACCGTATAACAACTCAATCCTACGGTACCCTGTACCGTCACTAACACCTCCCGGTTACCCCCCGTTATTAGCTATCAACATTTGTCAGGTTTTAGGTTTAACTCGAGATTGGAAAAGTGTTATATTACATGCGTAGTTTGTCTTGTATATTAATATACTTATTGTTGAACTCGTTATCGCATGTGACTTAACTCACCCTTGTATGTCGTATAGTTTATTTCATTATTGCATGTGTGATCCTTGTCATGCATTATGCATCTCACCTTAGTATTTATTTTCCTAAGGTTTGTCTCTTTTAAAAAAAAATTCAATGTGGTATAATTCTTTTGTAAACAATACTTTGAATGTATAAATTCTTATTATCCCATGTATACTCCTAACATTAGAATTCCACATCTAATGTTTGTAATTTTTTTCCCTTTTATCATATGTCATTTTTCATTATAAAAACACATGGTCATTAAATCATATTATATTTTTCCACCATAACATATATTTATTTATGTGTATGTATTATGGAACTATTTCTTATATGGTAAGTCTTATAATATATATTCATTCTTTCTAATGAATACATCTTATATTATAAATGTTATAATCCTTATAACATCAAAACCATATTATAAATTCCATTTAAAATATTAATATTTCCGAACAACACCTATGTTCTTAAATATTTACAAAACCCACCACTTAGTTAATATAATGTTACATTATTGTTATATAACATATCTTATGACATTTAAGTCATTTAAAAAAATTATAACCTATAGTTATATTTTGTTTATAAAATACCAAATAGCCCCTTATATTTTCGGTTTCCATTATACACCACTAAAATTCTATAAATCACAATTCCATCCCAATTTATAATACATAGTTTTCTAATTCCCTTAAACCATACATTATACATATATCTTTCTAAAACCTTATATATCATTTCAAAAATTACCAAACTATACCAAAAGGTTATAAATATTATTCCTAACCTTATACTCCTTTAAATCTCGGTTTTCACCCCTTTGTTACCCATTTGTACAATGTTATAAAGTATCTTATATTATACTTATATTACTCATATAAACTCCAAATTTAACCAAATAAATTTCTAAAAATTCCTAATAACCTAAGGTTTGTACTAAACTCCATTTAGTACCCCAAGTTTTCGGAAATTACATTATAGCCCCATCTCTTTTAAATCTTTTACAAATTAATACTTATCTTAATATAAGGTAGTATTTTAATTTCTTAAATTTTCCAAACTTGGTCAAAGTCTCCTATATAGTCAACTTTGACTTCTAATACCAAATGGGAACCAATTTTTCGGTAATCACTAATAATAACCTATACTTTTCTATTTTTACAATTTTGACCCAAAACTTTATAAAATGTTATAATTTTTATTAAATTCATTTAAAAACCCTAAATTGCTCTAAATTAAGCCCACGGCTTTCTAATTTCCTAGTAACTACGAATTGGCCCCAATTTTAATTATACGCATAAATAAAACTAAAAAAGCTTATAAACTTAAATTAAAATGGCCAATGACATGGCCTTATTAAAACCTTGAACTTGCAAAATAAATTACACAATAAATGTCTCAAAATATAGCATATATTTTCGGCCTCACTTTGGTTTAATTATTTTTCCACATAATGTCATAATTTGACCATTATGTTAATTAAATCTCTTAAATGACTAGCTTATTTATCTTAGCCATTTTTTTTCCATTTTAGGTCAATATGACCTATATATGTAATTTCACTCTCGGCCATATATATATATATATATATATATATAATATATAAATATATCTTAAAAATTATAAAAATTATTTAAGGTGTTTATACCTTGGTTATTCCTTGTATGGGCTCGGTCACTTGTAGGAAAATTCACCACTTGATTTAGACATGTTTAATACACAAAAACAAGATATGGTTACACTCCAAGCTTGAGTTTAACCATAAGGAATAATTAATGTAAGATTTAAGGCAAAAATCACCTTAAAAATGCAAGGGAAGTTCTAGGTGGTTTCGACCTGAACCAAACACACCACAAGGTGTTAGATCCACCATATTGACATAGGAAATAGCAAGATCACAACAAGCTGCCTTGTTATTAGGTTTTACCTTGGAAAAATGCCTTAAAAGAGAGTATTTCTCTTGGATCTCGGCCACACTTGCTCCAAATGGCTAACCAACTGGATGAACATGTAAATATGAAGATTATGAGTGTATAAACTCATAAAAATTGAAGGAAGAAACCGCTTGAAAGATGAGAGGCTTAAGGTATGTTTTTACCTTAAAATGAAATTTTGAGCAACCTTGGTCCCTCTACTTGCTTCAACCGAGTTTGGCTCTTGTTCTAACCTTAGAACACTTAGAATAAGCCATATTAAAATTGATGAGCCACGAATCTAGGTGTAGGTAGTGAAGAGATGAAGAAAAAGGGCTAAAAATGACCTTAAAACACTTACCTTAAGAGCTTAGGAGTTAGATCTGCCTTCCATGCTCAAGAACAAAGCTTGAGAGATGCTAGGAAGGAGGAAAGCTCGGTTGGAGAGGCTGGGATCGGACAAGGAGGAAGGAAGAGGTGGGAAAGGTTGGAAATAATTGAAAAAGTAAGGTTTACTATTGTAATTTGTGTTAGGTATCAATTTGTCTCTTAATTATTGTAAGCTGTCTCCTCTCTTATTGCCAGCCGATCTCCATGGTCCAAATGGGTCAATTTATTGACCATTGACCATGCTTGGTCAATATTGACTCATGCGGGCCCCACTTTAGGGTTTTATTAATATTTTAATATTAATTTGTAAAAATTCGTAAATTTCTGGAATTAAATTCCTAATATGATATAATGTGATATATTATCATATTTAAGGTAATTATACCTTTAAGCCCATTAAAAATCAATTTAGAAGACAATCTCACAAAAACGTGCTTTAAGGTGTTTTAGTGCACGTTTTGTGTCACAAGGTGTTCCTGAGCTTAGTTATCCTTGAGAACGGTTTTTTATGTTCCTTACTTCATTTTAATACTTAGGAATCCACTTTGGATCCTATTTGAGGTCATACAATCTTTATGGTGTCTTAAAGCACATTTTTGCCTTTACCGATCTTAAGGCGTGTTTTGCCTTGTTGAGATCTTTTAGATTGTTCCCCAATAATATTTAGATGTTTATTAATCATCTTAGATCATTAATAGATCATTTAATTATATTTTAAAGGTTAGGGGTATTTCAGCACTGCACTGACGCGCCGTACCGGTGGCTCAGTCTGCATGGTGCACTTGCCACTGCAAGTGCCACATTAACCAAAGCATTAAAATTCAACCTGCCTTGCGCACTTGCTACAGCAAGTGCAGCGACGGTAAACTAACCTAAAGGACGTAGTGGTCCAGCGGTTATTAATAAACACTAAATCTTATGTGAGTCTGTAATGCAATAAAGCAGGACACAGCCTTCTTAAGGGCAGGGTACGAAACCCTTGGGTTTAAGGTCGATAAAACCTCGGGAAGACCTAGCCGGTCTGACCATTAAACCTGAAAATAATACACCATTTAGTAGAATATTAAGAAGGGGAATAACAATAATTAATGCCTACAAGCCTAACCCCAGTGCCGGTATGGACATTAAACGTCAATCATTACCGGTGGGAGTGACGGGTCTTCAGGACCAGCATAACCATATTTAAAGAGTGCGCGACACTCGTGGTTAAACCACTACCATTGAACATTGCCAGAGGGCAAGAAGTGAGCTATACGAGTCAGGACTTTTTAAAAAATAATTAATAGGCAGATGTGAACGTGCAATAAAAGGGGCCGATGTGATGCCCGCACCACACACACCGGAGGTGTTGTTGATCCATTATGCTGCTAGACTCCCGTATGGAGGGCAGTGGATATAAACTAAAAAGTGAAAATTGCCTGATGACGGAAGATACCGTTACCTCAAAGAGGAGGAGAAATATGAGTTGAATAAGAGTAAGGACTACACAATGAAGAGGAATGATTAGCGGAAACCACTAAGTTGTGGGTATCCAATTGTAACCTCAGGAGAAAGTATTAGAACCAACCAGGAATAAATTAAATAACAAGACTAACAATCATTTAACTAACAGAATAAGTATTGAGCCTGAATATCGTATGGCATAGGCCTACGGAGGGATACCTTAGTACCACCAAAGTGACCCAAAACTAGGGGAACAAGGGTGATGAATCACAAGTACTGATTAATATCAGACTAACGGGACTACCATAAGACAGGGGAAACACGAAGTGTCAACCTTTATCATGGAGTCCGGAAACACCATAGGGTGTAACCCAATAGATTAGGTGGAGTTTGAATACTGAAAACTCATATCTGAAGGCGTTAACACCTAGGAGTGAACGGGAGAGAAAATAAGTAGTTACTGATCCCCACTCACAAATACCAGATGACGAGCATATGGAAACCAGAATTAGGGCGATAAGTCGCAAACACCTATCTTAGAGAAAGTAAAGGAAATACACATTAATAAAGGAACCATAGAACCTAATATCAAGCCCATTCTAACATTAAAGGTAAGAATTGGCAGCATAGTTACTCAAACATAAATTACCGAGACTAAGAGTACGATAATCACCGGGTACGAACACTACGAGTACACTAAACGAGACATGGGACGACCGCACTCCTAGGAGCTTGTGGCCTGACAAACTACATTAAGTTAGTTGGGTAAGTAGTAATGTATCAGTATGGTACCCCATGCATGTAAACGAGTAATGTAAGGACCTAGGAGGTAATCAACTCTGTGTCTAAGTCAGCGAAGGGAACCCTGACTAGGTAAACCATGTAATGACGAGAGAGATCTCAGTCAAACTAGCAAGGTTAGGAAAATCAAGGATAGCTTGATAATAAAGTGACATAAGGTCGCAACTCCACAGTGGAGGAGTCAGAACATAAGTTTTATGGATTTTAGTAAAAGAGGAAACTAAGGCCAATTTAATGGTAATGGCAAGTTGAACCCATGAATTAGAAGAGGAATTGTGGTATCTAAGGAAGTTATATTAGAGAAACCTTTGTGATAATAGATGCTACCCAAAAAGGGGCACATAGAGAGTTATACCACGCGCTGAGGGCGCTGCGATGATGTCGCATTAAATAATAATAACCACATGCTCAAGCCATAAAACGTTAGTATGTCAGTACCAATTAGGGTTGAACAGAAAATGAATACCAAGCTAAAACCCACAGTCATATTGTATGTTTACAATAGACGAAGGGCAAAAGCGAGCATTACAAGAGATACTCTAAGCTGGAGATTAGATACTCCATGCAAACCACAACGGCGGATAACCGTCCAATCGACTGGTACATGGTGCGCAACAAGCGACCATTATAATAACTGTTAACCGAATTATGTGGTAAGAATCAGAAGGTGGAACATCAGATAAACAAATGGATTCCCCTAATCGAGAAGAGGGATGAACCATATATGTGGATACTAAAGTACCAACACACGAGGGATACGAGTTCACACTAGCAAAAGCGGACCTACAAGGTACCCAAAGAACGAACTCATTCCAGAGGGAAATAACTTAGAGTCATGAGGCGCCAGTTAGATGCGCATATCAGACTCGTCTTGATATTTTAGAGACAACTATTGCACGCACTAGGTGCTAGAGCATAGCTCGACAACCCTTATACCGAAGGTTAGTTCGGTAGGGTGACATGAACTCATGGGAATATACCATGAGCATGTATAGAATTCAGGAGGGCTGAATAGAATGGCTAGTTGAAATAATAAGCGTGTCTGACTAACGATACCACGTAGCCGAATAATTACTCCATTCACATAATTATGGAAGACCGTGTAGAAAACACCGTCACATGGAGTTGAAACCGACATGAAATTACACCACCTAAAATGGATAAACTAACCATATAGTAGTTGGGCAGACTGCTTGCGGAGTGAGTGGGCCCATATGCTTAGGTGGACGTACCTAGCGGGTTCGGGGAAAGAAATGATATGTTTACACCTCCCTCCCGATCAAACTGTATATGAATATACCACACCTAACCGAGACAGGCGGTATAGCTAAGGGGCTAAAGCCCGACCCTATAAAAAAAAAAAGGGGTAACGAAATATGTAGCACATTAGTGCATGAATAATTCCACTGGAATGGAACATCTTGAACATATTAGATTACGTGGGTGTAATCATTTTTAAGGGGGGTAGAGCGATTTCGCACGCTTAAAATATACCGTACGTAGGAGTACGTAGCGCATGGTACACATGTTGCAAACTATTATTGTACGTAAAGTACAAGTGTCATGACAGTGTTATATTACTTGAGGTAATATTGTGATGTATTATGTGTATGAATATATATATATATTTTTTAGTTCGCATTGTCGTGACGAATAGGAAAGGGAGAACATATAGAGTTTCTTACTCTATTTCCGATTATTTATGCAAACGTCGCGAACATTAAACACATAAACGCCTAACTTGTTAGCTCCGGTTGAGAGTTCAAGTAGGTCTATCTGGTAGCTTCGGTGGGAGATGGCAAATAGAAGGAGTAGAAAGCTCCATACTATATGATTTGTGACTCGGTATGAAACCGATTATTGGAATGCGATGAGTGAGTCGGCATGAGACCGATGTATAACCTAGTGGAGGTAAGACCTCTAGGAATTGTATGAATAATTATAAGTCGAGTGAACTTGGTACATGGTTAGGATACATGATCCTATATGTCGGTAATTAGATTAATTACACTAGTTGACTTGTGTATCTATAGAACACAATGTGGCAAATATCAAGAGGAAACAAGATTAGAAGTGAATAAACAATTGATTGATTGAAATTGACGTGGGAAGTTGAACTTGATCCTGGCCCGATCAAGGGAAACCGAACACAAATTGAGGTGAGAGATAGTTCAACACTGACGCTGACCACGTCGGGGTTGAATGTTTCTCGAAACTTCCTACAAGTGGACACAGATATGAATAGAAATTGGAATTTAGGGCGTCACTCGAAGAGCCGTGGACCGTGGAGTCCTTCATCATTAGACCGGTGTGTCTGCGAGTGACATCACCCAGAGCCGTGGACCGCGGAGCCCTTTGCATTAGACCGGTGTGTTTGTGGGTGACTAAGGAAATAAGATGATACTGTCCGAGGAGCCGTGGACCGCAGTGTCCTTCGTTATTAACCGGAGTGTCCGCGGGTAGTAGACGTTGGTTGGGTTGGGGATCGTCAAGTCCTGGTCTTTAAGACTGCTTCCCTGTGATTTGTCAACATTAACTATATGTGCACACACACATGTGGAATGATGTGTGAGTATCCTCGCGAGATACTAACATGTAGATAGGGATGTGTGGAGTATCCCTTGCAAACACCTTTGAGTACTTTATGAGTTTTGCACCTTGTCTAGTGCTGTGTACCATGAGTTTTGCACCTTATCTAGTGCTGTGTACCATGAGTTTTGCACCTTGTCTAGTGCTGTGTACCATGAGTTTTGCACCTCGTCTAGTGCCGTGTACTATGAATTTTGCACCTTGTTTAGTGCTGTTTATGTATGAATGTGTCATGATTATTGACTATATGGAATGAGATGGATGCTGTATCAAATGTGATACATAAAGACTAGGTCTGAACGTAGTGGAATGTACTCCCTAGTGATGATCTGTCTATGATTACTTAGTGGAACTTGATCCCTTAGGAGAACTATAGATGGGTAAGGACTTCGGGACGAAGTCTCTTTAAGGGGGGTAGACTGAAATACCCCAGACTAATAAAATATGGATTAAATATTTAATCACATTGATTAAGGCCTAAATGCCTTAAAAGTCAACTGAGGACAACAGTGGTCAACACAAGTAAGATGTTGCACCCTTTGACTGTTTAGGGTAAATAAATACCTAAATGAACTTCTTAGGACCTAATATTTTTATCCTAAGCTTATTAACACATTACTAAACATGTTACAATTGTTGGACAACACTCCAACACAGAGAACAGGCATTTACATGCTTCAAGGTCAAATAGGGCAAAATGTGCTCTAAGAATACCTTAAAGGTCCAACGACCTCTAAATGATATAAAATTGGATTCCATGATCAAATATCATGTAAGGAAAACAAAAAAACTGTTCTCAAAGAAAACAGAGCTCAGAAACACTCTGCGACTCAAAATGTGCACTAAAACTCCTTAAAGCACGTTTTTCGTCTATGAGCTCTAAGATAATGACTTTTGTCACTGTAAAGACTATAATAAGTTCTTTATAACATTAATGTGACATGATAGACTATATTATAAAGTCTAAATAAAAGTTTAAAAATAAAATCAAGAATTGACAATTTAGTATGAATAGTACCCAAAAATAACAACTAATTACTTCACTAACTTAAATCATGGTCAAAGCTCACCTATTGCCTTGACCAAAGGCTGCCGCCCTCCTACAGTGGTAATACCCTTCAATTATCAATCTTCAATCAATTAACCAGCTGTTATGATGAGTCATCTAATTATCAATTCAAAAAGTAACTAAAGTAACAATATGTCTTAAAAAGCAAACTCACTCATTTTCTTCATTCACCTTCCATCCCAGCTGACACCAGCAGCTCCCTTCCTCTATTTGCTTCCCCATTGATGGTAAGAACAAGAAAAATTCAGAGAAGAACACCAATTGATCTTGGTAAGCTAATTAAGCCTTAAATGTTCATTTTCTTCACATTTTCTTCCTCTTTCCATGGAGCAAAGCATCAACCACTTCCATCAATGATCTTAGGTTGTTTTGGAGGTTAAATGGAGGGGGTATCTCGGCATTAACAATGTAACACCCCATACGATAAGAACTCTATACCCGGTCTAAAACGTCACGGTCATTAGCTAAACGCAGCGGAAGAACTCTAACTAACTACCGAGGGGATACAATACCGATAACCACCTATATGGTTTACCGGTTCCACACTACTGCAACTTACAGTCCCGGTCTGATAAAAGAAATACCGACTTAATTTACATAAACTTACTACACTTGATACCGAGTACTAAGAGTATTTTACATCAGGGCTCCGCCCGCCAAAAGATACAAGTTTATAGTCATAATCTACTCCATGTTCCCTCCTCACAAAAGCACAGGTGTACCACATAGTACACCGACTATACTAGGGCTACGAGCCCGTGTACAACTCGGTACACCGCCCCATCTACTATTAATAACCAAACCATAACGTCTCGGACTCCGTAACTAGCATCCGTCTCGTGTACCTGTAAAATAGGAAAATGGTGCCCGAAGGGGCTCAGCTAAAGCTGCATATGGTAATCGCATACCCCGCGTACTAGCGAGGGTACGCTAACTACTTGGTCGCCAACATGCGGTTCATTATTATACAAACAAGCATGCTATTAACAACAACAAGATATTCATATATAATAATACCCACACACAGAGTAAAACACAACAAGGAAACATTATAAGTCCCCCCATATTGGTCACTAAGGCCTTGAGGTTCTCCCTCAAGATTCACACCTCATCTCGTGTTAGCCAAATTCTCATCCGGTTAGACGGATGCTCATATCTCTTATTCTCTTGATCATGTTTCTCGCACAAGGCATGATCCACACTTAACCATTATTTATCTCATGAAATAATTACTCAGTAAGTCGGGTGACCTCCGGCAGAGAAGTGGCATACACACCACAACTCACCACCGGCTTTAGGTTTGGCTTACTTCCCCCGGCTGCGACCTTACGGTTCGGAACCATGGTGGGAAGGTTAGGCCAGAACTCGGTAAGCAATCTCTCTTGCTTCCTCATTCTCACGCGTGGCCGACACTCTTTCGGTCTCCTCTCATCATCAGTTTACCGTTTTCCAGGTTAGGTAAGTCAGAAGGTTGTGTGTTAGTGAGAGCGTCTCAAAACATGAATTCTTCTTCCCATTCAAACATTTCATGAATATACAAACTAGTCTTACAAGACATAGTTCATTGGGTGCAAGGTCAAGCACACGATATACAAGGTAATACTATTAATCATATTCATGCATTTAATCTCGATTAGGTGATTGCTCATAAACACACAAATCAGAGTAACCAAGTTAGGATACAGGCATGAGAAAACCATACCGTTCACCGTCCTATCTTGCCCGTTACTTACTCTCTCGGAGTCCAACTAATCAAGTCCTATAACATACATTAATTCGGGAGGTCAATTAACCATAATTAACCTAACACGTTACTCTCCACTAACGTTTCCCGTATTTACTCACTTAGTCATTACGTTTCAAGCTTAAATCTCACAAGTTCATGTTTCACATTTTCTCTTAGTCTTGTTTAAGCTCTTAATGACCTTCACATGTCTTAGTCAAGTGCTAATTAACCTATAATATCATTACCAAACCATTCCCTAGCTTTTAAACCATTTAAAACTATTTTTTTTTTTATTTCTGGTCTGGTCCGGGACTTCACACGGGACTTAAGTCCCGGACCAACCATGGTTCAAACTCTCGGCTATTTAATTGTATATGGTTCGGGACTTGGGCATGGGACTAGGACCCCGACCAACAAAGCAGGGAATTCCTCGGGTGGAAAAGTGTACATGGTCCGGGACTTGGACATGGGGTTAAGACCCGGACCAAGCAAACAAACAACTCTCGGGGGGTAAAATAGGGGTGGTCCGGGACTTGGTCCTGACCTAAGTCCCGGACCCTGCTACAGAATTTAGAATTTTGACAGTTTACAACTCTGTTACATGTTATCATCTTTGCCCATTGATTAACCTATCTTCATCAACTAATATCCACATGTTTTAGCATCTAATTACCCACCTAAATCACCCTAAACCAAGCACAAGTACACTCACCAATCTAGTTAATTTCCATTAGATTATCCTACATTTACAAACTAGTTTTCTTCTCTCTTGTTTTTCTATCAGATGTATAGATTTTGGCCACTCTTTTTAAACCATCCTATCCTCACGTACTGATGCCATTCCAACTCAAAGATGACATTATTTAAACTCTCAGAACACTCTTCTTCTTAGTTAAGTCCTCAAAGCATTAACCACTCAACTAGCCTCCTTAACCAACCTTGTTTTCTTCCTTTAAAACAGAACACTCAACCATCCATCCTAGGAATTTTGACAGCACCTATCTACTTCACTAATCATTTTCACCCACACTACAAAAGTTCACAACACCATCCCCCCACCTGTTTGGTTTAAACACTTATAACACATCATAATCCCATTTGCTCACATAAGTAAAACAACTTAACTTCTAGGTTTAATATTCACACTCAAACACATTAATCTTCTTTTTTTCAAATACAATAGTGCAGTACCAAGACTACCAAACTCAAGGTTATTCATTCACACACACATCAATTTCACAAGGAAATAAAACCGATACAAGGTAAGCTTTTTACCTTGTTTCACTTTCAGTTTACACTCCCCTTCTTCCTCTTTATCTTGTTTCCTCTTTCTTCCTCTTGTTTTTCACACCACACAAGCCTTGGATTGCCCACAACCGCAGCCCATCACACATACACAATCAATTCACTTTCCTCCACAAAACCTAATATATAACTTTAAGAGCTAGTTTACAAAGTTCAACCTAGATTTTACCTTGGAGAACCAAAATAGTTGGATTGGCAATCACTTGGAGAAGTTTTCCAACACCCACAAGAACTCACGGCTCGACTGAAATGAGGGGGAAAACTTCCACGTGAGGGAAAAAGTCTCACAATGGTAGAATAAGCTTGAAATGGTATAAATACTTGCTTATATATACCTTTAGGCACTAAGGAAGAGAAGAAGAGTTGAAATCTACTCTTCAAGCTCCAAAAGCTCCCACGTCGATGGAGATGAAAACGGAGGAAACGAAACTTTGATGGGTGGAGATCGAAGCTCTCACCGAGACGAGTTCAACGGTACCAATTTCGTGTGATTCGGTGGAGAAATGAGTAAGATGGAGGTGAAACAAGGAGGGTGAGGTGCTGTTGGTGTCGCGACTAACAGAGGAAGAAGAAGGAGTTTCAACGTACTGGCAAATCGTGAATGAAGGAGAAGGTGAGAAGGTAAGCTCTTTATTTTACTTTCACTTTATACTATTTACTTACTTTATTTATTTGTTTGTCTTATTATCACTTAATAGCTAACAAGCTATTAATGGGTATTCACTCATTAACTAAAACCGGCCCACATTAATAGCTCGGGTCGTTTTCGTCTTTTCAAATTAAACGCGTTTCGTCTACCGTTTTGACACTATTCATTTTCCGGGTCCATTTTCCGGAATTTTGCCGTTTTAATTAATTTTAATAACTCTAGACCCACACTATGGTCTAATTATAGATATTTAACTAGCTATAATTATTACGAGTTAATTTAACCCGTTCAAAATCATATTTTTCCCCGGTTCTCGAAAAGCGCGTTTTAGAGCTCGTTTGCGTTTTTAACTCGTTTTACGAATCCGTTTTCTTCGGGAATCGTTCCTACATATTTATTTAGGACTAATTAAACTTTTAAATATTTAATTAGCCTAATTAATCACTGTTTTAATTCCGGGGTATTTCATGACCCCTGTGTAGTTCCAAGGATGGTTTTAAAGTCGGATGATGGCTCCGCATGGCTCCAGTTTGGTTCTGGATATGGTTTGATGAGGCTCAAGCATGACGCTGGATGGCTCCGGAATTGTCTTCGTACGGCCTTTGATGGCTTTAGTTTGGTTCGATGTAGCAGATGATGGTCTGTGATGGTTCCAGTTGATATCTTTTGATCTAAAGTTATGCTTCAACAACTGCAACTGAAGTTGATGTTTAGCGAGACTAGGTAGAGTTCTTACCAGTCAAATGTTGATGACGGAGTGCTTATGATGCATGCAAATATTAAATACTAGATATGATGCAAAATGCATATGCAATTTTTGGAGAGAAGGCATGGCCTTATCTCTATTAATATGAGTTTTACAAATATAAGACATCTTCTGTTTGATCTTGAGTGATTATTGAACTGGAATGCGTGAATCACTTTCCTCTCATGGAGGGATGTGGGTCGATCTCTCATGAGTATGGCTGTGTGTGCTAATGTCGTGATGATACTCTTGATGCGCAAAGTAGTATTTTCCTGAGAATTTCTTTTCGAGGTTATGAACTTTCCGTTCCTCACAAATTCCTCTCCTACAATGGGGTAGGCTGATTATGATTTGGTAGTTTAATCGAAGAGTCACTCGCACTCTAAAGACCTTGTGAGATTAGGTCACACTCATTCGCTCACGGTCCCTTTTGGTATGATTGTGACATGTTGATAACAAGTACGAAGCTTATGATTCATGTTTCAGATCCAGTACTTTCAGTTAACGCTCATTAACTTATGAGTCAGAGGTCTTTATTGGGTTGTAATGGGGCTAAAGGGTATGATGTATGTCACACGGGACTATGGGATTTATTTGGGAGTTGTGGAGCTTTTGTGCAGTAGAGGACATGTTTCGCCTTTGCCATGGGTGGAATGATTAGACGGGTTTTTGATAACCTTTTATTGATTTCTGCGGGACATCATTGGTCCTTTGGATTTGGCTTCCTCATTCTTGCCTCTTTTGGTCTACGGTTTTCACTTTCTTCTCCTTCCTTTTCGGTGTGTGATCTTCTTCTTTGTGTTTTGCTTTCGGAGTTGCATAGGCTTATCGAATTTCTCAAGCATTCTTTGCTTTGTATTTCGGCTTTCAGCTTCGAAGTTGCGTTGACTTATCGATCTTTTTGAACATTTTTGATGTTCTTTTTTGGCGTTTGACTCCGAAGTTGCATTGACTCACTGATTTCTTTGAACATTTTTGGTGTTTCCTTAGTGAAAGATGGGGGGGAGAGGTCATGGCTCCGGCTCCTTCGATATCCTCTATTGCAAGGGCGAGTAAGTATATGTGGGTGGCATGTTGTGGAGTTTTTTTGTAGAAAAAGTTTTTCATGAAAGGCTCAGCGGGGCTCACTAAGGGATTATGTACAGGGTGGTCAAAGCTTTTTGGTTTTGTGAAGATTTTGTTCTTATGTGCCTCGTCATTCTCATTAGTCAATGATTGCTTTCTTACTATTCTCAGATCTTTGCATGAATCACAGTTTGTGTCTTGCTATCGACATTGACCTCACTTTGAATCATGCCTCTCCATGTGCTAAAGGAAAGCACAAGTCACTCGTGGTTTTACCTCCTTTGGATTTCTCTACCTTCTCTCATCGCTCAATAGATCGTCCAAAACACTCAATCGAAATTCAAGAGAAAATACCGCTCTTTGCACACTACTCACTTGGTTTGTGGTGCTGATTTTGATTGGACCCTTGTGTTCATTGATGGGTCGAGATTTTAGTGGTTCGCGCACTCTGGTCAATCATTCTCTCAAGATTTTTCCTAAAGATGTCATTTCGATACGAGAGTATGCAAACACGGCTATCTACAATGCAATCTATTGTGGTAATACAGAATTACTACATATAAGATGCGTGGAATGCTGAAAGTGATGAATGAAGATGGTTGACTTTGGATTTTGACTGAATGTTTTTTTTTGTGTATGTTTTTCTTTTTAGATGCAATGCATGCGTGGTAAGGCTACACCTAGTCTCGCTTGAGTCGGTTCCAGTTAATGGTCCATGAAATTCATCCCGTCAATTTCGGCCCTGGATATGGTTTAACTGTTGGGGTTGTTGTCTGAGAAGTAACTCTCGAGTGAGGTCGGGTTGGTGATTGGCTGCTGGATTTTGGATTTTAGGGAGTGACAACTCCCGTATGGTAGCCCCACGATATGGAAACGACTGCACTCTTTTTTTTTCTTTCTTCTCAATCATTCTGGTCACTGGTGCCCATGGTGATTCTGGATTTGGAAAAGGCTCGAACTCCCCGGTGTTCTCCACTATCCCTCTGAAGATTAGTTTGGAGGTTGAGATATTAGGATGAAGGCTGATATGTGGCAAGTAACGATAAAACATGTGAGTGCGTGATGCTCATGAGTGTGGACGAGATTCATGTATTGCTGATGATTTTTGGACTGACTGTAAGTGCATGTGACCTTTTTGTCATGAATGCAATGCATGTTTTTTGTTTTGCGCTCGGTTGCATTTGTTGGGGTTGTTTACTTGGGGGATGCCTCCTGTAGATACCGTGAATTTTCACCCCATAAAGCAAAGTTGATGAATGATATATAGATGTGAGGGGTCGTCCCTTATTCGCTCTTTTTATTATACATGCCTGAAAAAGAAACCAAGTTTTGGAAAAACAATTTTGAAAACGCGTGTTTTCAAAGTGGTGGATTTTCTCAATATGAATTTTGATGCGCGGTCATTCGTAAATAAAATAGGGAGTGAGGAACCCTATACACATTGATCTAAATAAATTAAAGGGAATGTATAAACCTATACACCTAATCTATTCAGAAATGGATGAGAGAGAAAAGAAACATCGGGGAAAATCCTATACATTATCAATCCTAAAAAGTCATTAGAAGGGGGAATTTTGAACTAAACTTCTTCTGAACTCCTCTGGTCTGTCTTCGGGCTTCTTAATGACTGCTCACGCTTGGCCTCCTGGTCGGCTGCTCGCACGTCTTTGGGTTCTTGACCAGCTGCTCGTTCGTTTTAAGGCTCTTGCAGCGGAGCGGTACTGTGATCAAGCAAAACGGGTTAGTGTTCTTCTGATTTTCAACAGTTTGAACTCGAATCAGTGTTGCTGATCTTCATGTCGCTCGACTCGGGTTGGGACGACTCTAATTTTCGGCTTGAACCGCTGTTGTTGATCTTCATGTCGCTCAACTCGGTTTAGTACGACTCTAACTTTTTACTTGAACGGTTGGTGCTGGTCTTCATGTCGCTCGGCTAGCTCCGCAGGTTGGTGCACCTTCGGTTCTCGGCTCGAACCGCGTAATCGATCTTCATGCTGCTCCTTTTGCTCCAACAAGGGGAATGAGGGATATTTTGAGAAAGGAAAGGTGAATGATCGAGCACAAAATCCTATGTGAAAATCCAACACTTTTGTGAAAACACGAAATGACTAGAACGCTCCACGGTAATGACCGTTGCTCTTGAAGGTTGATTGAACTTCAAAAATAGTGGGTCACAACATGGGGACTAAATCATTTATTTTGAAATACTTTTGTGAAAATTAACCTTGAAAACTATTTTCGAAAACTGTTTTGATATAAAATCCGTGTAAAAAAGTTGTTCCAAATTCGTTTGTAGAAAGTAGGTTTTTGAAAATTGTTTTGGAATAACATTTTTGTGAAATGAAGTTTTTTTTAAAGATGAAGTGACAGGTTTTAAAACCCTAAATGTTTTTGAGTAAAATATAAGTGGGATTCTAAATTAAATGAGCTCGTAAGAAAGCGTCAAGAGACATACAAGAGAGAATTCCGAACATTTTGAAACAGTTTGGTTTGAAAAAAAACGGTTTGCGCACATGTATAGCATGAAGTAAATCGTGGTTGTGTTTGATGTGGAGTTGTAAGTGTTAATGTTGGGATAATCACTTTCCAGGTCAATTATGATTCCGTCTCACCGGGGGAACCGTCGTCCCTTCACTATCATCTCTCGGGGTTTTTTCTCTGCTATGCCTTTGTAGGGCACGTTATCAAGAAAGTCCAGAGTGCTTAAGTTCGAAAGGTCAGGACACCCGAGATGATAAGGAAACATACGCCACGGCCAGTGATGATCTGACAACACACTCACTTTTCGGGAAACTCGGGGAAGTATTGCATGGGAATAGGTCTCTCGTCATCTACACGGTCAGGTGTGTCTAAAGTCCAAATTATTCACTGACTACGTTGTGCCATGTATGGGTATCCGGTAAATACGGGATCCTCTATGGACGTGTAGTGCGGCATTGGGCTTTAAAGACACCCGTGGCGCAGAGGAACAATGAAGAACTGAGTCCATGCAATCTTCAGGGTAAGGCAGAAGGGTAGTCAGACAAGCGGCATGCAAGGGGGTAACGACCCATAAAACCTGAAACCCGACCTAGACACTAGATTAGGCAGCTGGACACTGAAGGCTCAGAGTTTACTATATGCTAACTTTTGACTCGGATAATGGAGGGTAGTTTTGGATCATGAGCCTGCAGGGCGTAGGTCGATGACCATCTTGCCTCATGGGTTTAGCTATTTATATAAATGACCCAGCTCATGGGGAATCAACCGTGGACCGGTCGGGATCCCGTGACTCGTGGATAAATCGGGTGACACAGAGGAATGCATGTCCTAAGCTACCCTCTCAATGCACCCCACAATCAATATAAAATGAAAGCGATGAAGTTAGAACCAACCTATTGACTAAGAGTTTTATCTTGAAGGTGATTCCAAATTAGTTGCTTATTAACCTAAATGGAAGTTAGCTTCATTCAATCCTAAGTGTCTCTTTCTAAATGTGAGCTAACCATTAACCCAATTGTTGCAATGTTTGTTGAGGATCTATCAAGTCCTATCTGTCCTCATCAGATACACACTCTAAGTGTGGAGTAGAATAATCCTAGAGGCTTGGAATGAATCTCTTGAAGGTTTTGAAAGAAGTGGGGAAATCCTGACAATTTTGAATGGAGTTCAGTCTTCCTTGACCAAGTTTATGAGATAAACTTACTCAAGTTCTCCCCAGCAGAGTCGCCATTCTGTGGAGGATGATTTTTCGGTATGAGGGGGGGGGGGGGTCTATCTAAATATGGATTGACTAAGAAGTCTAGATCCTAGAAAATGCCATTCTGTGGAGGGTGAAAACCCGTTATTCTGGCATCCCTCAAATACCTACTAAATCTCCGTCTTTCCCAAAAAGCATAAGGGGGAGTGCAAATTTGCACTACACCCACTCTCAATGGGCTCCACGCGGACTTATGCCCTATGGGCGGAAATTGACTAGAGTCGCCACCTAGTTTGACCTAAGGAACTAGGAAGGGAAGAGAAGGGTTCTAAGAACCGTTAATTGACTCTGTGATTTGCATATGGATTGAACTTATCTAGTCATACCAAAGATTCTGTGTGGGTTCGCACTGGGTTACACCCCTTAGAAGTGGCAACAACCACAACTTTGGATTGGTGCCCGAGGAAACCTCGGCCTCCAATTTTCGGGATTGCCTTCTTTCAAAACCTTTTCAGAGAGATCCATTTAAAAGCCAAGGATAAGATTAGGACAGGAAGAGAGAAAGAGAATGGATGAGGCGAGCTTTTCTACCAATTGGTGAATTCGGAGGAATATAGAATAAAGATTTGGAAAAAGTTTGAGGTTTAGTGAATAGACAAGACTTGGAGTCGAATGGTTTGAAGTTTTGGGGGCCGAAAAAGGTTTGAGTGTTTTGAGAGGTATGACGAACACCTTGTAGGGGGGAAAAGGGTTTTTTGTTTGGAATGGGGTCACACCCTAGATGGGTTGCCTACGTACTCAACTCCTTGTTGAGATCAGACCTTACGTAGTTCATAGTTATTGGGGTTTTGGAGATTTTGGGTTTTGAGATGCTAGAGTCTGTGAGACGCTGGGTCTATGAGACATTAAGGGTGTTCATGTAGTGGGAGGTATGAGATATCAAGGTATAGAGACGCTGGGGTCTGTGAGACATTTGAATCTGAAAATGGTGGAGAGATTGAGATGTTCGAGTCTGTGGGGGCACTCGGGCCTATGAGACTATAGAAGTTTGGAAGAAGTTGGGATTCATGAGATGTTTCGAGTTTGGATAATGATTTGAGTGTGAGGCAATTGAAGCTAGAGTTGAGACCCCGGGTTTTTCGGATTTAAGATTTTGAAAGGGTTGATATTTTGGGATATTTCGAATTTAGAGTGAGATGATGGTGGACTGAATTGTTTGGAGGAATGATTGTCAAGATTGTCTCTCATAAAGTTTTTGAAACCGAAAAATTATTTTTTGTTGTAAAAGGGCGGATAATCC
Source organism: Limonium bicolor (assembly GCA_023374045.1). Classification (NCBI taxonomy): domain Eukaryota; kingdom Viridiplantae; phylum Streptophyta; class Magnoliopsida; order Caryophyllales; family Plumbaginaceae; genus Limonium; species Limonium bicolor. Next base: position 299,857,820 of record CM041778.1, read on the forward strand.
CGAGGGATTACCCTATGTACCCCCTCGAACATGGCACTTAATTAATGGTAAGCGCGGAGGCTCGAAAGATGGGGCAATGAATTTATGTCGAAAATAGGATTTAGAGAGAAACACCATGAATGAGATGTTCTCGGTCAAACCCTAATACGTCTCAAACTCCCGGGTTTTTAAAACAATAAAAGCCGAAAATAATGAAATCGAGTGGAAGGGAGTTAGACGATTCAAAAATCCCTGCTGCAACTAGGAAGGTTGTTACTTCCCTAGCACCCCGCCTTTTAAAAATCTAGGCTGCAATTAGGGGAGGTTTGCCACCCTAATGCCCCACCTAAAGAGATCCAGACTATGACAAGGGAGATTACGACCCCAATGCCCCGCCTCGGATTTTTATTTCAGAAGAGAGACAAGCAATGTCTAACTAGGAAGAAAACGTTCTTTGAAGGTGTTAGACTCGCATGTTCCCTGAAAACGGTTTATGTTTTAGTTGAAAACTAAGTTAAAAAAACTTTTGAAGTTGTTCGGAATTCTCTGTAAAGAAACGCTGATTTTGAGAAATGTTTTAGCATAAAACTTTCTGTATATGTGAGAAGAACTTTCTGCATTTGAGAAGAGTTTTCTGTGATGTGAGAGAGTTTTTCCTTTAAAATTTCACAAAATGGTTTCTTTTAAAATCTTGATGAATGTTTAAATAAAATGATTGTTTGAAATTCAAGAAAGGAGATTTTTTGGAATTTTGGAGTTCAAATGGGATTTACAGTTGATATTGAAATGAATGAGTAGAAATTGGGTTCGAATTGAGTGGAATTGGACCGAATTGAAATGGGTTTGAATTGAATTGGGTTTGAATTTAATTGGGTTTGGGCCGAGATTGGAAAACGGGTCGGGTCAAAGTTCAGGTTGATTGAAGTACGGTCGGTTAAAGTTAGGCTGCTCAAAGTTGGGTTGGTTAAAGCTCTGGTCAAGTTGAGACCGAGTCAAGGTCAAAGTGAGCCGGTCAAAGGCCGAGTGGCCTGAATAGGGCCAAATAGGCTTGGTTTGGGCTTTTGGGCTGAACTGGACCTTGTTTGGGGTTTCGGGCCGAATTGGACCTTGGGTCTTTTATTTGGGCTGAAGATTGTTTTGGGCTTAAATGTGTCTAGGTTGGGGTTTCGGGCCAAATAGGGCCTTGGGCCTTTTTATTTGGGCTAAAGACTGTTTTGGGGTTAAATGGGCCTTGGTTGGGGTTTCGGGCCGAATTGGGCCTTAGGTCTTTTTATTTGGGCTGAAGATTGTTTTTGGACTGAAATGGGGCTAGGTTGGAGTTTCGGGCCAAATTGGGCCTTGGGCCTTTTTATTTGGGCTAAAGACTGTTTTGGGCTTAAATGGGCCTTGGTTGGGGTTTCGGGCCAAATTGGGCCTTAGGTCTTTTTATTTGGGCTGAAGATTGTGTTTTGGACTGAAATGGGCCTTGTATGGGCTTTTGGGCCAAATTGGGAAGGAATGATGAATCAAATTGGGAAGGAATGATGAATCAAATTGGGATGAATTTTGAGAAAATATTTTTATTAAAACATGTTATTATAATAAGATGTGGTTTGGGTATAGGGATTACCCAGTTTATTAGGTGGGACCATGGCTCACCTAAATCTTAGGGTTCACCCTCTATCCTAAGGCTTGGTCCTAAGGTCTAATAACTAGGTCTTAAACATAATTACGATAAAAATCTACTCACTGAAAGTTTGGTGGGAAAAGAATTTTGTGTGAGTGAATCCAGAAATAAGACGATGATAAAGTTGCTTAGTCTAAGTAACAAAGTGTTCAATAATTAGTAACATGAAAAAGTGAAATATTTACATGGGTGCGTTGTGAAGTTCGAACTAAAATATTGATAAAAAACACGCATTATGCAAGCTGAAACAACACCATACAGGAAGTAAATCGATACGTATTGAACAATCCACTCTTTGGAATGAAAAACATATGGAAAAATTGTGATGGAAAAACGTGACCGCTAGCCAACGATAGGCTGAAGTGAGACCCGTAATTTGAAAGAAGCTGGGCTATGTTCACAAGCTTAGCCCAAAATCAGATCCCAACAGCAAGGCAACTGTCTCTGTTTATGCCCAACGAATTGCATATGTACCTCAGTCAAACAAGAAGTACGGGCAGTGAGCAGAAGCAAATATAAATGAGCAAGTGTTGAGTCAATCTAACAGGGACAGTATCGAAGCTTGCAGCAGAACCAAAGAGCAAACCTAAGTAAGCAATTGGGCCACAAAGCATAACAGATTTCAGATCTTGTAGGCAAGTCCTACAACCACACAAAGTGAAGAAAGCTCTGCTGTAATTCAAGTGCTAAGAACCAGGTATCGAGCAGAAAAGCAATATCATTACTGTCAATTAAAAACATGCCTGAATATACTGGCAAATAGCCACGCCTAAATTTAGGACTTCCAATCGATTTTTATCAGATTAACAAGTATGGTACGGCCGAGTCAGAGCACAAAAGACGACTCCATCATATTAATCAGGTCATTAATCTATCTTTGTGTAACATAGCAAAAACAAGAATCACAGATTGAATTCTAGGCATTCGAACAACATGAGAAAGGTGAAAACGATACACATTCACCATGAATCCAATTCAGGATACTCAGAATATCGACAAGGAGTAAACGAAAACAGAGAGTGTAACCCAAACGAGATTTCCCATGTATGGTTCAACAAATATGGATAATGAGGGTTAGGATTTGGTACCGATGAGAGCACAACATTTTCCTGCGAAGAAACAGCAAAACAAAAAAAAGAAGAAACCACTAGACAGGCACAAACCAAAGGTAAAAGTAATGGTTAGTTCAATTAACGTAATCGATCTGGTAGAGAAAAATTTCACCCGTAATACTATTCAATCTTTGAAGCAAATTGAATACGTAATTGAGCCACCCGTCTGGACACCGATTCGAGTTCCTGGCCAGTCATCACTGAAGCAAAAATAATTGCAAAACGCTTGCAGGTCTGATTAAAGACTCACAACATCACAAGACCGACGAGATACTAGCATATCAGGCTGGAGATAATCACATGTTTTCAGACATAAACAAACATACTTCAGATGAGAACTACATACTCGATTAATTCAACAGTAGGTACCATAAGACGAACACGAGAAATTTCCAGCGAATGCTTAAGCAAGGACGAAAGAAACCAAGCCAAGCATTGGTTAAATCAAACATAATAACAGAACCGGCTTAAATAATAGAGACATCGAATGTACAGAGGTGTATGCATCGTAATCCTTTTGGGGGTATACACCATTTCTCTTGTCGGAATCGGAACTCCATGAATGACGTCGACTTCAAATTCATTGGGAGGAAGATCTTTGAGATTTCTTGCAAATAACCTCATACAAGTACAGAACAAACTATCCATTAGTTTGAGGATGTAATCAAATGGAAAAAGAAAAGAAGAAAAGAAATTGAACTAGAAGAACCCTAGATTGAGGGTGCATTTGTCTTTGACATGTGCAGAGAAATTGAATTCCTATAGGAAAATAAACACAATATTACCGAAACATGAGCAAAAGAAGAGGTGAAGATTCTTCCCTGTCGGGAACCAAAACGCAAACAAGGGATATGAGGCTTCTTTCTTCCACCGAAGGTTTCGTGAATCGGTTCTGGAATGAAACGTTTCCTGGCTCGTCTTCGGTTTCGTGAGTGAGATGCATATGTTTCAGAGATCCAACTCTTCGGAGGCGCGAAAACAGGGAAGGAATGGAGGGAGGTGTGGAGCATGCACATTTCTGGTTCGGCAGTTAGGTTGCAAAATTTGCCGTAAGTGAATGAGGATGAAAGGCAGATCAGTATTACGTGGTGTGGGTATATTCCTCGTTAGCCAGATGGGTTGTGAAATTAACGGGAGTGAGGTTGAAAATGGGACAAAGCTGTATGCTCCTTTTCGCCAGTGTAGGTTGAGATTACCGTGAGTGAGAGATTGAAGATTGAAGAAGATGTGGTGATTCGGGGTAGAAGAGAGCATTAGTTGGTCAGTTGGCTTGATGGGCAAACTGTGGGCAAGGTTGAAGAAGGTTCTCGAGGATGATCAGGAGAGTGGGGGCTTGGGGTGTTCTGTGGGATTGAGAAGAATTGGAACGTTACGGGACTAAAAACCGGTGATGAGAATGTGTCGGCTGGCCGATCCCTAAAAATCCCTCTACAGTAGGGTTTATGTATGTCTACTTATAAGAGCAAGTTTAGGTTTTTTGACTGGATATGGGCTTTTTTTAGGGTTTGGGTTGCAAAACCGGACCCATACTGAAAATTAAAAACAAGCGTCTCATGAGATTCAAACTCAAGACCTCTAGTCTTCCTTTCATAACTTCAACCAATTGAACTGTGACAAGATTCAATACATATTTGCGAGAGATAAAACAAGAGTTAGCAAGCTTAAGTAAAAATTAAAAAAAACATTCGCCCCTGATGCCATGCTAAGGATCGAACCCAAGATCAATGGGTTATTTAGAGAGTATGTTGACCGGTTACACTAAGTTGGAATTCAGTATGTATATGAGAAATATAATACAAGAGCTTTAGCCCAGACTTGATAACTCCTCTTCAATGTTATCTTAAAAAAAAGAGTATACAATAAAATGAGAGAGTTAATCTAATGGCATGAAACTAAGAAATATACCTAAAAAAAGTATAAATCATAATGAGATATAAACAAATGGAATAACATAATAACATGTACATGAAATAATAAAATAACACCAGTGTAACGGGGATTAAATGCCAATGAATGTGATATAAATGAAAAATGAATTAATTATGTATAGGTGGCGAAATATACCAACATCAACGACGAAAATAGTAGCAAATCGTACATAAAATGATAGAAATAATACTGGAAATAATGATGATAAAATAAGAAGTAAATACTACAAGATAATAAAAAGTAGCAATAAATATGAAAATAAAAGATAACTTAATAAATGAACAAATAAGCAATAAAAAAGAGAAATGAATAAAACAAAAGGGACGGGTTTAAAAACCGTACTGTTGTTGGTAATTTATTTTCGAAGAATTGTGTATTTCTGAAATGCTTGAAAAATGTTTTTTTAGATTTTTTCATGAAATGGTGGTTTCGTTTTGGCACGCATGTTAATATGTTTTGAAAAGAAAGGTGATGACCATCCTTATTTTATTCATTATTTCAGAATTTGCTTCATGGGGTGAGAATTTTTGGTGTCTACACTCACCCACTCTCTTGGGTTACTTATACTTATCTCACCCACACTCTTGGGTTACTTACTCTCTATCTCACCCACACTCTTGGGTTACTTACTCTCTATCTCACCCACACTCTTGGGTTACTAATACTCAAGCTCTTGTAGTTCTCGAGACACTACAGGTCTCCTATGTCATGCTTGTTTCTCTTAATACTTTCTTAAGCCAAAGCACACGGCTCTCGAGCATAGTTCGTCTAGCTCCCGGAACTCTCTCTTAGTTCCTACTACTCTCGCATAGGTCCGACTACTCTCGGACTTCTCACATTCCCATACACTCCTCTCCGGAGTTATACATTATTATGTATATTAGTCTAGAAGCATTGCTCTCGATGTTCTAATGACATTGGGAACATTACTTAAGTTCGTGTAATCTTAGGTTTAAGGGTTACCCTACATTCATATGCTTATACTTTCGTTATTTACTTATAGGGTAAAATCCTCATATAGGAGGTTGACCATGCCAAGGGAGTTAAATGGTCCCTTAGGTCTCTTTTACTTTTCTTATAAGTTCACATCATTGGACTAACTTCAATCCTCTCGATGGAGGTTCATTTATCTCTCCACTCTAATTAATTTCGTGGATTGTTTCAATATGGTTTTCTAACCGTTATCGGGTATTTACTCAACCGTACATCTCCTCACATTCTAGGGAGTTCATATGTTGTGTTATCGTTATACTTAATTGATAGCTTGCGTGTGTTTGCATATTTCCATTGTTTATGAAACTACCTGATCTACGAGTTTCTAGTCAATCGATACTCACCATGAGTCGGTCTATGCACTACATTAGACCACACCGGCATACAAGTACGTTAGCTCATACAACATACAACAAGATGTACATAATCAAACAATGGATTATTTTCATGCTTTAATCTTGATTAAGCCGGCACACAAACACACAAGTCAGAGTAACTCGGTTAGCAAACGGGGCATGAGAAAATCATACCTTTCACCGGGGTTTTATCTTTTACCGTGTCATCTCACCATGCTCGGTTCACACACAATCCTCTGATAATGTTCCAAACATTATTATTAATACTATGTGTAGACACCAAAAATTCTCACCCCATAAAGCAAATTCCAAAATAATAAGAGGGGTCGTTGCCTTTCCTTTTCAAAACATATTAGCGTGCGTGCTAAGACGAAACCATCATTTTATAATCTTTTTCAAAGCATTAAAAAAAAACAATTCTTCAAAATGAATTTCCATCGAAAGTCCAGTTTCAAGGTTGTCCCTTTTTGTTTATTCACTTATTTTACGATCTTATCTTGTTTTGTTTATATTCTATTTATTAATTTTTATTATTTTTATTTTTATTCATCTATACACCTTTTCTTATATTTTATTTTATTCTACTATTAACATTGGTAACACTTAGATGAACTCTGGCCTAGCCCAGACCCTTAAACCCATTCCAGCCCCTAGTATTGGACCTACCAAGCCCAAACAACACAAAGCCCGCCCAACAAAAAACCCTAGCCAGACAGCCACTTGCCCATTGACATATTCTTCTCGGCTCTCCTTGGCTCGATCGATCTTCTTCAACCACGGTAGCCGCCTTATCCTTCCTCTCAACTCTCCCTCAATTCCCGGCTCAAACCCGATGATCCATCTCCTCCATCTCGGTCAATCTTCTTCTCGCCTCGATATCCTTCCTTCGATCTCCATCTTCAAGAAAAAATACCTCCTCACTCTCTCTTTCCGACCAGCATTCTCCATCAAACAGAACACCAGACGTTTTCCTCCTCCCCCATCTTTAAACCAATGAACCCAGAATTTGATACCCAGAAATACAATCGATATCCAAATGCCTTGACGGTGCTCTCCAATTTTCCATCGAACCTTCCTCTCTGCTTGGAGGATTTCAGTAACCTGGAACTCGAAACGCTTCCCTTGAGACGAAACCGCCAGCCGCGTTCATTAAATCACCGCAAGAACCCTAGTTGCACCCCCCTCGCCTCTTTTCTGCTCCCATCTTTCTTCTCAGATTCAAAAAAAAAAACGAACCAGATGCAGCAACCGAACATATCTTCTTTCTCTGGCAAAGTTTTATCGTCTGGATTTTTTATTGTCAACCCTAATTCCTGGGTGGAAACTTCAGCGGCTGTGCTTGTTATTCACTCGATTGCACCATCTGACAGTTCCTCTTTCGCAGAGGAGATCCCTTCTACTTTTTTTTATTATCATTCTATATTGGTTGCATTGACACGCTGCTTCTACCATTTTCACTTATGGTTTTGATGAAGTGTTACTTTCAGTCAAGTGATGACATGCCTTTCACTGATCTACTTACCATCGTCGACTGATTCGCTCCTCCATGTTCCATCGAGGTGATAGCTCTCATTTTCCTTAGTGTTCGACTCTAATAAGCGCTCAGGTTTGCAACATTAAGATTTCCATCTGGTGATAAGCAATGAAGCGTACGTAAACCAGACCTTGCTAAGTTGCGTTTACTCTCGTTCTATCGTGCTTTTTTGAACTGTATCTTTACTTGTTATCAGCAGTGTGAAACTCTCATTGATTCGTGATATTAAGGACATGTATCCTCGACCATTATTTGAGATTTGAGCTGGTGAGATTCTGATAGGTTCAATGCTGTTCATTTCTGGTTGGATTCTGTCGAAGTTTACCTCTAAGATTAAGGGTTTTACGTTGGGTATCGTGCGTCAATCTGAGTACCCGTCGGACTTATCTGGATTTGCCTGGTCAGCTGAGGTAGTCATTCGATGCGTTTGTGTCCCTGTTAAATTCAGCTTTCGCTCAATGTTATTGCTTGGCCCTGTACGAGATGGTTAATATTCTGCGGTGTTAGATTTGAAAGATTTATTCGATCCCAAAGAGTGTTGGATCTGTTAATCTCATTGGTTAGCGGCTGATTTGGTGTGAGCCATGATTCGATCCCATTCATGTTTGTATCTATTCTCAGATTATTATATGTGATTGTCGTCTATCTAACCTTGAGGTCTGGCTTGATCCTGAATGACCCATCGGCAACTCTTGACTGACTTTTGCTTTGTCTCACGTCACTTTGACGAGGATTTGTTAAGCTTAAAATTTGACAGTAGCTCTTGCATTAGACCAGACTGGCGGACTTCGCGCTTGGCATCTCCTCGCTGGTTTAAAAATGTTGTTGGTCAACTTTTCTGCCCATGTCTTAATCGACTTCCCATGCCTTTAAATATGAGCTTCTTCGTGTAATTCAGGAAAGCTTGGAATTATTCTGATTAGAGTGTATGCCGGTTACCATTTAGTGTTGCTAATTTGACTCAGTTTGCTCACTATTCGTGTTGTCTTTTTGACTGAGGTACTGTGGGATTTGGGCCATGACAGTTTGACTTGGAGTTGACCATGAGCCTCGTTTGTAGACTGAGCTTGTAGACTTGATGCTTCATGGTGGCTTCTCATTGGGTTTGGAAATTCATCCTTTCGGCCTTTCTTTACTATACTTCAATTGCCTTTGATATTTAATTGTCCCTTGCGCATCGATTTGGTTTGGAAATTGGTTTGAGACTAGCATTTGTCCTCTTGCGCTTAGATAAGAACATGAATTGAGTGATAGTTGCCCGAATTCTCTGATTAGTAGATGAATCACTCATGGGCTGGTTGGTCCTTATTAATGTCTCATCTTAGAGGGAAATGATATAAACCCTTCTAGGTATGATCCCACATGACTCACAACTTCACCCCTTTGATACTACACTTCGGTTTGAGTCATAATCTAAAATGACGAGCTAATTTGAGTAGCAACCCCAATGCTTGATTTATCTTACAATCCTTAGCATTTGTTGGCAGCTTGAAACTCTTTTCTATGTTCTCGGTTGGGGTGTGGGAGATGATTAGATTGCCCCCTTTCCTCCCATTGAGAGGGGCCGTATGATCCCATTGCACACACCCCAACCCTCTTACATTTCATTACTAACTTATTCTCGTACCTCTTTGTTTTTGTTCTATGGCATGTACGTATTGCTTGAGGAACAATGAACTGCTGGATTAAGGAGCTGGACCTTAGCTAGGACTACCGGGCTTTCCACTTCAAACACGTGTATTGGTTGGTGCACTTCTTGCTGATCCTATCAGCTCAAGTGAGGCGGCGTCGATGCGACCCCCCATAGCAGCTTTTATTTAAAATTTTTATTTGTATCAATTTGTAATTCTTTTGTTGTTTTTACTTCCGGTTGCAATCTTATGATTTATTCATTATTGTGATTTCATCCGACCTTTGTATTATTTTCTTGCTTTCAACCTTTGATTGACTATTGAAAGATAGTAAATAGGATAAGACTAACAATTGGTTGGCAACCCATACAATAGGACTCGTCTTGTTCGTTTTTGAGAGTTTTTTATTTGAATAATTCTGATTCGCTACCTAGATAGCTTTGATGATTCGTTCTTGTATATATATTTCCCGTACTACCGAAATTCATATCATACGTACATGACGTAAGCTTTTAAAATCCATGTCAACATGTATATAATTATTTAGACAGATTTTGAATTCTTTTGTTACATATATTTGCTTTATTCAGATAGATTTGAAATCCATGTCAGCGTGTATATTGGTTTATATAGTCTTGGAAATTCATCTCCACATCATTTGCTCATCATCCCTTGCCTATGATTTTGTAAGTGTATGGACTGATCCTGTTTGGGCCCATGTAACTCTTGGCCCAAATATAATTTTGTTCAGGATCGGTCCATAACCAGTCAAACGGGCTGGAACAGGTGGCCCTAGAAAGCCAATCAGATTGCCCTCTTAGTGCATTTTAGAAAAGCTCTAGGTTTGGGGTATCCTCAATGCATACGGGTCCTAGACACGGTCCATGTGAGGAATACCCGTTTCCTTTAAAATTTTCCAAATCATCCTCTAAAGTCAGAATAAAATTCACAATCAATCAATCATCCAATTCCAAATCAACTTAAAAATCCGACGAGTCAAACACCCTTCAAATCAATCTCTCTCACACTCTCTCACCAAACACACTTCAAAATCAATCTCTCTCATCGAACACACTTCAAAATCAATCTCTCTCATCGAACACACTTCAAAATCAATCTCTCTCATCAAACACACTCCAAAATCAATCTCTCTCATACTCACTCATCAAACACACTCCAAAATCAATCTCTCTCATACTCACTCATCAAACACACTCCAAAATCAATCTCTCTCATACTCACTCATCATACACTCTTCAAAATCAATTCTCTCATACTTTGAAACCAGTTATTCTTCATGAATTCTTCGAAATCAAAGCTTTTCACATGTCAACATGAAATACTTTTTATACAATCATTAGACACACCTCGACCTCCAAGACATTTGAGATACTTCCAAAAGTTTCAAGACCAAACACAAACTTCACCCAAACTCCAATTGTCTCATAGATTCAAATCATCTTCCAACCTCAATTCCCAAGGCCCAATTCGGCCCCCTTTCCAAGACAATTTGGCCCATTCTCTAAGGCCCAATCTAAGGCCCATTCCAAAGCCCAATTCGAGGCCCATTCCAAAGCCCAATTCGAGGCCCATTTCACAACCCAATTCGAGGCCCATTCTCTAAGGCCCAATCCAAGGCCCATTCCAAAGCCCAATTCAAGGCCCATTCCAAAGCCCAATTCGAGGCCCATTCCAAAGCCTAATTCGAGGACCATTCCAAAGCCCAATTCGAGGCCCATTTCACAGCCCAATTCGAGGCCCATTCCAAAGCCCAATTCGAGGGCCATTCCAAAGCCCAATTCGAGGCCCATCCAAAGCCCAATTTGAGGCCCATTCCAAAGCCCCATTCGAGGTCCATTCCAAAGCCCATTTAGGCCCAAAACTTGACCAAGGCCCAATTCAACCCAAAAGCCCAACTCGACCCAATTCAACCCAAATTCAATCCAAACCAAATTCCATTCAAATTCAATTCAAATCCATTTTAATTCAAATTCAAATCCAAATCCAAATTCAAATTCAAATTCAATTCAGTTCCCAATTCAACCCAATTCAAACCCAACTCATTTTCAATTCAAATTCAAACTCAATTCAATTCCAAGCTCTTTCAAATTCAAACTCAATTCAATTTCAAACTCATTCCAATTCAATTCTATTCAAATTCAATTCCAATTCAAATAAATATTCATTCAACCCCGATTCAACTTCGATTTCAACTCAATTTCGATTTCATTCTAATCCCCCCTGCATTCTAAATGTCTCACAGACCCGAGCGTCTCACAGACTTTGTCATTCCAGCGATTCGAATGTCTCACAGACCTGAGCGTCTCAAAGACCTGAGCGTCTCACAGGCCCAAGCGTCTCACAGACTTCGACATCTCAAGGTTTCAAACGTCTCACAGACCCGAGCGTCTCATAGACTAGCATCCCAAACCCAAAACTTCTCGAAACCCTGAACCTTTCTAAATCTCAAACACCTCAAATATCTTCAAACTCCACAAACATCAAAGTTCCCAAATTCCAAAAACCCTGAACTACGTAAGGTCTGATCTCAACAGGGAGTTGAGTACGTAGGCAGCCCATCTAGGGTGCGACCCCATTCCAATAAAAAAACCCTTTTTCCCACTCTAAGGTGTTCTCCATACCACTCAAAACATTCAAATCCCTCCGACTCCCACAAACCCTCAACTTCTTCAATTCTCAAAATCAGACTTCTAGTCTTTCATTCTATACCCATCAGAATTCATCAATTCTTCTTTTTGGAGCTAGCTTGGCATAAAAGCTCGCCTCATCCATTCGTTTTCTCTCATTCTGTCCTAATCCTATCCTTGGCTTTTGAATGAATCTCTCTAAAAAGGTTTTGAAAGAAGGTAATCCTGACAATTGGAGACCGAGGTTTCCTCGGGCACCAATCCGAAGTCGTGGTCGTTGCCACTTCTAAGGGGTGTAACCCAGTGCGAACTCACACAGAATCTCTAGTATGATCAGATAAGTCCTATCCATAGGCAACAAATCACAGAGTCAATTAACGGTTCTTAGAACCCTCATTCCCTTCCTTCCTTGTATCTTAGGTCAAACTAGGTGGCGACTCTAGTCAATTTCTCCTTATAGAGGCATAAGTCCGCGTGGAGCCCATTGAGAGCGGGTGTAGTGCTCACTAGCATTCCCCATAAGCTTTCTGGGAAAGACGACGATGTAGTAGGTATTTGAGGGATGCCAGAATAACGGGTTTTCACCCTCCACAGAATGGCATTTTCTAGGATCTTGACTTTTCAGTCAAACCATATTTAGATAGACCCCCCTCATACTGAAAAATCACCCTCCACACTATGCTCATACGGTACATAATTAAATGCTACTCCCGTACTTACCCCGTTATCCCGTTAACTCGGTTTTACTCTTATTAATTTGAGTTCTTACTCCGCACTCACTTCTAGCACTTGTTTACACTTCTTAGGGCCTTTAAAAGTCACCAAACTAGGCCTTAACATCATCTAACATCATTAACATTCAAACCCCATCATTAGAAACCTTTAAAACACTAACGGGGCATTTCTGGGGGTGGTCCGGGACTTGGTGCTTACCCTAAGTCCCGGACCAATTCATTTGGTAACTCTCGGTGTTATACTTAAAATTTTGACCCCCTGGTTAGGGTCTACGAGGTTTTGGTGTTATGAGGGGCATTTAATCAAGTAATGAGAGATTCTGGCTCGTTCGGCGCATTCCAGGGCATGAGGAGCAGTTTCGTCATTGTCAGGGGCGTTTTCGTAATTCTTAAGGCTCCCGAGACCTCCTATAGGCTTTCTCTCTCCTCCAAATATGCCCAATCAGCTTGAAATGCTTTGATATTTTAACCCATGATAGAGGATGACATTCTAAGCATAATGGCGTTGGAATTCGATTTTTCGAATTACCAATAATTTTCTAGCAATTTTGACTGAATCTGACGAGAAATTCAATTTAAAAATATTCCAACATTTAAAAATTCGATTCCACTTCAGAAAATTCATAATTCCATCCTTGACATGTGGTTAAAATTTCACAGCAAAATTCCTTTGGGAAGTCATTTAATTAAAATATCAAAAAATCTTACTTTTACTAGATTTTCTTTATCTTTAAGAAAGTCTATATAAGGGGATAGGTTTTTTTGATAAAAGAATCACAAGCAACAAGCTCAAGAACCCTAGGGAGTCAGAAAGCACAGCCTCCTCTCTCTCTCTCTCACATTTTCCAACACCCGGCCACCCGAATCATACCGAAAATCCCCCGAAATCACCATCTAAACTCGTTTTCCAATCCCCAAAGCACCAATAATCATCAAAACCCCACAAAACACCACCAAAACGTGAAGAACAACAAGAACAACCAACAACCAGAAGCTCGGTTCGAAAGCCTTTCGGGTCTGCCATCAATGGAGCACTCGACGAATCCCGGTGTGAAGAATCATTGTGAATCTGAAGGTAAAACAGGTAGAAATTCCACTTTCCTAATTCTCCACGATATTATCTGTCTTGCCTCAAAATTTGGGCTCAAACTAACTCTTTTTCGCTTATGTATCGCTAATTGTTTTAGCTACTGCCTTGTTACTTGTTTGCTAAGTTTCGTATTAATTTTGATTTCAAATTGAGTTCTTTTAATTACTAACGTGTTTATAATCTTTCAGGCTACACACCCATAAAATTTGAGCTCAAAACACCTTCGGGAACCATAAAAACCCACTGTCCGTGGGTTGTCCGTGACCTCGGACTCATTGTCCGGGACCACGGACGGGTTGTCCGTGACCACGGACACCCACGGACGGTGGTGGGATTTTATATTTTTCAATTTTTCAAATTTTAGGCTTTCTGTCAATACATGTCCGGGCCCACGGACACCCTGTCCGTGGCCCTGGACCTTTCAAGTGCGTTTTTATTTTTGTTCTATTTTCGAAATCATTTAATTCAATTGGGGTCCATGGTCTCGGACATTAGGTCCGTGGCTACGAACGTAATTAAAATTTGACCTAATTCTGCCTCCGAAACCCTAGTTTAGGTAGCTTTTAATTTCACTTTAATTTTCTGTCAAAAACACTAAAAAATAAAAAAAAACAGAAGCGCCCCTAGGTTAAACAACTTTGTAGAAAGCCGTAAATAAACCAAGTAGAGGAAAAACGACCTAGGAAGGGTAATGAAAGTAATTTGAACCCTAATTAAGTCGAATATCAAGCCCCTGAACCGAACTCTACCTTTCCTAATTTACTCTAGGTTAAAATTAGGTGGCGACTCATAATAGGTTCCAGTGAGCTAGCTTAGGTTTTAATAATTATTGTTATATGACATAGTTATTAATCTTAGGTTATAATGGACCTAAAACCTGGTTAGATCCAAATCAGCTTTAATCAACATAGGATAGGGTTTAAAATCGAGGCTCACAGACTGGCGACTCTGCTGGGACAAAATTCTTAATATTAACTTGTTTAATTTTAAGAAAGAGGGCTTAACTTGAAAAATGTTTATTTATGGCTTTTTATTACATTGTTTATTTACTTTTGTGCGCTTTAATTTTTGCACCCTTGCATCATATGAGAGCGAGGGTCCACGCAAACCAATTTCACCCCGGGACCCGCTTGAGGGTCCCCTGTCAGGGACACACACCTTTTAGGTGATGTGAATAAGTGGGGGAAAAGAGAGGGTGTCGTCTAACCACACCCCCTTAATACCTGGGCTTTAGCCCCAAGCATTTTCCTGGCAGTACCCTTACCTAGCCCATTGTTTGGTCAGTCAAAGACCCGACCGTAGACGCACACCTTTAGGTGATGTGAAGAAGTGGGGAAGCCCAAAGAGAATAGCGTGCAAGCCCTATTCCTTTGTGGTGACCTGGGCCCGCCCCAAGCACCTCTCCGGATCGATCCGTACCCGTTGGACTGAGTCATTTTGTGAGGACATTTGCATCACCTCCTTATGAAAGACTTCTGTGCATATGTTCTTTTTCTCCTGGGCCTCAGGCCCAGTATCTGTATCAGTCCTTCAATCTCTTCTAGCCCAGACGAAACACTTAAAGGGTTCTGATAGTCCAAATACTTCTATCACCCCAAGATAAAAAAAATCCTTTAGGCTGATTCTTGTTACAAGCCTGATTCTTGTAATACCCACTCGTAAGACCAACAAACCCTGCAACCCAAAAGTTGAGTCCAGGGCAGACTCTTCCAAAATTTTAGGGTCCGGTATTCATTGCAGCGCACTAATTTTCGGCCTGTGTTTCTAAGTTTAGTCCCAGTCTCACTCCCGCAATGCTGACTTATCTTCTTGTTTAAAACAGGCAGCACCCTTCGCAGCTAGGATGTCGTCTGGAGTTAATGATCGAAGTACTCAGCTCGCTGAGCTTGTGGACTTGATAGGGAAACTAGCCGAATTAGAATTTATCCACAGGAGTGCCTTGGAAGAGCTAAGCTCAGGATTTGTGTCTGCTGCAAGGGAAGAGAGAGCTCTCATTCATACTCTCGGGGAAATCATCCCTTTAGATCTGGCCCCCAATGAAGACGGGGTCAAGTCACCGGAGAACCAGGAACCGCAACAAGGGCAGGCCGCACAGGTGCCCATTGTAGATCTGCTGCAGCCGCAGAGTCAGATTCTGAGAGTACTTCTAGGGCGGAGGTTAGTCCAACTCAAAGCCCCGCGGTTCCGCGGGCGGCATCTAGGGGCATATCCCGAGCAGTTCTGTCGTTTCCACCTACTCACGGGCCACTCCACGGATAATTGTCGTAATTTGAAGTCTAAAATTTTGTTATTGGCCCAAGAAGGAAAAATCCAGATTGCAACCCCAGTACCGGAGCGTCCCCACAAAGCCGAAAGGGAATTCACACCCATCGGTTGTCCCTTAAGCCAGGCCTTTGAGGAGCTGCAGGACGAAGGGCTAATACGACCGCTTATTCCTCGCCATGGAGAGACACGAAAGGGGAGTAGGCTTAGTCAATTTTGCTGGTACCATCAGCTAGCGGGGCACGATACCAATGATTGCAAAGTGCTAAGACACCGGATCCAGGACCTTATCGATCAGGGATATCAGCGTTTGGATGACCTCGAGACTTCAGAATCCGAAGTTCAGTGTGCTGCCTTTACTATTTTCTGGGATGACAAAAAGCCGGCACGAGGGGCAGGACGGAAGCCCACATCCACGGTTAGCTTTGTTCCAGCAAATGCTCACATTACCCGGTCGGGCAGGCACTATGGATCACCTCAAAAGCCGTCGCAAGGGGAAGAACGAATGTTGTCTCCCCCGGTGGCTGAAGAAATCCCAGGTGAACGAGAATTGCTTCAAAAGCTGAAGGCAACAACCATCCCCATGGCAATCTGGTCTTTGCTTACGATCTCACCAGAGCACCGACGGGCCATTGCCAAACATTTGGACGGGCCAGAGGAAAGTTTAGCCCCGGAAAAGATGGTCGCGGCTCTTTGGCAAAAGCAGGAAGAGGAGATCAGTTTTCACGATAGCGAGATCTCCGAACACTCGGGAAAAGCATTGTATATTACTGTTTGGTGTGGGGCCTTCAAGGTACCAAAGGTCCTCATTGACACAGGAGCGGACGTTAGCATCTGTCCTCTGAAAGTGGTAGAGGGTATGGGTTATGACAAGTTTGAGTCTTGCCAAATAGTGTTACGAGGGTATGACGACAACCCAAGGCATGTCTTCGGCCTACTGGATCTTCCACTCAAGTTTGGGACGGTTATTCATCCAGTGAAGTTCTTGGTTCTGCAAATTCCCCATTCTTTCAATCTGATTTTGGGACGGGATTTCCTTCAAGATTTGAAGGCCGTCCCTTCTACGGTGCATCAATGTTTGAAGTTCAAAAGAGACGGGAAGGTTCATGTCGTTAGGGGGGAACCATCAGAAGGAGTTGCCTGTTTGCATGGTTGAAGAGGAGGGTTCGTCCCATCTAAACAGGTTCAGCGTAGTACCAGAGCAATCTGACCCAACTTCTCTTCAGAAACTTAAAGTTGGGCCAGGGAAGGTTATCATGGAGAAGTATGGTTATCAAGAGGGTAAGGGTCTTGGCAAGGATCTTCAGGGAATCCCAGTCCTGTCTCCGGCAGCGAATCCTGGTCGTCAAGGACTCGGTGCGTTAATGGACCCATCTTTCATTTCAGCAATTGAACTATCATCTTTGCTCATACTCATGTTCTCCATGTTTACAGGATACGGTAAGAGTGGTAGAGAGGAAGCGATGCCCGATTGGATGTTCCTTGAAGAATAGGTCGTAGGTTAGGGGTAGTTAGCCATTTACTTCCCGCTTTGGGGTCATTAGGAGCCATTGTTATTTTCCTTTGGTTGTTTTACATAGTTTCTTTCTTACCATAGTTAGTTTAGTTGTTCTTTTCCATTTGGTTGGTACTCAATGTCATTGTTACTTCTTTTGGTTATCAATAAAATTTCTTCTTGTTCATGTTTTAATGTTTATACATTCGTTCATGTGCTAAAAAAAAGAAAAGAAGAGGAAGAAAAGAAAAGGGGAAAACTCTCTCTCTCATAAAGCATGTCTGCAAGCATATAAAAGAAAAACCTTTGTTTTTCGCAAGGCCTCTTGTACAAAATCACTTTCCCATCCAAGCATTCACCAACTCCATTACGGCCACCACACATGTCACAGCATCCCATCATTTCCACCACTTCACCAAAGCTTAAACCAAGACTGCTGACGCCAAAAGAACAAAATAAATCATTCAGCAATCACCCCATCACCACTCACCACCGTCGTTTACCGTCACACATGCAATCACCCTCCCTAAATAACTTGGGCATTCAGAGGTTTGTTAAATAAACCCCACAACAATACTGGGGGCAATCTGAGTTTAAGACCGAAGATTATTATTTCTTTAAGCGCGTGAACAAGTCTTTGAGCGAACATTGCGTGAGAGCGTCTTGAGTGGTAAAACCATGAAAGAACGAGCCTGTCATTTTTACACGACTCCAGAGAGGTCACATTCAAAGTAAGGAAAACGGCATGACTCCAACCGAAGGAGATAATTTGTAAATTTACGCTTAAACCTATGAAAAGTAACAAAGAACGGATACACAACTATTAGGGATGACGAAGCACCTAGGTACAGCACCACAAAGCCAAAAAGCTTGTGAACCCTGACATTAACCCTAGGCACCCCCGTTGAGCTTTTCATATCGTTCTCTTTTACAACACTACAAACTCCACAAACGCCAGCCAATGATGAATAACCCCGTGACCAAAGGAAGCAAGGAGCCCGACTCCGAACAGCAACTGCACAAGTCCAAAGAAGCAAACTGCTACCAGCATGACGAAACGATCCGTAAATGGCCCCAACGCGGCACAGGATCCAAATGAGCTAGCATCAAAAACAGCTCTCAAAGTTCAAAACCGGGAAACATAAGAACCCCGAAGGAAAAGAGAAAGGCAAACCTGAAAAGCCTCGAAGTAATCCAAAATCAGAAAAAAGAGAGAAGGTGCAAGGAATAAACCAAAAGTCCCAAGTTCCAAGCTCGCAAGCGAATTCATCACGAAGTAGCCAAACGACTTCAAGACAAAGAAAGCAAGTCCGGGAGGAGGTGCAAGTTGCAGCTTTGGTCACCCTTATAGCCCCACATATCCTGAACATTCCTCCATCGTCCCATTGTCTTTCATTACACCCCATGGCCGTTATAAGCTTAAAAGACTTCCGACTTAGTAGTTGTGTATCTAATCACGTGAAAGTAACAGGTTGAACGCGTAAATCTAACAAATGTCAAATTCAATGGTTGAGATGTCTTGACCAAAAGGAGGGCACGAGTGCAAACATCAAACACTTTGAGTGTAGGATAGAAGGCACCACATCAAAGTAAACCTTGACCTTGTGAGGATGAGATTTGTTCTTGCGCAATTAATCAAAGAAAATACTGGGGGCAATCGATCGTTCCGTTCGATTGCCATGAAGCCCTGAAAACTCAGATCACCTCAAGGAAAAATACTGGGGGCAATTGTTGGTCCCAACAATTGCAACAACGACACCGATGGAGGCCCAAAAACCCGAAACCCAAAGGTTTAAAAACCCTCTCACATCACTCAGGCCCGTCCTAAGCCCTTCCTCCACTTTCAAACATCCTCAGGCCCGACCTAAGCCCTTCCTTCACATTTAAACACCCACAGGCCCATCATGAGCCCTACCATCTCCAGGTTTGCCATAAGCCTTAGTCCTTCTACATTCATCATGCACCTAACACATTTTCGCTCAGATCCTTCCTTAGGCTCGTCATAAGACCCAGAACCATCCTTAGGCCCGTCATAAGACCTAGATCCTTCCTTAGGCTCGTCATAAGACCTAGAACCATCCTTAGGCTCGTCATAAGACCTAGAACAGTCCTTTAGGCTCATCATAAGACCTAGTTGCATTTCCTTAGGCTCGTAGTAAGACCTAGCATTACCTTTTAGCTTACCCACTCTCATCAAACACATTGCATTCATCTCATTCATATAGGCTTGCCATAAGACCTAGTTGCATTATCCAGGCGTGTCACAAGACCTGGCGACAGAAAGTTGGCGAGGTGATGGCAATAAATCCTCCTTTTGCGATGTCAACTTATTTTTGGGATCAACAATGGTGGGAAAAGGCAATAAGTCCCCAGGGTTTTTACCAGGAGTTATCCCTGCACACCGGCTTGGGGGGCGATGGCAATAAGTCCACATTGGGTCCAGCCAGGAGCATTGGCACGGGTTTCGGTCCCCAGAAGCATCCGAGCATCATCAGCATCATCATCAGCATCAGCATCATTAGCATCGTTAGCATTTCAGCATTCTTGCATCTGCATACAGTTTTCACATCCTAGGTAGTCAACGACTTAGAATCGCTTGACATTGCATCGTTTCATTTATTACAGGTAGTCAGCGCCTTAGAATAGTTTGACATCATTTCATGTATTATAGGTAGTCAACACCTTAGAACCGCTTGACATTATTTCATTCTCGTCACCTAGGTAGTCAGCGCCTTACAATAGCCTGACACATTTTCCCTTATAGGTAGTCAGCGCCTTAGAACAGCTCAATGACGTTTTGTTGCTTAGGTAGTCAACGCCTTAGAATAGCCTGACACATTTTCACTTATACGTAGTCAGCGCCTTAGAACAGCTCGACGACGTTTTTTTGCTTAGGTAGTCAGCGCCTTAGAATAGCCTGACACATTTTCACTTATAGGTAGTCAGCGCCTTAGAACATCTCGACGACGTTTTGTTGCTTAGGTAGTCAGCACCTTAGAATAGCCTGACACATTTTCACTTATATGTAGTCAGTGCCTTAGAACAGCTCGACGACGTTTTGTTGCTAGGTAGTCAGCGCCTCCGAATAGCTGGACGTGGTCAAAGCGGTTTCGCACAACACGGAGAATCCTGTGGAATCTAAAATTTTGGGGCGTCACTCAAGCATCAACCATACTTTTCACATCCATTACAAAGTCTAGTTGACGGGGGGCAATCTGTTATACTCAAAATTTTGACCCCCCCTAGTTAGGGTCTACAAGGTTTTGGTGTTGTGAGGGGCATTTAATAGAGTAATGAGAGATTCTGGCTCATTTGGCGCATTCCAGGGCATGAGGAGCAGTTTCGTCATTGTCAGGGGCGTTTTCGTAATTCTTATGGCTCCTAAGACCTCCTATAGGCTTTCTCTCTCCTCCAAAAGATGCCCAAATCAGCTTGAAATGCTTTGATATTTTAACCCATGATAGAGGATGACATTCTAAGCATAATGGTGTTGGAATTTTGATTTTTCGAATTTCCAATAATTTTCTAGCAATTTCTGACTGAATCTGACGAGAAATTCAATTTAAAAATATTCCAACATTTAAAAAATTCGATTTCACTTCAGAAAATTCATAATTGCCATCCTTGACATGTGGTTAAAATTTCATAGCAAAATTCCTTTGGGAAGTCATTTAATTAAAATATCAAAAAATCTTACTTTTACTAGATTTTCTTTATGTTTAAGAAAGTCTATATAAGGGGATAGGTTTTTTTTTGATAAAAGGAGAATCTCACAAGCTCAAGAACCCTAGGGAGTCAGAAAGCACAGCCTCCTCTCTCTCTCATGTTTTCCAACACCCGCCACCCGAATCATACCAAAAATCCCCCGAAATCACCATCTAAACTCGTTTTCCAATCCCCAAAGCACCAATAATCATCAAAACACCATAAAAACACCACCAAAACATGAAGGACAGCAAGAACAACCAACAACCAGAAGCTCGGTTCGAAAGCCTTTCGGGTCTGCCATCAACGGAGCACTCGATGAATCCCGGTGTGAAGAATCATTGTGAATCCGAAGGTAAAACAGGTAGAAATTCCACTTTCCTAATTCTCCATGATATTATCTGTCTTGCCTCAAAATTTGGGCTCAAACTAACTCTTTTTCGCTTCTGTATCGCTAATTGTTTTAGCTACTGCCTTGTTACTTGTTTGCTAAGTTTCGTATTAATTTTGATTTCAAATTGAGTTCTTTCAATTACTAATGTGTTTATAATCTTTTAGGCTACACACCCATAAAATTTGAGCTCAAAACACCTTCGGGAACCATCAAAAACCCACTATCCGTGGGTTGTCCGTGACCTCGGACTCATTGTCCAGGACCATGGACGGGTTGTCCGTGACCACAGACACCCACGGTGGGGGATTTTATATTTTTTTCAAATTTTCAAATTTTAGGGTTTCTGTCAATACATGTCCGTGGTCCCGGACCTTTCAAGTTTGCGTTTTTATTTTTGTTCTGTTTTCGAAATCATTTAATTCAATTGGGGTCCGTGGTCTCGGACATTAGGTCCGTGGCTACGGACGTAATAAAAATTTGACCTAATTCTGCCTCCGAAACCCTAGTTTAGGTAGCTTTTAATTTCACTTAATTTTCTGTCAAAAACACTAAAAAATAAAAAAACAGAAGTGCGCCCCTAGGTTAGAAACAACTTAGTAGAAAGCCGTAAATAAACCAAGTAGAGGAAAAACGACCTAGGAAGGGTAATGAAAGTAATTTGAACCCTAATTAAGTCGAATATCAAGTCCTCGAACCCGAACTCTACCTTTCCTAATTTACTCTAGGTTAAAATTAGGTGGCGACTCATAATAGGTTCCAGTGAGCTAGCTTAGGTTTTAATAATTATTGTTATATGACATAGTTATTAATCTTAGATTATAAGTGGACCTAAAACCCGGTTAGATCCAAATCAGCTTTAATCAACATAGGATAGGGTTTAAAATCAAGGCTCACACTCGGCAGGATTTCTACCATGGTCCGTGACCTTGACCCTATCTCAAGTCCCGGACCAAGCATGGATGCTCACTCTCGGCGCAAAATTAAGGGTGGTCCGAGACTTTGTCCAAGGACCAAGTCCCGGACCCTGCTAAAATCTGCTCCAAACATCATTTTTCAGCCCCTAATCAATCCTTAAACCACCCTTAATCTTTCCCTAATCTTTCCACAAGTTTTCGACATGTTTAAACACCTTAAAACATGCTCTAAGCCTCTTTAAAACTTAGGTTTAATCCATACTCAAATTCTTGCTCCAATTCACAAATTTTGCATTCTCATTTTGCACTAATGCACACTTGTGCATTTTCTAACCTCTCTTGGCACTTGCATTATTGTTCTCACCCTATTTGACCACTCCAATTATTCCAATACAATGCACTTCTCATGCCAAGGTTCATGCCTCACTCTTAAAGCCTTAAATCTTCTTTGTTTCCTAAATCTCCTTTAGTACTTAAACAACTCTTTTGCTACAGATTTTTGTACAAATCTACAACCTCCAAAACACGAATTCCCAAAGTAGTTCACTAACTCAAATAATTCTCCATCCATACCTAGGTGACCCTAGATTATTCTTCACCCAAAACATCACTAAAACCACTTAGATTTCTACCGGAATGCCGCCATAGTCCGACTACTTTTCTAATATTGCCCAAAACTAATTTCTTCATTTAATTGAACCTAGAACTAGCCAAACCAGAAAGGTTCTATCAGCACACACCATTTCCTCTTTACTCAAGCAAAACCTCATTAAGCACCACGCTAGGCAATAACTTAAACACTTGACACTTAGGGCCTTAAATCAAGCATTAATTTCACAAATGCTTTCTCACTTGCATTATTACTATACAAGCACATTATTACCATAACTCAAGTGGGGTTCATTTATTTTATTAACCCATCCCAAATTCTAATACATATAGAATATACATTAGGGTTGGTTTCTTACCTTGAACTCTCTTAAGTTTCCCTTAAATATTCTTCTCCTCTTCTCCTCTTCTCTTCACTCCAAAATCGGTCAAGGCAAAACTCTTGCCCAATTCTCTAGACCAATATACCAATGGACATAGGGAGTACTAATTAGCTCTCCTAGCTTGTAAAGATAATTCATGAATCCAAAAAGATGCTTAGGACATAAAATTGGACATTACCTTAGGAAGCCCTAGGATTGGTTTTGGCATGAATCAAAGGGGAACTCCCAAACAACCATTGGAGACTTGGAGAATAGCTCAAACAAGGAAAATCAAGGCATTAAAATATGCCAAAATCGGCCAACACAAGAGGGTGAAGAAAAGATGCATTTTCTTTGGATATTTTTATCTTGGATGAAAGAGGAGACTCCAAGCTCCAAGAATCTCTAACTTTCTCTTCAAATGGGCTATACCCATGGAGATGAACTTCAAGCTTTTGGGATTATGAAAAGAGGGAAGTGTAGAGCTTGATGAGAGGAGTTCAAATATACAATTATTTTTGAATTCGGAGCAAGGATGAAGCTTGGGCAAGAAGAAGAAGTGGAGGAGGCCATGGATGGGGCTCCATTGTCGCTCAACACAGAGAGAGAGAGAGAGAGAGAAAATCGGTGGAGAAGGAAGAAGAAAGGAAATGGGAGGAGAGAGAGGGAGGGGAGTACTTTATGTCTTTTTACTTTTTGCTTTTTCCCTCTCTTTTCTTTTTCTTTCTTTCTTTCTTTTTTTGTTTAATGTGTGAGTGTGTGAGAGGCTTAAAAAAACCGGCCCCCACTATATTATTAAGCTGGAGCGTTTTTCGTCTTTTACAGAAAACACTCGTTATTTTACTCGGTTTGACACTATTCACTAACCGGGCCCGTTTTTCGGATTTTTCTCGTTTCCTTGATTTTAATGGTTCTTAAGCTCCCATTAATACTTAATTATAGTTATTTAGTCAAATATAATTTTTTCGGGTCTATTTGACAACTTAAAGTCACGTTTTTGGGTTTTCTCGAAAAAACGTGCTTTAAAACTCCGTTAGCGTTTTAATCCTTTATTTGGATCCGTTTTCTTCGAGAATCATTCCCGTATACTAATTAGGCATATTTAAGCCTTAGGAATCCATCTTGGACCCTAACCGAGGTCATACATCTCCTATACTCATTTAACGCACGTTTTAGCGTTTTTCGCTTTTCAAGCGTTTTCTCTTTTCTTTTGGTTTTATTCTCTTTACCAATACTCTCTAGGCACCATTAGGCCTTGGATAATCACATTAGGATAATTTAATCACCATTTCTATGTCCGGGGTATTAAAATCTACCCCCTTAAGAACTTTGTCCTCAAAGTTGGTGAATCTAAGATGGTTAGTCTCATGGTGTTCTATGCCAAGGTTATAATACACGTATAACCTTACAAACTCCACAAGTCGGTCTCCTTTCACACTACACACACCACACACATATCACAGCATGTATAGCAATAAAAAATACTCTTGTACTCTCTCCATGGAATCCGTCCGAAGACAAAAGGCACTACAGTCCTCGAATCCATATTGAGTAATACACTACTGATCCCTCAGGTACCGGTCACGTTGGACACTTACGCTCTCTGGTCAACGGCTGTTTCATGACAAATGGGCACTTACTCTCTCTGGCCCACGGTCCCTTCGGTTCTGATCAAAACGTTACACATATACATATCCTCAGGCACTCTGGTTGACTCACTCGACACAAGACATTCTCAGGGTACTCTCCCCCCCGCTGCCTTTGGAAAAATCACACACTGTCACCGCCCCAACCGGTCACGTAGGACCGCCGCACGTACAGTGCAATGGTTTTAAAACCATGTTTCGCCTTCATGCTCGAAGGAAGATCCTTTTTCAAATTCTGTTTGAAAATTCTTTTTAAAGCATCACACAACTCCAAATCCGGTTTATGGTAGCTGTATCTTTTCTTAGCGTGATTACTTGTGACCACTTATAGGGAGTTTCAAGAATCATCCAACCCTGATGTGATCAGCATCAGTGTTGAACTATCTTTCCACCCCAATTTGTGTTCGGTTTCCCTTGATCGCTAGCAGACCATGTTCCACCTCCCACTCCAGTTTCACACAATCAGATAGTCAAACATTTTCATTTTCTATCTTTTACTCTTTCTAGTCATATTCAGAAAACAATCCATTTTAACTTATCTCAAATTCCTAAACTTAGGTTATCTGTCATTATTTATTTCCTTTGCTTACTTTACCTAAGCAACTCATGGATTCATTTTCTCAAATTGTTACTCAGTTTAAAATATTCATCATACAACTGCAACGGATGGAACTCACTCCATCAATAATTCTCAATTAAAATCACCTAGGAACTCACTTCCTACTAGATTATACATCGGTTTCATACTGATTCATACTCATCATAACTCATGTCTAATCTCAATAGACATATACTATAGGGATTCTCACTCCCCAGAAGTTTCTCTACTCCTCTTTTCATAAATATTACATACACGGTACTTGCATCTCTCATGCGCAATAACCATAATTACACAATGAATGGGTACACATGTTTATGTAACATGAGTTCCAATCATCAAAATAATTTCTTTTGTGCTATGCACCTAGTAGTTTACGCACCTACACGTAAAACATACTCTAAGTGGTTTCTCGCCCTACCCCCCTTAAAAGGGGTTACGCCCGCGTAATCGACCATATGTGATCACTGAACATTGGTTCACTAATTCCGGTATCATGAAGTGTTTTAACTTCACTGCGGTTAATTAACTCATAACCGGGTTCGGTTCTAGCCTCTAAGGCTTCAAGGTGTTTATGGTTAGCCAATTACTCACATTTACCAGGTATACTTAACCTTTGAATTACAGTCCACTAGTTTCTGCTGCGCGACCTGATAACTAGAGCTTAATTCGCCCTCTCGGTATTCTCAATGTATTATCCACTCCCTTTTATCCCTTTTTTTCTTGGGAATAAAGGAATAAAGGTTTCTCAATCGTCGCTTGGTATCTCTTACCGTATGCGAATTCGATGAGTTATAGATTTTCTCCAGTTCTTTGGAAATCTATTTCATATAGCACTGTACCCTTCATGATTATTCACTTACTTTTTCTGACTTATTGTCGGTTGAGGTCAAACTACTACTTAGTATGTAGTGCTTCTCGTTTAATAGTTGCTTCTGAATTATGTTTGTTTACTTGTTTCTATACAAGAATTCCTCATTCATACTAACTGTGCATCGGTCCTAGGACCTGTGGTTATTGCCCACGTTCTTCGTGCATCTTGGCCAACGGCCGCATGGTTATTTCTGTAGGTTTTCACTCAACAGGCTTGCGCTATGTTCGTTGGCGAAAGAGGGATTTACCACAATTACATTTCTCACTTTCCTAGCTATCCCACTAGATTATTACTGGACGAGTGCAATACCAAAACACTCAGTTCTACAGGGTGCAGAGGCGTAAACTTGGCAGTAAATCTCTTATGGATCGTAATAGGAATGAACATCATTTCCTTGCTGTCCGGTCTGTCTACCATCCTTAATCATCAACTTCATATCATTGTCAGGCTATACTCTTACAATGGTCGCTTGCTGCGTACCATGTTCTTACCCATTTTCATGGCATCCGCTACTACTTTAGCCTCTGCTCATGTGCTCCCGCCATTTATACTATGGCTTGCCATTCACTTGGCTCAATAGAATACACTACTCTTTTAAATCTCTCTGCGCTTCTTGCGCATTGTTTACTCTGCAATTCACATTGCACACATATAGTGTTTACTACTCATCCAATCACTCTCTCGGTTTCCTTCCACTACTATCAAGGCCTTTCTACATACTATCTCTGTTCGAATTACTCCTTGGTAATAAACACATGCTCAAGTTTCACTACGCCGCTCTAGCGGTTTCACATTACATTCTTAGGTGGTAGCCTTTCTCTAGAGGATTCGCGTAATTGCCTCTTAGGCCCACAATAATGAGGGGTATCCCCATTGTTAGATCTATAAGTTGTAGTTAGTTTTCCGGCTTACAAGCTGCGCTGCCTCGAGCCATGCCCTTTGTGGACTGCTTATACTGGTTTCTTCTTCTCCGTATGCCGTTAAACAGTTAGGAGGTATTTCTGGGCTCTTTGATATGGTTGTCTCATCATACTTCCGTACATGGAAGACCTTTTTCTAGTTCTCAACATTAATCTATGCCCGTTGGCAATTTAGGGTTTCCTTGTTACGGGGATCCCTTCGGGGTTCTACCGAGTGTTCACTTTAACACTTGTGTTCTCAACACGATATCGTTCAACTACTGTTGATCGGCACCTTTCACGAATTGCTACTAGGTGTTGTTGAGTTGCGCCATTACATCAGGCTTGAACTCATGGGTATGTTCATTTGTGACTTCACCTTGCGGCTATGTGCTTTAAACTATCCCGTTTAGGGTTGTAACGTCTCCCGTTATTGGGTAGACCATGGTACTTTTCCTTTACCTTCTTGGCCAGGCCGTTATTCTCTTCAGTGCGGTATGCTGTGGGAATTCTATCTCGTTTACCAATATTGATATGTTCATTTTCGGCCTTCGCCATCTTGTTTCCGCCTGGATACTCGTTCCGGGTATTAGGTATTTCCTCCTTGATTCCTGAGACTTATCCAATGTCTATACTTAATCTCTGTGCTTCCCACTTCTTAACGCTATATCCTTAGGTCCGTCATCTTACTGGGTTCTTGACTCCTTTCGCCTTGTAAGCTTGTCTACGTTCTTTGATCATTCGTGGTAGTTAGTTGTTTGGGTTGAACTTATCTTACGGTCTATAGTATGGAGTCGACTACTTCCCGTGTTTCGTACTCACTTGTGTACGTACATGGAGTATCTTATTGATACGTTACCACTTACCCGACTCATAACTGGTCTGTCCGGCCCGCAAGATCCTTTGGAGTGCGATCGTTCCATGTCTCGTTTGTGTACACGTGTAGTGTCGGTCACACACCTAGGTGAAGTATTCTATTGCCAACTCCTCTCGTATCATTCGCTGATAACTTACTGTGGTTCTTTGGTTTGGTTTTAAAAATTTTGGGGTTTTTGGAAAATTTGCGTTTGAAGAAAAAATTTGAGTCTTGAAAATAAAATCTTCACGGCATTTCAATGCTAGTTGTTCCTATCAAGTCTAGCTTCTCCCGACGGTTATGCTTTCAATATAGTGGTCAGGCCGTTAGGCCTTTCCAAGGTTTTGTTTCAAAATTCTTAAGGCTTGAGTTGCTATTTTCGGCTTTTCTCGCCATCTTGGTACTTGCGAGGTACTTGTCGCTTGTTAAGGTTCCTCTCAATAGTCCTGTTTTTACTGCACTTGTCGTGGCAGTGCACGGTACAGGTTGGTTTTTTGGGTTAACTCATACCGGTCACGGTATTGTTCACATTGTATTCGGTAGCCTGGTCGGCTCTTCCTTTGATCCTTTAGTTGGATAACTGCTCTTCAGAGCTGCTTCTTATTCATTTTGACACGACTGTCATCTATTTAGGTGCTTCTCCAGCCTCGGAGTCCCTACTTACTTAGTTCTGTGTTCCACCTCGTTGCTCGTTCCCACTCTTTACTGTGGTTACCGAGGTTTAACTCATTTAGGGACTACTCCTGTAGTCCTATTCGGGTATATCCCGTAGTTATGCTCGTAGCTGTCTAAGCTATATCAGTTAAGTATTGCAACCTCTTCGGGTGTGGCAGGGTGGGTGTACCTACTCTTTGACTAGATTCTTAGTCAGTTAGAATACCGTTGTGGTATTACTAAACTATTGGGTCCGTAGACTGTGTCCGGTTCTTGGTGCTTTCCTTCTTGCTGCTGCTTGGCCAGCCAGGTTCCCGTGACTGCTAAGCACGTCACCCCATGATGCTGCAATTCCGGTCTCCTTAGATTAGGATTTCTTGATTTCCCACCATTAAGTGCGGTTAATGTCATTCAGACGGGAACCGTCTCCGGGATTTCCGTCTCTGGGATCTACGTATGACGGTTCTGGTTTCTATTGAGATATTTAACAATTGCCAGATCGGTTTCCCCGTCTCTCTGGCGTTCTTTCCCGAGCTTTTTAATCGGGGGTTGTGAGGCGGGTTGGTATTGTAGTATCCAGATCATACTGGGAGTTCCTAACTAACCATCTCTCACGCTATCACTCAACCCTTAGCCCTAAGTCTCTAATTCCTAACTCGGTATTTCCTAAGCTCGGTTTCCAGTCATCAGAGCGATACTTCGCTCTGATACCATTTTTGTAACACCCCAACCGCTAAACTCGTCATTACCTCTTAAACTGTCACCATTACCATTAAACTGCAGCGGAACTCTAATTACAACGGAGGGTGATACAATGCCATTAGCCACCCACACTACTAGAAAAAAACAAATTACCTACGAACAATTCCGTAGTAATCCGTAGGTAATCATAATTAACCGACGGATTACGACAAATTTCACTCAAAAAATCCGTCGGTATTTAATTGGTTGGTAATAAGATTACCGACGGAAAAATGAACGTCCGTCGTAAATTACCTACGGATTACCTACGGAAATGTCAGCCGTAGTTACCAACGGATTACCTACGGAAAAGATCTGAAGGTAAATTCCTACGGAAAATCCGGTAATACGATGCCACGTCATCGTTTCCCGCCTCTTAATATCCGTCGGTAACTCCGTAGGTAAATATTACCTTCGGAAATAATCCGTAGGTAAACTGTTACCTACGGACTTTATACCAATTATTTTTTTTAGACAGGCCGTGGGTAATCCGTAGGTATGTATTACCTTTGGAATATTTCCATAGGTAATCCGTCGGTATTTGAATTATAAAGCTATTTACTCTTCAGTGCGGTATGCTGTGGGAATTCTATCTCGTTTACCAATATTGATATGTTCATTTCGGCCTTCGCCATCTTGTTTACGCTGGATACTCGTTCCGGGTATTAGGTATTTCCTCCTTGATTCCTGAGACTTATCCAATGTCTATACTTAATACTCTGTGCTTCCCGCACTTCTTAACGCTATATCCTTAGGTCCGTCATCTTACTGGGTTCTTGACTCCTTTCGCCTTGTAAGCTTGTCTACGTTCCTTTGATCATTCGTGGTAGTTAGTTGTTTGGGTTGAACTTATCTTACGGTCTATAGTATGGAGTCGACTACTTCCCGTGTTTCGTACTCTACTTGTGTACGTACATGGAGTATCTTATTGATACGTTACCACGTACCCGACTCATAACTGGTCTGTCCGGCCCGCAAGATCCTTTGGAGTGCGATCGTTCCATGTCTCGTTTGTGTACACTTGTAGTGTCGGTCACACACCTAGGTGAAGTATTCTATTGCCAACTCCTCTCGTATCATTCGATGATAACTTACTGTGGTTCTTTTGGTTTGGTTTTAAAAATTTTGGGGTTTTTGGAAAATTTGCGTTTGAAAGAAAAATTTGAGTCTTGAAAATAAAATCTTCACGGCATTTCAATGCTAGTTGTTTCCTATCAAGTCTAGCTTCTCCCGACTGGTATGCTTTTCAATATAGTGGTCAGGCCGTTAGGCCTTTCCAAGGTTTTGTTTCAAAATTCTTAAGGCTTGAGTTGCTATTTCGGCTTCTCTCGCCATCTTGGTACTTGCGAGGTACTTGTCGCTTGTTAAGGTTCCTCTCAATAGTCCTGTTTTTACTGCACTTGTCGTGGCAAGTGCACGGTACAGGTGGTTTTTGGGTTAACTCATACCGGTCACGGTATTGTTCACATTGTATTCAGTAGCCTGGTCGGCTCTTCCTTTGATCCTTTAGTTGGATAACTGCTCTTCAGAGCTGCTTCTTATTCATTTTGACACGACTGTCATCTATTTAGGTGCTTCTCCAGCCTCGGAGTCCCTTACTTACTTAGTTCTGTGTTCCACCTCGTTGCTCGTTCCCACGTCTTTACTGTGGTTACCGAGGTTTAACTCATTTAGGGACTACTCCTGTAGTCCTATTCGGGTATATCCCGTAGTTATGCTCGTAGCTGTCTAAGCTATATCAGTTAAGTATTGCAACCTCTTCGGGTGTGGCAGGGTGGGTGTACCTACTCTTTGACTAGATTCTTAGTCAGTTAGAATACCGTTGGTGGTATTACTAAACTATTGCGGTCCGTAGACATGTGTCCTGGTTCTTGGTGCTTTCCTTCTTGCTGCTGCTTGGCCAGCCAGGTTCCCGTGACTGCTAAGCACGTCACCCCATGCTGCTGCAAATTCCGGTCTCCTTAGATTAGGATTTCTTGATTTCCCACCATTAAGTGCGGTTAATGTCATTCAGACGGGAACCGTCTCCGGGATTTCCGTCTCTGGGATCTACCGTATGACGGGTTCTGGTTTCTATTGAGATATTTAACAACTGCCAGATCAGTTTCCCCGTCTCTCTGGCGTTCTTTCCCGAGCTTTTTAATACGGGGGTTGTGGAGGGCGGGTTTGGTATTGTAGGTATCCAGATCATACTGGGAGTTCCTAACTAACCATCTCTCACGCTATCACTCAACCCTTAGCCCTAAGTCTCTAATTCCTAACTCGGTATTTCCTAAGCTCGGTATTTCCAGTCATCAGAGCGATACTTCGCTCTGATACCATTTTTGTAACACCCCAACCGCTAAACTCGTCATTACCTCTTAAACTGTCACCATTACCATTAAACTCGCAGCGGAACTCTAATTACAACGGAGGGTGATACAATGCCATTAGCCACCCACACTACTAGAAAAAAACAAATTACCTACGAACAATTCCGTAGGTAATCCGTAGGTAATCATAATTACCGACGGATTACCGACAAAATTTCACTCAAAAAATCCGTCGGTATTTAATTGGTTGGTAATAAGATTACCGACGGAAAAATGAATCCGTCGGTAAATTACCTACGGATTACCTACGGAAATGTCAGCCGTAGTTACCAACGGATTACCTACGGAAAAGATCTGAAGGTAAATTACCTACGGAAAATCCGACGGTAATACGATGCCACGTCATCGTTTCCCCGCCTCTTAATATCCGTCGGTAATCCGTAGGTAAAATATTACCTTCGGAAATAATCCGTAGGTAAACTGTTACCTACGGACCTTTATACCAATTATTTTTTTTAGACAGGCCGTGGGTAATCCGTAGGTATGTATTACCTTTGGAATATTTCCATAGGTAATCCGTCGGTATTTGAATTATAAAGCTATTTATTCTTCATTTTTTAATATTTGAATTATAAAGCTATTTCAAAATTAAAATTGTTAAACAATAAAATGTTAAAATATTCAATAGGCACGAACTACATATATTATAAAGCTCATTATATAGAATATTTAATTTTATAACATATATTTAACTCATTTTATAAATCTGAAAACTAATATTCAACATCTAGAACAACCATAAAACCATACTGATAAAACCTAAAAGTTTATAATAATCGTAAGTACACCAAATCAGTCACTTAGAACTTTTAGACGTATCATTATCATCATCCCTAGAATGCCGCAAGTTCCCTACCGGTGGAACTGGAGCATGTGTAGATGGTGGGGCTTGGGGTACAGTCTGTGGTGGACCCCACCATCCCTGAGCCGGACCCGGCCACCATCCCTGAGCCGGTATCCCACTCTGAGACCCGAATGCTGTGGGTGGACCCCATGATGAACTGGTCTGATGAGAACCAGATGCAGCTGAAGATGGACCACATGACGGCCTGACCTGATGACCGACCTGATGAGAACCATAAGCTGGAGGTGGACCCCATGGCGCAATGGCTTGCGACATCCCACTCTGAGAACTTGAAGAAGGAGGTGGACCCCACTGTGACCACGGAGCGGTAGCCATCAATTGCGAGAATTGTTGTGAAATCAACTCTTGGTGGCGCTTCATCATCTCCTCTTCCCGCCTCCTCATTTGCTCCTCCATCTTCTCTTGATACTGTTGCATCTCTGCTTTCATCTTAGCATCGACCTCCTCCTTATACTGTTGAAATCTTTGTTCGTCAAATGTAGATGTAGAGACGGTGGAAGTGCTGCTAAATTGCGCCGGGTAGTATTGCACGCAGAGTCTGCAAGACCATAAATCCTTTGTCTTCGACTTACCCTTCCAGCCTTGTTTATCTCTGCTGGATCAACATACTGAGATGTGCCAGCTTCATCAGAATTTGCAGCGGGCGGCAACTCTTGCTCGATCTCATTCTACATAAATACATAGAAAGTTATAAATGTTTGTAATTAAACAGCAAACACTAATATCCAAACTTAGGTATTTATAAAGCACTAAAACGTACCACCACCGCTTTGGCTTTCGCACAACTAAATACTGTTTCTCCACGCTCATTCTTCTTAGTATGAGTATGAAGAAATAGAGTATATGCATCCACCGGTCCACCTTTCTTCTTTTCCTTCAGTAAAAAAACACACATAATAAAGTATTAGTATTGAATACTGATCAGAAAGTGCAGACAGAGGAGCAAACAACAGCACAACTCTGGTATTTCTTTAGCAACAACAGGGAGCGTGTATCCCCCTGTCCTACTCGTTTTAGACAGAACGGTTGTATTTATGATTTCCAAAATATGCCAGATAATCTGATCAAAGTCAACATTGGTCATAAAAGCGAGCACTCAAAATAACAACCAAACAAACTAAAATAAAGATGTATATGAAAATTCGAGGGCAAAATTTTTTTGGAAGAAGGTCACCACAGCCGTAGTAAAGCAAAGAGGTTGCTTTAAAATAAAGCCTTGAAGAGCAGCTTCCAAAATTGTTAGTACATGATTAACAGTTTATAGATCAAAAATTGTGTGTAGGAGACAATAATTCCTAATTTTCACACTATTTCTGAATTTGGGAATAGGTTAAACAAGTGCGTTATTTTACCATAGCAGAAAAACTAAGCTGCTCTATATCTGCCCATAAGTAGAAGCTGAAACAAAGACGTATACAGGTTTTTATTTAGTGCAGCAGAAATATGTTCACAATTGATGGATGTAGGGAACTCTTATAGGAGAAGGTACTAATCAAATTTACATACTCATACACTCATGTGTGTACGGGGGATTTTTGGAGAGCATTTTCACTGGTCGTTTCCTTTTTTATTGTAGGAATAATGGATACCTAGCTCGGACCCCTTGTATCACAAATCAAAATTCTAGTAAAAAGGGGTACCTAGCTCCGTCCTCATGCATTGGAAATCAAAATTCTAGTAAAAAGGGGTACCTAGCTCCGACCCCATGCATTGGAAATCAAAATTCTAGTAAAAAGGGGTACCTAGCTCCGACCCCATGCATTGCATATAAAAAATTCTAATAAAAAGGGGTACCTAGCTCCGACCCCATGCATTGCATATCAAAATTCTAGTTAAAAGGGGTACCTAGCTCCGACCCCATGCATTGCATATATAAATTCTAATAAAAAGGGGTACCTAGCTCCGACCCCATGCATTGCATATCAAAATTCTAGTAAAAAGGGGTACCTAGCTCCGACCCTATTGCATTTTATTAAAATATACGTACCAACACCTCCTTATGATCTGGGTAAGAGCGTGAACCGCCACAGTGGGTGGACATCCCAGCTCCTGGTCCAAACTCCGTACGTCTGTTTCTGGAGTTCACCTCTCGTTTGTGTCGAAACTCAGGAGTATTCCACACTTGCTCCCACGCTCTCAAGATCTCTGGATCGAAAGACGGTCGAACTTTATGCTCAGTCCTGAGCTCATACAATACTTCTCCGTAACGCCGGGCACCCTTTCTGCAGAACTTGTCATAGATAATACCTTCAAGTGAAAGATCCCAGCGAAATTTCTTCTGCAGTTCACAATGTAAATAAAACAATGTCAACTATATTGTAAAACAAAAAAAATAATTTGTAAAAAATATCAAGTTATTGAGCGATGACTTTATTACCTTAAACTCCTCAAAATAAAATCGCTTTTGTTCTTCGGATAGTCCCTTCCATGAATGACCCGATGGGAACCACTTCCTATCGAATATTTGACGGAAGCTTCGAGTCACTTCATTGCTAGGTCTCATAGCACTAGTATGATAGCAAAAGAGTGATTAATTAGAATCAAAATAAATCATCTACATGATTAATGCACATTACATAACACAAGATTAAAGATTATTTCACATACCCAGATTCAGACAAGGTAATAAGGGTACGAGGGTCAGGAGTCAAGCCACTCGCACTGCCGCTGCCACTTCCACTCTCCACATGCATCTCTGGAGATGTGTTTTGGGTGCTCTCCAAGGGCTCCCACTAGCAGGAGTATCATCCGGTGTGCTGGTGGTACCGGTAGACATACCATTAGATGGTGGTATGTGAACATGATCATGCTGCTCCTGAGGAACAATCAAAGGAGTCAAAGGTGCCTCCTGCTGCTGCTCACTAACATCATGAGCAGCTGTCGCTGAAGACTCCGCACGATCATGAGCAGTCTTACTCTCTTCTTCTTCTTTTTGGCCAGAGGCGAGGCGTTTGACCACGTTGGAATCAGTCATATCTGCACACATATAAAATGAATTAGATATAATCAAACAATATTGTAGCATTTATAAACAACAACTATCTACAAGTTAAATTACATTTGTTATTTAGATATAATCAAACAATATTGTAGCATTCGTAAACAACAACTATCTACAAGTTAATTTACATTTGTTATTCAGAATCATAATCATCATCATAATCATTCTCTTCCAAATCGTCTTCCAATTCATCTTCCACTTCTTCGGCATCTCCAACCTCGTCCCCCTCTAGGTCACCACAATCTAAATCCTCTGCAACAGAATCAATCGTGTCTACCAGTTCAATAGGTACATCCTCTTCATTAGGGATAAAAGTAGATATGTTAACCCCCTCAACTCCTTCTTCCTGAAGTGGTTGTGTCTCTTCTTCATTTGAAACTGAATCTGGCATGTCTAATATGCTTCTTGCTTTAATTTTACAAACAGACCACCATGCTTGAACATCCTTCTTTTTAGAAGGGTACGAGCAGTAATATACTTGTCTCGCTTGTTCCGCCAATATGAACGGTTCATAATTCTTTATCCTCCTTGTATGTTTGATGTCTGCTATTTTATATATTGGGTGGATAACACAACCATCCTTTGAGTTATCGAACCACGAACACTTGAACATGATCACCTTCTTCATAGGGTACGCCGGATACTCTAACTCAATAATATCATCCAGCATTCCATAATAATCATTTTCTGTGCTCGATTCACCGGCAGCAGATACGCATACTCCACTATTTACTGTTGAACGACCTACTTCATGCGCTCTTGTAAGAAATTTGAACCCATTCACAAAAAAACCGGAATACGATTTTGCCACATTTAGTGGTCCTTGTGCCAAACTCCGTATGAAATGATTGGGGATTGTGTCATTGTTCGACTGTTTAAGACAACAAACAAGAAGAATCATGTCACAACTAACTAAGGTGATGACATAGTTGTATTTTCAAATTCATGAAGTTCTAATATGTAGCTTACATATGAATTGAACCACGCACTAAATTCTTTCTCCAACTTTCTATTAATAGCAACATCATCGATTGAAGGATTTTGCTCTTGCAGTTCATCGATAAACTTTCTGTGAAACACAAGCGAACAGATACGGTCAACATATATGTTCTTTGAGTTTAACTTTTATAGAAAACTTAGCATTTGTAATCTTACTCCACATAAGGCTCGAGTTCCGGAGTGTTCAACAACACATATGTCTGGGCAGCAGCTAAGTCTTTCGGTGTTAGATAAACCGAAGTAGCTTTCCCAATTAGTCTTCCGCTTGATTTGAAGATAGAGATCCTATCAGGGTCATCATCAACTTCTTCAATTTCAACTTCATTCCTTCCCACTCTATAGCGATAAGAGGGTTCACCATCACCAAAATAGAAGGTGCTGAATTTAGTAATCTCCTCGAGAAGATAACCATTGCATATTGACCCTTCAACGTGGTTTCTGTTTCTGACTTTCCTTTTCAATTTACCCATGTATCTACAACAATCATATTCATATACCGTAAGAATAATGAATGAACTCATCTATTAACACTAATTGAATCAGTCATCAACAAAATATGTCACTTACCTCTCAAAGGGGTACTTTCCGTTTCAACCTGACCTCTCACTTGCACTACGAAGCTATTACCGAGGTATGAATCCGTAGGTAATTACCGACGGAAGTAGTCTGTAGGTAATCTTCATGTAGAAAAACGCCACATTTCAACCTGAACGCTCGCTTGTACGAAGCTATTACCGACGGGTCCGTATATTACCAACGGATTATTCCGACGGTAAATTGTTGGCATTATACGCGCCAATACCAGCCACTCCCCCGCGCACTTTTCCCTTCAAATATACCTACGGAATATTCCGTCGGTAAATGTTTTGTTGGAATTCCGTCGGTAGTCCATAGGTAATAACTTAACCAAGGGCTGCTATTGTAAACCGTAGGTATTCCGTTGGTAATTACCTACGGAATATTTTCCGTAGGTAAACTACTGTTTTCTAGTAGTGCCATATGGCTAACCAGGCCTACCTCACATACAGTAATGGTCTGATGGACTG
Organism: Limonium bicolor; assembly: GCA_023374045.1. Lineage (NCBI taxonomy): Eukaryota > Viridiplantae > Streptophyta > Magnoliopsida > Caryophyllales > Plumbaginaceae > Limonium > Limonium bicolor. The sequence goes on from CM041778.1 coordinate 299,895,784, forward strand.
GAACAACCGAGTACACAATACAAATACAATACATTACTCCATTCAGTTCCTTACTATACTGAGTCTACAATATACGGATGCCGATAACATATTCGGTCTTACACTCATTCAAGTAATTAAAATCTAACTACCCATGCTAACCACCAACCCCGTCCTATTCCTGAACGGTATCATCTTTGGTGTACCTGAAAATAAAAATGATGCCCCTATGGGCTCAGCTTAACGCTGCATATGAAATTCGCATACCCCGCGTGCTAACCGGGGTACGCCGACTACTTTTGGTTGAGAGCATGGAGTTCATTTTAATTCAATCAGTATGCGCATAGTAATACATTATATATGTACACTGCACAAAGATTCGACAATCAATCATGGGATACAATCCCTAACTAACATAACAAGGTTGTTAGTTGTATCAATTTACTCTTAGGCCTTGAAGGTTATACCTCACTATGCCTTGGTTACTTATTCAATAACTCACCCATTCACTCGGGTTACTTATTCTTATTCTCACCCATTCTCTTGGGTTACTCATTCTTATACTCACTCACTCTCTTGGGTTACTTATACTTATCTCACCCACACTCTTGGGTTACTTACTCTTTATCTCACCCACACTCTTGGGTTACTAATACTCAAGCTCTTGTAGTTCTCGAGACACTACGGGTCTCCTACGTCACGCTTGTTTCTCTTAATACTTTCTTAAGCCAAAGCACACGGCTCTCGAGCATAGTTCGTCTAGCTCCCGGAACTTTCTCTTAGTTCCAACTACTTTCGCATAGGTCCGACTACTCTCGGACTTCTCACATTCCCATACACTCCTCTCTCGGATTTATACTATTATTATGTATATTAGTCTAGAAGCATCACTCTCGATGTTTCTAATGACTTTTGGAACATTACTTAACTTCGGGTAATCTTAGGTCTAAGGGTTACCCTTACATTCATATGCTTATACTTTCGGTTATTTACTTATACCGGGTAAAATCCTCATATAGGAGGTCGACCATGTCTCAAGGGAGTTAAATGGTCCCTTAGGTCTCTTTTACTTTTCTTATAAGTTCACATCATTGGGCTAACTTCAATCCTCTCGATGGAGGTTCATTTATCTCTCCACTCTTATTTATTTCGTCGATTGTTTCAATATGGTTTTCTAACCGTTATCGGGTATTTACTCAACCCGTACAACTCCTCACATTCCAGGGACCTCATATGTTTGCGTTATCGTTATACTTTAATCGATAGCTTGCGTGTGTTTGCATATTTCCATTGTTTATGAAACTACCCGATCTACGAGTTTCTAGTCAATCGATACTCACTATGAGTCGGTCTATGCACTACATTAGACCACACCGGCATACAAGTATGTTAGCTCATACAACATACAACAAGACGTACATAATCAAACAATGGATTATTTTCATGCTTTAATCTTGATTAAGCCAGCACTCAAACATACAAGTTAGAGTAACTCGGTTAGCATACGGGGCATGAGAAGATCATACCTTTCACCGAGGTTTTACTTTTAACGTGTCATCTCACCATGCTCGGTTCACACACGATCCTCTGATAATGTTCCAAACATTATTATTAATACTATGCTCATACGGTACATAATGCTACTCCCGTACTTACCCCGTTATCCCGTTAACTCGGGTTTACTCTTGTTAATTTGAGTTCTTACTTCACACTCACTTCTAGCACTTGTTTACACTTCTTAGGGCCTTTACAAGTCACCAAACAAGGCCTTACCATCATCTAACATCATTAACATTCAAACCCCCGTCATTAAAAACCTTTATAACACTCACGGGGCATTTTTGGGGGTGGTCCGGGACTTGGTCCTTACCCTAAGTTCCGGACCAATTCATTTGGTAACTCTCGGCAGGATTTCTAGCATGGTCCGTGACCTTGTCCCTATCTCAAGTCCTGGACCAAGCATGGATGTTCAATCTCGGCGTAAAATTAAGGGAAGTCCGGGACTTTGTCCAAGAACTAAGTCCTGGACCCTACTAAAATCTGCTCCAAACATCATTTTTTAGCCCCTAATCACTCCTTAAACCAACCTTAATCTTTCCGTAATCTTTCCACAAGTTTTCTACATGTTTAAACACCTTAAAACATGCTCTAAACCTCTTCAAAACTTAGGTTTAATCCTTACTCAAATTCTTGCTCCAATTCACAAATTTTGCATTCTCATTTTGCACTAATGCATATGTGCATTTTCTAACCTCTCTTGGCACTTGCATTATTGTTCTCACCCTATTTGACCACTCCAAATATTCCAAGACAATGCACTTCTCATGCCAAGGTTCATGCCTCACTCTTAAAGCCTTAAATCTTCTTTGTTTCCTAAAACTCCTAAGGCACTTAAATAACTCTTTTGCTACAGATTTTTGTACAAATCTGCTACCTCCAAAACAAGAATTCCCAAACTAGTTCACTAACTCAAATCATTCTCCATCCATACTTAGGTAACCCTAGATTATTCTTCACCCAAAACATCACTAAAACCACTTAGATTTCTACCGGAATTTTGCCATAGTCCGGCTACTTTTCTAACATTGCCCAAAACTCATTTCTTCATTTAATTCAACCTAGAACTAGCCAAACCACAAGGGTTCTATCAGCACACAACATTTCCTCTTTACTCAAGCAAAACCTCATTAAGCACCACACAAGGCAATAACTTAACACTTGACACTTAGGCCCTTAAATCACGCATTAATTTCACAAATGCTTTCTCACTTGCATTATTACTATACAAGCACATTATTACCACAACTCAAGTGGGGTTCATTTATTTTATTAACCCATCCCAAATTCTAATACATATGGAATATACATTAGGGTTGGTTTCTTACCTTGAATTCTCTTAAGTTTCCCTTAAATACTCTTCTCCTCTTCTCTTCACTCCAAAATCGGTCAAGGCAAAACTCTTGCCCAATTCTCTAGACCAATATACCAATGGACATAGGGAGTATTAATTAGCTCTCCTAGATTGTAAAGAGAATTCATGAATCCAAAAAGAGGCTTAAGGCATAAAATTGGACATTACCTTAGGAAGCCCTAGGATTGGTTTTGGCATGAATCAAAGGGAACTCCCAAAAAACCATTGGAGACTTGGGGAATAGCTCAAACAAGGAAAATCAAGGCATTAAAATATGCCAAAATCGTCCAACACAAGAGGGTGAAGAAAAGATGCATTTTCTTTGGATATTTTTACCTTAGATGAAAAAGGAGACTCCAAGCTCCAAGAATCTCTAACTTTCTCTTCAAATGGGCTATACCCATGGATATGAACTTCAAGCTTTTGGGATTTTGAAAAGAGGGAAGTGTAGCGCTTGATGAGAGGAGTTCAAATATACAATTATTTTTGAATTCGGAGTAAGGATGAAGCTTGGGCAAGAAGAAGTGGAGGAGGCCATGGATGGGGCTCCATTGTCGCTCAACACAGAGAGAGGGGAGAAAATCGGTGGAGAAAGGGGAGAAGGAAGAAGAAAGGAAATGGGAGGAGAGAGAGGGAGGGGAGTACTTTATGTCTTTTTACTTTTTGCTTTTTGCTTTTTCCCTCTCTTTTCTTTTTCTTTCTTTCTTTCTTTTTTTGTTTAATGTGTGAGTGTGTGAGAGGCTTAAAAAAACCAGCCCCCACTATATTATTAAGCTGGAGCATTTTTCGTCTTTTACAGAAAACGCTCGTTATTTTACTCGGTTTGACACTATTCACTAACCGGGCCCGTTTTTTGGATTTTTCTCGTTTCCTTGATTTTAAAGGTTCTTGAGCTCCCATTAATACTTAATTATAGTTATTTAGTCAACTATAATTTTTACGGGTCTATTTGACCACTTAAAGTCACGTTTTCGGGTTTTCTCGAAAAAACGTGCTTTAAAACTTCGTTAGCGTTTTAATCCTTTATTTGGATCCGTTTTCTTCGGGAATCATTCCCGTATACTAATTAGGCATATTTAAGCCTTAGGAATCCATCTCGGACCATAACCGAGGTCATACATCTCCTATACTCATTTAACGCGCGTTTTAGCATTTTTCATTTTTCAAGCGTTTTCTCTTTTCTTTTGGTTTTATTCTCTTTATCAATACTCTCTAGGAACCATTAGGCATTCGATAATCACATTAGGATAATTTAATCACCATTTTTATGTCGGGGTATCAAATATCCCGGGGAGACCTGTCATACGGAAAGCCAGGTGAATCGTACCCGGCAACATAAAAGTCCAAAGTTCCGGATCGAGGTGACCTGGCATAGAATCCGGCAGGTCATGTATTCTGAAAAAAAATATCGGGTAACTTATGTTTTTACGGTCTCCATTTACCCTACCACAAACCGAGCCGCAGCAGAGTGCCAGCAGACGCCCCAAACGCACCTCCACCTGAGCTCCACTATCTAATCCACCAGTTCGCACCACCAAATCAACCCAGGGTGCCTGCATTCCGCTCCTCCTATTCCATTTCTGTATTTACAAACTCAACCAGGTTCTCCTAATCTTCTTCTACTAAGTTCGAATTCAATTCTCATTTTTTTAGTTCAATATGTCGGTTCTTATAGATTCGTAGCTTAGTATATTGATTTAGGGACTTTCAGACATTGTGTAGATGATTTGTGAATTCTAGTGTGGTTTTGTGCATTTTCTGCAAAATCTGGGTTCGCTGTTGAATATGTCGGTTAGGTTCTGTCCGACCCCCTGTCTAGCACAATGCAGTTTTCATATGTCGGGTGGATTCTGTCCGGCATCCTGCCCGGCACTCCTGTCTGATTAATCCTTCTTTGCCTATTATAATTCTAGTCTCCTGAATTAATGCCTAGGATAGTGATGTGTTAGAATTTCTGCTATCGAACATCTAAATTACAGGAATGTAGTGCTTCTTGATGTGGCTCGAGGCTTTTCAGGATTAAAATTTTTATGTGAACTAATGAGTTAACATTTACAATCTACCTTGTGGTATTCTTCTCTATTCTTTTTTTTTTCTACAGATGCCTCACAGAAGAATCACTACTAGTTAGTACCTTGATTCTGACGAGGATGACTTCTTGGACGAATTAGATACAGTTCTAGGAGGGGCCACTCCAGAGGAGGGTGAGGCTGCTCCCCCTGCACCTGAGCCACCATGACGATCCACCAGGCGGGCAGGCAACGAGACAGTCTCCAGTAGTGATCCTCCCCCCGTTGGGAGAACCATGATTGGGAAGAGGAAGAAGCAGCCATCTCTAAAGGGGAAGAGCGGACCAGGCTCCACGTCCTCAGCACCTAAGATAGACGAGTTTGGCACTCCTCACCCTCTACCATCATGCATCCTGGAGCACCCCCAGTTTGATCCAGAGGGGTTTGTCAGTGCCGAGGCCGCCCGTTACTACCACCACTCCAGGCAGAAGGGAAACTGGGTACAGGAGCTGCGCATTGATCAGAGTGTGCGCCAGCTGTCCCAGATCGTCTCTCTCTTCTAGAGGCATGGGTGGAAGGGAGTGCTGGAGATCGGTGAATGCCACTTCTACTCTGAGCTTGTATGGGATTTTTATGCTAATGCTGCATACCTTGGGCGTCCCCAAGTCTCCGACGTACAGATACGTTCCTTTGTATCTTCTACTCGCATTATTATTACACCTCTGAGCATAGCGAGTACCCTAGACATAGCATATGACCCGAGGCAGAGTTCCTTCACTCGGTAGTACCTCTCTACTGCCCACTATGCCATTCTCGCTCGGTTTGGGTCACGGGTCCGCCACATGGATCGAGCACATACTAGAGCTCGCCAGGTGATCCCTATCACCTACATTACAGACCTTCAGCTTTGAGTGGCCATGGAGATTATTCGCCACAACATTAGGCCCTACAAGCACGACGAGCTGAATGAGATTGACTGTGTGATCCTGCACTAATTGGGTGGAGCAGTACAGGGTACCATTTCAGCATGGTTCCCTGTACACCGACTGATGTTTGCTCAGTTGGTTCGGGCGATTATCCACAGAGACACTCAGCGCCCTATCTTCCCGATGCTCCTACACTAGCACATCATCTGGGCTATAGAAGATACTCACATTCCACTCCATCAACATTATCATCCCGAGTCCTCCCTCATTGATCTTGCTCTTATCCGACGATGGTGGTTTCGTGAGACTCTATCCAGTGATTATCAGTATGTCACAGTAGATCAGAGGCCTAAGGCCAATGCCACTGTTGAGGACTACCCCAGCTATCAGGGAGAGGGTGCTCATCTCCTACTGCCTTTGCCATCTCCGATTTCCATAGATCCACCCTCTACCTCTACCTCAAATGCAGACCCTAGAGTGGCTGCAGAGCTCGATCACTTCCGTTAGGAGCTCCAGCAGCAGCGCCACTCTTTAAAGGCCTTCCAGGCAGCTCAGCAGGTCGTTTGAGGGGATTTTGAGACTTTCAGACAGAGCTATGAGGGGCATCACTCTGAGGTCACTGGCCGGTTTGAGTAATTTGAGCAGCGCCAGTAGGAGATGGTCATTATTAAGCAAGTCTTTCAAGAGCTGATTATTCAGTGCTAGGATGAGCAGGATAGGCGGGGTGAGGATCGTATCGTGCGGGCTGTAGATCAGATGAACAAGAATATGGCGTTTGACAGAAAGAAGATCAGAAAGGAGATTAAGAAGACTGTGGAGTGTTTGATGACAGCTTTGATCAAGACTCTCCTCAGGAAGGATAAGAAGCAGAGGAAGGTGCGCCGGGAGGTGAAAAAGAAGAGACTCCCTACCCCTAGCCCTTTCAGCCTCTTCAAGTCTCCAAACGCTTCCCCTGCCTCTTCCTCAGAGTCTCCACTTCCTCCTCCACACGGGCGGCAGTTCACTAGTTCTTTCGCTCTTTCTCTATTTTATTTTATTTTATTTTCCGTACATTTCATTTTATTTTCTTTTAGTTAGTCTTATTTTCTTTTATTTTTCATGTATGACTAATGGATATTATCTAACTTTCTTCTTATATATGGAAACTTTGTACTTTTGTGAGTTGTGGTTTCAGTTGTCTTTCTTTTTAGTTGGCTAATGCTGTGACAATTCTGATTCCTGGGCTCATCACAAGTGTAGAGCAATACCCTGGTTCCTTCATTATAAGGGGAGTATTTATTCTATTCATGTTATTTATGCTATTTTCTTTAAACCAATTCCTTATTCACAAATTTATTTATTTCTTCGAACACTGGGGACAGTGTTCCTGCCAAGTGTAGGGCAGGGGTCCCCTTTTAAAAAAATTATTATATAAAAAATATGCATATCTAGTATATTTAATATAATAAGTTTGAAGTTTATTGATTTTCTACGCAACTGTTTGCATATCTTTGATTAAGGTGAGATTAGAGAAGGCTAAATATTGTTCTCTCAAGAGGTAAGTTTTCTAATGACTTTTAGATTTCTATTTTTACTTCTTGATTCTTTTTATTAACACAAGTATATGATCTTTCTTCTATTTTTTATCTTTAATTTACTTCTGGGTAATATTTCGTCCTCCCTTCTCTTTCAATTCATGAAAAGTCTTTTGGGTGAAAATATATAGTTGGGTTTGTATAAAAACAAAAACAAAACAAAACAAAAAGAAAAAAAATGCAAAAAGAAAAAAAGTAGCATTATATTCAATGAGGTTGCAAGAAGTACCTCAGAATAAAGGAACAACCAAGAGTTTTTCCATTTATTTTATTCCTAGATTCCCTCTTCTTGAATAAATCATGGTCATGTTCAGAAACCCTTGAAAAATAGGGCTAAATCTTAGAAACCATTGATGAGTGTCTTGGCAACCTTCAGAAACCCTTGAAAAATAGGGCTGAATGCTGAAAACCGGAAAAAGGAGAGGATACAAATCCCTTTTATACAATAGCCCAAAAGATTTTGATCAGTTTTGGAATTTTGTACTTTTATTTTATACCCATTAGTATATTTATGATGAAAGAAGGTAGATGTAGTGATGCTTATGAATTAGAGTCAAGTAGTTGAAATTGATTAAATCTAGTGGTCATTATTATGTATATCTATTCTGTGCACAAATAGTTATCTTTCTCTGATTGAGTTTTGCTCGAGGACTAGCAAAAGGTAAGTGTAGGGCCTTGATAAGCCGCAGACTTATCATATTTTATATGCTAGATTGATAAGAGTATTAGCTTAAATAAGGTTAAAATAGTTAGTATTTATAATATTATATATAAAGTTAATTATTTGTTCAGACTTATGTTTTTGTATGTTTTTCGTACAAGGAATGAATTTCAAGTCAAGATACGAAGTAGTGCTGGGAATGATGTCGGAAGATCAATGCACGACCACAATATGAAGCAAAACAGTAGTTACTGCCGGATGCAATGTCGGGTATATCCTACCCGGCATGAGCAAAAGTCGCCACGGTTGACCATACATTGGTAGTTATTGACTATTAGCAATTCAACTGCTGCCGGGTATGGTGCCGGACTTCCCCTGTCCGGCACATGCAACTCTTCACTTGACGGTTTTGACCGTTAACGGTTACACACCTTTTACACGTGGTGCCGGGTACAACGGACTCGGCATGCCACCCGACACATGAAGATTTTGAGGTCTATAAATAGGTCGAGGCTTATTGACTTCAAAGACATTCCAACTTATCTCTACACACCATTCACACTTCAATTCCGCCCTCATTCCACTATTGGTGTCCAAGGAAATCTATAGATCCATCCACGTGAAGAGAAGAAGAAGATTTTTGTCGGGTTAAGGCTATGACCAATTTCCTTCTTCCCTTTGTTCTTTTTCTTTCATTTGTATGGATGGTGAAGTAGAAAACCTTGTTAGTTCTTGGTTAGGGATGATTCCTTCCTTGTAAATAACATTATCTTAATAAAAATACAAGTGTATATTAAGATTTCGCTCAGTGCAGTTGAATATGTTGATTGCTTATTCTTCTCACTCAAGGTTCTATATGAGATTCTATCAGTCAAGTGTAGGATTGGAAAGAAAGAGTCTTAGTTCATCTTTACCTTTGTCTTCTGTGCATCAGTGACAGCAACACTTAAGATTGTCAAATTTACCCCATTTGCCCCCACTATTCTGTTCGTTTCGTGGCATGAAATATGTTCAATTCAACAATGGGTAGTGAGTTTCCTTTTGTCAGATCCAAAACTGGAAATACAATTGACACTTGAACAAGTAGGGTACACTGTCGGGTGTCGGGTGTCAGGTGTCCGGTACATTCAAAGTCCTTGGATGTGTCGTGCATCTTATGTTCGGCAGGCCATCCGGCACGTTCATTTTGTTTGGTTAAATTCGAGTCATGTAATTATAGTGTGAGATCATATTGGTACTTGGTTGATATAATCCCAAATCTAGGACAAAGCATTGTAAATACCATTTAGTTAGGATTTTAGTTAGTTATTTTAAGTTTAAGTTGTTACTTACAATTTTCCCCTTTTATTTAGAATAGGTAATTACCGAGGATTAGGACTAATTTTCTACTAAGTCCCTTAGGTTCGATACTTTTGGTCATAATCTACTCACATAATATTCTAACCGTGATTTTTGCTACCCGTAGTAGAGTTGTAGGATTTCTTTTATTCTTTTATTCATTTTGTACATTCTCTTCCCCCTAAAATTCATTTTTTTAGCACCAGACCAGGTAGAAAAGTTGGCAGAAAGTTCAGCGAGGAGTTGGTCCAGATCTGTACACCGAGACGCATACCCGGACCAGGGTGAAAAGTAGGCAGAAGCTTCTGCAAGGGCTGGTCTGGGTTCGTAGACCTGGACACAGATCCGGACCAATCACAAAATGCACCAGAATGTATGTTTTTCTCCCGTTCGATCTTGTCTTGGTCTCTAGCCTCATGACACACATCCCAAAGTCTCGTTCAAGCATACAAACAGCTTATTTCCATCATTCTATCGTGATCCAATGAGCTTTTACCTAAGTTATAACCCAAATGTATAAGTTCACTAATAATTACTAAATACTCTATAAGGTGGTGAAAATAGGTTATAAGCCAAGTAGAATGTAGGTGAATATAAACCTCATAAATGCATATTTTCACTACTTATCAACTCCCACACTCTTTTCTATTTTCTTTTCCTCAAGCAAAACTAGGACCCCATAATAAGGAGAGATATTTAAGGCAAGAAAGTGTTTAGATGAATTCTTAGATCTTAGTGAACAAAAAGGATGAAGAACTCATGAAGAGTGCAAACCAACCAAATCCTGGTGACATGGGATGTGCTTAGGACAAATAAAAAAAATAGAGTTTTGGGGTATTATCCGAAGTGCTTCAAAGGTAAAAGAACTGGAAACTTGGAGAACTTTTACCATGACCAACTTCTCTCAAGAATGGGCATTGAGGTGAAAAAACAGAAAAATGGATAATTGTATGCATTTTGCATTTGCATAAGAGATGAGGAGAAGAATTTAGGCATTGGCCTTTTCATTAAAGAACACTCAGCTCCCATTTTGTTGGTTACCAATTGTGTCTCTCAAGGTCCTTCATGAATTTTCACAAAGAATTACCCCCTTATCAATCCCTAAGAGAAAATAAAGAAAGAACCCCTTAGCAATAAAAGTCAACCAAGATAAGGTCATTTGGTAGCACCGCATAAAAACTTACTTATGATAAATTTAACTCCTAGGTGAAAGCAATAGATAAGGATAAGGAGATGAGCAATGCGTAAAAAGTAAAGGTCACTTCCCCCACACTTAAATGGGACAATATCCTCATTGTTCAACGACTAGCTCGGGGAGAAACAAAAGACCTTTTTGAAGCACTAGCATAGAGTTAACAAAAAGTGTGTATGATTTGTATTGTACAAAACTAAAAGGAAGGATGGAACTAGTACTCCCTTGATAAGGTGTGGATTGAAGGCAGGATTCCCTCACACTTTCGAGTGTCCGGGGTCATTAAGGCAGTGCCTACGATCACTAGAGATTAAGGTCATTGGGAAAATTTTGCTAGTTTCCTTTGAAATTGCTCCTAAATTCATCCTTTTTCAGAGGGGAACACCTGTTTTCAAAATATTCACAGCACAAACACCACCAAGTTGGGCGCAAAAATGAAATTCCAAGGAATGCCAAAATATCCAGCCACTCACAAGAGTTCACAAGATTATGCATGTACTAAACTAAAGAAATTTAAAAGACATGACATAAAATAAAATGTGGATTGCCTCCTAGAAAGCCGTCCTTCTTTAACGTCTTAGGCTAGACCTAGTAAGCATAAATCAAACCTGAGGGTCTTTAAGGTTTAGAGCACGAGCTGTAACCTATGTCTACCCCCCAAGTGGTGCTTTAATATAGACCTGTTAATCATGAAGGTGGCCCCCTTGACATTCTTGAGCTCAATTGCCCCATATGGGGAGACCTTTGTAACAGTGATAGGGTCGGCACAATGGGATTTCAACTTACCAGGGAATATCTTCAACCTCGAATTATACAAGAGAACCCGGTCGGTCCCTCACGAAACTTCTACTTCAAAATCATTTATCATGCTACTTCTTGGATTTTTCTTTGTAGAGGCGGAGGCTTCTTCTGGAATTACTTCTAACTCGGTTAACTGAAATTTTCTCTTGTCATCGGCACTCTTGAGATCATAGTTAAGAGATTTCACCTCCCAATAGGATTTGTGTTCTAGCTCATGCGGCAAGTGACAAGCCTTTCCATATAGACAAGCCAGAAGGGAGACATGCCAATTGGGGTCTTATACGTTGTTCTATAAGCCCACAATGCATCATCAAGCTTCATAGAGAAATCTTTTCTTGAAGAATTGGCCGTCTTCTAAAGGATCCACTTAAGCTTGCGGTTGGTGACCTCAACTTGGCCATTTATTTATGGATGATATAGTAGAGCTACCTTGTGTCTCACTTCATACTTACTTATTAAGCCTTCAAACTGTTTATTGCAGAAGTGAGATTCACCATCGTTTAGAATCTCCCTTGGAACTCTAAACTTTGTGAAAATATTCTTTTTTAAAAACTTGATCACTACCTTGGCATCATTAGTGGGGTCTGCAATTGCCTCCACCCACTTAATCACATAATCATCTGCCACAAGGATAAAAAAGGTTGGAGCAAGAGGAGGGGAATGGCCCATGAAGTCGATGCCCCACAAATCAAATGGTTCTACTTCAATCATAATGTTAAGTGGCATGTCATGCTTTCGGGATGTGTTCCCAATCCTCTGGCACTAATCACAAGAGGAAACAAAAGAGTGGCAATCCTTATGAAGAGTTTTCAAGAAAAAGCCGGCTTGAAGAACATTAGCCGTTGTTCATGCAAGAACGTGGTGTCCACTGGCTTCCCCTGAGTGACAATGGGTTAGGATCTCCTAAAATTCACTCATGGGAACAAACCTCCTTATCACCCAATCCCCGTAATTCTTGAAGAGGAGAAGGTCATCCTAGAAATAGTGCTTGATGTCTAGAAAGAACTTCTTCCTATACTGGAAGGTCATCTCATGCAGTATCATCCCCCTTGCCAAATAATTTGCAATGTTAGTGTACCAAGGGTCACCAGCATCCTCGATCACAAATATGCTCTCATCCGAGAAGACGTTGATTGGCACACCATCATCCGGCACCTCCATGCGAGAAAGATGATCAGCAATCACATTCTTTACACCCAGTTGTCTCGAACTTCGATCTCAAACTCTTGTAACAGGAGGATCTATCTAAGAAGCGTAGGCTTTGCATGCCCTTGCTGAACAAATATTCTAGAGTTTAATGGTCGGTGTGCACGGTGACTTTGTTACCCAAGAGGTATGATCTAAACTTGTCGATAGTGAAGACCACTGCTATCAGTTCTTTTTTGGTGGTGGCATATTTATTATGAAAATCATTGAGGGTTCTAGTAGCATAGTAGATACTCCTCAAGATCATTTCTTTCATCTGACAAAGCATTACCCTAACTGCATAGTCACTGGCGCCGCACATAATCTCGAAGGGGAGACTCTAGTCTGAAGATACCACTATAGGAGCTGAGATTAGACACTCCGTTAAGGTATTGAAAGATTCAAGGAACTCACCAATAAATTCAAACTTGTCATCCTTAACCAAAAGGTCACACAATGGTTTTGAGATTTTTGAGAAGTCCTTGATGAATCTTAATAGAAACCGGCATGGCCTAGAAAGCTTCTAATATCCTTCACTGATGCAGGCGGAGGTAACTTCTCAATTACCTCAACCTTAGCCTAGTCAACCTCAATACCCTTTAAGGAGATTTTGTGTCCTAGGACAATTCCCTCACTTACTATGAAGTGACACTTCTCTCAATTCAGCACTAGATTTGTCTCTTCTCACCGAGTCAAGATGGCCTCCAAGTTGTCTAAACAAGTGTTGAAAGATGGGCCAAAGACCGAGAAATTGTCCATGAATACGTCGATGCTCTTTTCTAGAAAGTTAGAGAAGATCCGCATCATGCATCTCTAAAAAGTGGCCAGGGCATTGTAAAGACCGAAATGCATTCAGGGGTAAGAAAATGTCCCATAGGGGCAAGTGAAGGTCATCTTCTCCTAACCCTCAAGGGCTATAGGAATATGGAGATAACCTAAGTAACCATCCAAAAAGCAGTTGTAGTCCTGACCCACTATCCTCTCTAGTATTTGATCTATAAACAGTAGAGGGAAGTGGTCTTTTCTAGTGATGGTGTTCAGCTTTCTGTAGTCTATACAAACTCTTCAACTGTTATCCCCAAAATCTTTACCCTCGTTGAAGCGGAAAAAGAATTTCTCTAGGTACATGTGTTGTGATGCCGTGAAACTTAAAAGGTGGCATATGTGATAGGAAGTCGTAGTATAGCATAGTGGTAAGGCTTATAAAGAAGATGTAAGACCTTAATGGTTTGAGGCTAATGATAAACAACTTTTGTAGTTTTCATGTCCTATTTCATTCTTCTTCCTTTCTCTTTCCTTTTTTTATCTCTAATTTTCAAAATCAGGTTTTATTTGCAAAGTAAAAATCCAAAACATAAGAAAAAATTGTAATCTCATTTTACTTTCGATAGTTATCTTCCATTTTTCTTTTCATGATTATCCATTATTTTTAAATAATTATTATTGTTATTGTTCCCTTTATTTCTCATAACCGTTTATTTGTTTATTCCCAAAATTTAAAACAAAAAAATTTAAAAAAAATTCTTTTTCACTTTTTACATAGTTTGTTTTCTAAGCAAAATTTTTTTTTTCTCCATTGTAAACTTGAGAGCTTTTATTGTTAGCAATTTGTTATTAAACCCTTTAGTTTTGCTAGTTTTAACTCTTTTTTATTTCTTCACATATTCCTATCCCTTACCTTTCTCTCAATTAAGTTTATTTCTTTTCAAATTCAAAAGTTTGTTTACCTGTAGCCTCTATCATCTTATCTATATAAACACTTCAGAAACAACATATACGGGGGGACACAGATAATACGACATTACTCTACACTATGGACATTACTCACGGAAGTATTCCCTCATTGTGGGAAGCGGCTCGAGTTCTACAGCATCATTCTTGTAGTAGTGCTACACAAACTAAAACGCAGAGTATAAGAGAGTTGCGAGTGAAAAAAAAAGTAAATATAGAATATAGATGGACTGAGATAATTAATTAAATTTAGGATTGTGAAGACGTATTTTATTAGTATGAGGATGTCCACTGGGCATGCATGGTAAAAAGATAAGGATGAATCCATGGAAATTGGAATTAAGTATTTTATATCATCGTGTGTGATAAGAGTAACATAAGTTAATAAAGAGTAAGTATGACAAATAAATTCCAGCTATTCCCATATGTTAATAACTAGGGAGAGGTGTTTTACTTCTTTTTTAAAAACAGAAAAACTATTTATTCTACCTCTTTATATTTAAATTACATTTGCTCTATATGAGTCTTTATCATCTGAAAATCATAGATAATAATATTATTATTAATGAACTTAGATATATCCGATTCTACTTGGTTAAATTATCACTAACCTACTCTCTCATCTTAATATATTACACGAGGGGAGTGGCTCATATGCTGCATACTTGCAGCTGCAGGAATGTTGCAGCTCTGATAAAAAACATACTCGACGCATGACTAATTAAATAGAATAAAGAAATGATTTACATATAGCTAGTAGTTAATAGAATAAAAAATATATTTTTTAACTAAGTCTATACTTTATAATGTCGCAACTGACTTGGCTAAGCCTTCGACGTTTTAAGATTTCCTAGGGTGATTTTCGGGGAGGGATTGTGGTGTAGGTTAATCTTTTTTTATTCATTCTGTTCTTTATAATGTCAACACTTACTCGACAAGTTTTTAGGGTTTGTGGTTCAGGGATTAGGTCCCTAATCCCTTCACTACAAACCTTAAAAATGTCTTCGACATTTTAATATTTTCTAGGGTGGAATTTAGGGTGGGGTTGTGGTGTAGGGTAATCTTTTTTAACAAGTCTATACTTTATAATGTCGTAACTGACTCGACAATAAGCCTTCAATGTTTTAAGATTTCCTAGGGTGATTTTTGGGGTAGCTTTATGGTGTAAGGTAATCTTTTTTTATTCATTCTATTCGTTATAATGTCAACACTGACTCAACAGGTTCTTAGGGTTTATGGTTCAGGGATTAGGGTCTATCATTACAAACCCTAAAAATGCCTTCGACGTTTTAATATTTTCTAGGGTGGATTTTGGGGTGGGTTTATGGTGTAGGGTAATCTTTTTTAACTAAGTCTTTACTTTATAATGTCGTAACTGACTCGGCAATAAGAATTCGATGTTTTAAGATTTCCTAGGGTGGTTTTTGTGTTGGGTTTGTGGTGTAAGGTGATATTTTTTATTCATTCTATTCTTTATAATGTTAACACTGGCTCGACAGGTTTTAGGGTTTGTTGAAATACCCCAAACCTTGATATGTAGTTTAAATATTATACTATGGTATATAAAGGCTAAAAGGTGTCTTATAAATGCTATTAAGTGAATTAAACCATAGTAAACACAGTAAAGTGCTACTAAGACAGTTTGAGCAAAAACATGCTCTAAGCTTGGAGTGAACTTGGTAAGGACCCAGAGGGCCTACCAAGACTTTATAACATTCAATTATGATTTAATAAGGCTAATTAAGTCCTTAAGAAACATTGGTAGACAATTGAACTAAAGGAAACACAAGAAAACACCTTAAAGTCAATTTAAGCAAATATTTGCTCTAGACTTGGTGTAACCTTGTATAATACCTAAAGGTCATTCTTAGACCTTATAAACATGCTAATGAACATGTTAAATCAATTAATAAAGAAAACCAAGCTTGAAAACAAGCTAAAACACAAAATGTGCTTTAAGGAGCCTTAAAGCACATTTTTGAAAAAAAATTGTCCTGGAAATGGGTTTTGAGTGGCTAAATGTCCATCATTACTCTTTAATCAACATGTGTAATACTTATTATCACACTAGGAAGTCTAAATCAATGGGAAATCAAAAATTTCACAATTATGTGCCTTAATTGTTAATAGTGCTCAAATAGTGCTAGTTTAAGACATAAGTCAATATAAGTCAATTAAATGGTCAACAAAGACCATGAAATACCTCACAATATAGAGGGGGCCGGTTTTCTATGTGGTGAGTCACCACCATCTACTAGCTAGTTAAAGAAAGAAAGAAAAAGTAAATAAAAAGGTTACTTTTGCTTTATAACATAAATATCTACAAAGTGTACTCTCTCACCTCGTTCTCTTCATATCTTTTGATTCCCACCGTCTTCAACCTCCTCCTCCCTTCTCCATCTCGTTTTGCTACAGCAAGTATCCATTCTCCATCTTTGAATGCTTGTAACTCATGACTCCATGATCCAAATTCAATTTCAAGACCACCATTCTTCTAGTTGGAGCAAGCTCTTCATTTCCCTCTTTTCAAATCTTCAAGAACTCCATTTTGGTGCCATTAAGAATCTCCATTGAATGAGCTTAAGCTCATATTTTCATGCCTTGTCATTCTCCTTTGCTTCAAGGTAAGGAAAATCAAAGAAAATCCAAGTTCCCATCATTTTTGTGTATAGCCGAAAATTCACCTCACAATGGTGCCTTGTCTTGCTCTCTTCTTAGCTTAATTCAATCTTCAAAGGACTAGGAGGAGTCCTATCTTGCCACTTATTCAATCTCTCTTCCAAATTCTAAAAGTAATCATCAATTTTAGTGTTTTAAGACACTTATGTAAACCTAGGGTTTAATTATGAGTTTGAGTATTAAACTTAATGCTCATTACCCTTATATATGTATTGGTTAGAATATTGACAAGTGATAAAAGCTCCTTGCCGATTTTCAATCAAGAAAGAACAAGAGAAAACAAGTGAGAAAGCATGGAAAACAAGGAGGTAAATGACCTCTCTTAATGTAGTTTTGTGTACTAGGGAATTGAGCTATATTTGCTTAATAAATAACCTAAAGAGCCAATGGGAAATGAGCTAGAAAACTATCCACAAGGTGGACTAAAAGGACATGGGAGCATTGTTGTGTGTATTCGCAGGTTGAAGGCATTTAAATGTGGAAATTCAGTGTTTAAGATTAATGCAATTTAAGGGCCTAAGAGCCAAGCAATTTAAGTTTATGCACTATATTGTGATGTAGTGTAGTTTAAAGGTTTAGTTGTGTGTAAAGAGCATTTCTTGTGAAGGTGAATGTCTTGGATGGTTAAAGGATGAAAAACAATATGTCTGTGTGTAAGGAATGTGTATTAAGTGATTAAGTGTTCTTGGTTGACAAAAGGTGAAAACCTAAGTGTTTGGGTGTGAGAATCTACAAGAGAAGCTATGGCAAAATTTAGTTGATAAACAAAGGAGTTTATGTGATGTAATGGGATTTTATGGCCTAGAAGGTACTAGGAATTGTTAAGTGTTAAGATGGTGAAAGAAAGTGAACTATGGTGTTCTTAATTGTTAAGGTGCCATGGGCATTGTCTTGGAGGATTTAGAGTTTAAATGAGTGTTGGGTACACACCAATGTCTTGTTATGTGAAGTGTAAAGTCTTGTGCAAGTTTTAGTAAACAAAGGAAAAATGATGCCTTGTGAAGGTCTCAGTGTGAACTAGTGGAAGAAATAAGAAGTTGTGTGTGGGAGGTGTATGTGAGAAGTAATGCTTTAGAAGTAGTGGTAATGTTTGTGAGACAACACTTGGTTAGTTGAGGTAGTAGGCATAATATACCACTTAGGAATCTAAGGAAAAATGCTATAAGTGCTAGGAATTGTTGTAAGAAATTGAGTAACAAGTTAGTGATGACTTAGGAAGGTTTAGTGCTTGTTTTAAGGTGTTTAAACATGTAGGAAACATGTGGAAAGATTATGGAATGATTAGGTAGGGCTTAAGGTTGGATTAGGGGTTGAAAAATGATGTCTTAACAACATATTAACATGTTTTGGGACCTAGCCCTTGTATAGGTACCCGGACCACCCTTAAAATTAGCCGAAAGACAAGTTTACAAGTGGTCCGGGTCCGTAGTCCAGGACCAAGACCCAGACCAAGTGAAAATAAGGGCCGAGAGTGAAAATCAGTGATGGTCTGGGACCTTGGGTCCGGACCAAGTCCCGGACCAGGGCAAAAATGGCTTAAAATGTGCTTTAATGACTTCTAATGATGGGGGGATTGAATGGTAATGGTTTTGGGCGATGTTTAGGCCTTTTTTGATGACATATAAAGGCCTTAAAATATGTAAACAAGTGTTAGGTTTGATGTGGGAGTTGTGAACTTAAGATCACAAGAGAAAAATTAAGTATAACGGGATGACGGTTAATTATGGGCGCATTAGACGTTAAGCAATCATGTTACCCCAATGTTAATGAAAGTAATTGTGATGTTACCAGTTGTACGGGATTTGTTCGAGGAACCTAAAAGGACACGATATAGTGGACCGTGGTGACAGGTATGGTTTTCGTGCAACCTGTGTCCTACCGGATCACACCGGCTTGTATGCCAATGTGTTTTTGTGTGTGTTTGCCACCTTGCAAGAATAAGCATGAAATGAGTTTACAGTAATTCATATATGTGGCGTGTTTAGTTCCGATACCGTTTAACCTCAACATGTGTAAAACCTTAGCTAACCGACTCTAGGATCACATAAGAGATCGGTATTCGGACTGAACGACCCCAACCATGGAACGTTCTAAACCGGCTATGCGTGAGCTAGTTGTGTTTTGTTTGTGCGTGTAAGTATGTTCACACCCCTGTGTGTTTAACCCGGTTGTAATATCTTATAGTGTGTGGAAGTGATAGGTTCCATAACAGAGCCCTTAACTATATATATATACTAATGGGGGGTGAGGAATCCGGTCGTACCGGTTGCGCGTTTGTTTGGGAGTAGATGTACAGTTGCTCTTACTCCCTCTCTGTTATGTTAAGGTTGTCTTCCTTCTTGGATTACAATCTCCCGCAAGCTCAACCAAAGCTTACCTACCTTGATTATTGTTCGGGCTAGGGGAAATATGTACGGTGTGTCAGTACTATATTGATACAGACACATCATAGTTATGTTATTGTGTACGGCGTGTTCGGAACTAATATTTCCGACACACCAAAAGTGACACAAGTTCTCTAAGTAGAAAAAGTTATTGGATAACGAGCTTATCATGGGATCAAAAAGACTCCCTAGGTTCTAATGGGTTTACTAACTCACAAGTCGGGGGGGGGGGGGGGGCGTTCCTCACGTGACCCTCACCAAGTTATGATGTGTGTATGCTTAAACGTGATATGTGTTGTATGTGGAGTATGTGGATCATGGGTAATAATCCCAGTTTATAATAAGAGGAATCTAAGTATGACCCGACAAGTGGGTAAGTGTCGTCTATTAAGGAGATAACTCCATTAGAGGAGAAACCCTCAGGGGTTAAGAACAAATGTATGATCTAACGAGTTTTGTTGTGTTGATTGATTTTTGAACCCCATTGTTGTGGGTATGCAATGTGTTATGCATTTATAGTTTCTCATGCATGATCTAAATAAAATTAATCGCATGCTTAGACGACAATTAGTTGTGTGTGGCCCGGTAGTATGCGGGCTGCACGATTACCATACCAGCATTGTGATGAGCCCCCTGGGGGGCCACCCTTTCTTTCCTATTTTCAGGTTCAAGGAGTTGGAGACCGCTCGAGAGTAGGACGGGGTAGTTAGTTGTATACGGGTAGTTCATTTACACACTTATGTATTGTAGGAGTAGTAAGACCGAAATTGTTGTCGGCATTAGTTTGTTAATACTCGGTACAGTTGGAATGTATATGTATATCAAATGTTGGAAATGGGATGAGAATGTAATGTGTAGTTGCTCGGGAATCTGGTCCATCAGATCGATACAATGTACATGTATTAGCCTTGTTAGCCACGTGGGTGGCTAACGGCGTGTAACACCATTGGGTTGAGTAATGTGATGAGTTAAGTTTTCCGCTGCAGTTTGTTGTTAAGTGTATGGTTGTAGTTGGGGTGTTAAAAAAAGTGGTATCAGAGCGAAGTATTGCTCTGATGACTGAATTACCGAGCTTAAGAGGTACCGAGTTAGGATTTTAGTTTTTTTGGGTTAAGGGTTGAGTGATAGCGTGAGGATACGCAAGTTAGGAGTTACCAGTGTGTACTGGAAACCTACAATCTCTTTCCCACCCTCCACAGTCCCTGTTTTATAACTCGGGAAAGAACGTCAGAGAGATGGAAGTCCTCTCTTACTCGGGATAACCCGATTTGGCTGTTATTAAGTATTTCTATAAGTACGGAGAACCTGTCATACGGTAGATCCCGAAAAGTGGGAATCCCGGAGACGGTTTCCATCTGAACAATGTTAACCGCATTTAATGGCGAAGAATGAAGAACCTTGTGTATAGAAGAATGGAATTCCCGGCAACCTGGGTCGACATGCCGAGCAGTCGAGAACAACCAGCTTGCAACACACCAACTGTGCAACAAGCAAGAAGTGAAGTAATGAAACCCGAGATACATGTCTACGGGACCACGATTATTAAATCATGTCAACAACGTTTTACCAACCGACTAAGGAACTACAACGTAGTACCCAAACAAGAGGCAAGTCTCAGTAACCACGACAAATGCGTGGAACGGGCTGCGAAGAAGATACAATACTAAGTGAAAAGGGGTCTCCCAGAATGGGAAACACCCTAGTTAATGATTATCATGTGAAGACAGTGAGAAGTCGCCCAGAAGATTTATTGTTAAGACTGTAAGATCAAAGTAAGGGCCAATAAGGCCACTGATTATGGTGTGGGTGAAAACAATACCGCAACCGGTGTGTGTGTTGAACCGACAGCCAGTTAGCATGGCGCACTTGCCATGGCAAGTGCAGCTATAACAGGGATGTTCGGGAATTTTTTTAACAAATACAAAGTACTTAGTAAAGTACCACGAAGTTAAATGGGATCATCATAACCGTGGAAGGGCTTAACAGCCTAACCAATGTATGTGGGAATAAACCAGTCAGCAAGAAGCTAGACTCAGTTAAGACAAGAAGGCATTGTACCATGAGAATTTTTTTTCTTTCAAAATCAGATTTGTTTCAAACTCTTTTTCAAAATCAAAATTTCTTTCAAACCCATGTTTATGTCCAACCTTCTTTTAAACCAAACCAGAGGACCTACGCCGGCCTCAGTGCCACATAGTAGGTAAGTTGCACCCAGTTCACTTTTGAGTAACCGGACGGAAACCGGTAAACCCAAGGGTAGCAACCCGAGGGGATGGATGGAGTTCATAATGATACAACAGTGGATTGGCTTTCCTTGATTAAGTTCGGGAAGCACGAAATGCATATTATCATAGGATGATATAAGGGAGTTGACAATAGAATACTTCACCTAGGCGTGTGACAGACACTACGAGTGTACGAAAATGAAATGTGGGATGACCGCACTCCGGTAGGAGCTTGTGGGCCTGACAGACCTACTTATGGGTTAGTCGGGTAAGTAGCAATGTATCAGTAGGGTACCCCACATATGTATACGAGTAGAGTCTGAAACACGGGAAGTAGTCGACTCCATACTATGGTCAGCAGTAAAAGTCAAACAAGAGCAACGGATTACCAAGAATGGTTGAAGTAAAGGAACCCAGTTAAGTTAACGAGACTAAAGGAATTAGTAAATTCATTTCAAGGAAATGTTTAAGAGTCAAGAAGTGTGAAGAGCACTGACAAGTAAATAAAGACATTGCATATGTCTTAAGAATCCTCAGGGATAAACATGATAGCCGGAACGGTGACCCAGCCTATACATGGCAAGGCAGATGCCTTATATGGACGTGTTAATGTGTAACGAACGAGATGAAACTCCTGGAATGATCACCTGGACTACCAGGGAATATCGATCTTCACAGACAAGGATAATAAACCCAGCTAAGAACGCAAATAGCGTAGTTAACTAAGCACACCAATAAGTGCAAGCCAGGTATGATGGCATAACTTAGCAACACCCGGGAGCAACCCTTGAGGGGTGTTTGGATCAACAATTGTTGAACAAAATAACGTGATAGAAACGTAAAAGTTGAAACTAACACTTAGTTTAAACATAAGTCATCAGGAGGCAGACTGACATTCCTAAGGGGGCATCCCATGAAAGGAAGCGTGATGCAACGACCTTGTCATGGAGCCCAATACTACCTCTAAACCATGTAATGTTGTACAGAGAAGTAAGTGTGTGTGGACAGCCTACAATGAGTAGAGCTCGAGGCAATAAGGCTTATAAGCCACAAACATAATGTGTTTTATAAATTTGATCGATTACAGGAGTTTATGTTGTACAAGAGTAGAGCGGAGAACAAACCACTGCTTTAAGAGTGGGGATACCTCTCGATATTGTGAAACCGCAGGAGCGGTAGTTGTGTGAACCGAATTCAAGAAATATGTTAAGGATTGATCATGTTGTTATTGTGGGAGGACAGTTAGTTTGGTAGAATGTGTGTAGAATGTGAAGCACCGAGTGAGCAACGTCAAGAAGCATAAAGACTCGAAAAATAGTGTATTTAGAAGTCATTCAAATGAATGGCAAACCATAACACGAATGATGAAGTACATGTGCAGAAGCTAACATGACAGTGGATACCGTGTAAGTCATTGTTGTACAAGAAGTAAGAACACGGTGCGCAATAAGCGACCGTTGTATAAGTATGGTTAAACGATAATATGGCAAATAAACAGGGTTATGAGTTAGACTCAGTGGACATACAACGGTAAGTGGTAGCAAATAAACTAGGCAGTAAGCCAGTAGCCAGTACTATGTGATAAGAATCTCAGTGAAACACAGTGTGAATTCCTATGACAATCGCATAAGAGATTTACTACCGAGAGTTTACGCCTCTGCACTCTGTATGACTGAGTGTTTTGGTATTGCGCTTGCACGGTAATGATCGAGTGAGATAGCTAGGAAGTTGGGAAGATGTTAATTGTGGAAGAAGAACAAAAGACTTATAACGTTATAAGACCGAGGCATAGGAAATGCAAGGTCGTACCAATGAAAAAGTACTGATACAGTACCAAACATAGAGGCATGGTTAGCAATAAGTAACTGCAATAACATGGAATACCAAACATCGGTATGGAATATACCTCAAGTGTGAGAAGTAACCGAGAGAGCACTACACATTAGGTGGTAGCTCAATCTCAACCGACAGTAAGTCGGAAGAAATCAAGTCAATCATTGTGAATTACATAGCGGTATACACAGTAAATTATCATGGAAGTGGACAGAAAGTTTGAAACTCACCGAATTCGCACACGGTAAGAGATACCATGCATCGGTTGAGAAACCGTTTTACCAAGATAAAGGTGATAAATGGGAGATGTACTATACATTAAGAATAACGAATGGGGAAACTAAGCTCTAAAGTTATCAAGAGTTGCGCAACAGGAACTAGTGAGCTAGTGATTCAAGTGTTGAATGTGCATAGTGAACATGAGTGAATGGCTAATCATTAACGCCTAGAAGCCTCACAGGCCAGAACCGAAACCGTTTATGAGTTAAACAAACTCCAATGAGAATTCTTGGTTTAGGGACTAAACCGCCAATATGGTTAAGATCCTCTAACCAGAACGCATTGTATAACAGACCGCGTGGAAGTTAAAACACTTCACGACGGTAGAACATTTTAAACTAACGTTCAGTGGTTGATTACGTGGGCGTAATCCCTTTTAAGGGGGGTAGAGCGTAAAACCGCTTAGTGTGTTTTACCGTACAAGTGTACGTGAATTATGTTGTGCATAGGGCAAAATAATGTGTTTGGATGATTGGTGCACATGTTAGATAAACATATGCATTCATTCATGGTTTAATTGTGGTAATTTTGCACAGAAGATGCGAAATACCATTGTGATAAGTGTGTTTACTTTGTTAACTATTGTGTGTTAGTACAAGTGTAAGGGAGTAGAGAAACTCTCGGGAAGCTAAAACCCAAACAATATGTATTCGTATAATACTAAATGTAATACCGTGTATTGTATTTTGATAAAAGTATGTATATATACAGTATTGTGAGTTATGAAAGGGTATGAAACCTATATAGAACCTAGTAAGAATTAAATTCCCTAGGTAACTTGATTAAAGGTGAAATGAAGATAACTGATAGACGGAGTTCTATCCCTTGGAGATGTGATGATCATGACATGAATGATTTAAAAAGATAGAAAATTGGAAATGAGTGATTTACTTGATGCTTGAAATTGAAGTGGGAGGTGAAACTTGATTTCATGAGATCAAGGGAAGCCGAACACAAATTGCGGTAGAAGGATAGTTCAACACTGATGCTGATCACATCAGGGTTGGATGACTCTTGAAGCTCCCTATAAGTGGTCACAAATAACCATGCTAAGAAAGGATGCAAAGAGCATAAATTGGACTTGGAGTTGTATTGAGTTTTCAAAAAGGATTTTCAATTGGTATTTCCAAAACAATCGATTAATATTTTGAATAAAGGATTCTCTTATACTTAACC
This sequence comes from Limonium bicolor, assembly GCA_023374045.1. Lineage (NCBI taxonomy): Eukaryota > Viridiplantae > Streptophyta > Magnoliopsida > Caryophyllales > Plumbaginaceae > Limonium > Limonium bicolor. Next base: position 299,920,667 of record CM041778.1, read on the forward strand.
TAGTAAAGAATATTTTTGTAGTACTTGCTCACGAGCTGAGGACGTATGAGCCTTTGTCTTCGGACTGGTGACATGAGAAGTACATATGTTAAAAATTAAGTGAATGTTTTGATCTCCCAAAGAAACGAGGACCAGAAGGTGTTGTCGTGACCGGGTTCTGTGGGATCACAGTTTATATAAAAAGGTATTTTTGGTTGTTATACATGCTAAGACATGTTGTGTGGTATATGTAATAAATGATATTTTGACCTTGAGTCCTAATGTGGTTGAGTTCTGAAAGTTGTTATGTTACCCATACCTATGAGTCTAACTGTTGTTATGTTACCCAGACCTGAGAGTCTGAGGGTTGTTATGTAAGTACAATGTTGTTAAGATACCCGGACCGTTGAGTCCGAGGTTATCATATAAGTATGTTATGTTATGTATGGATGTTGATATGTTACCCGGACCGATAAGTCCGAGGTTGTGATGTAAAGTATGTTTGGTTATGGAAGTTCTATTTTACAAGTAATCCCCGTGTTCTAATTCAAATGATGCGTGGGAAGTGTGAACTTCGAGGACGAAGTTCTTTTAAGGGGGTAGATTGAAATACCCCAAACCTTGATATGTAGTTTAAATATTATACTATGGTATATAAAGGCTAAAAGGTGCCTTATAAATGCTATTAAGTGAATTAAACCATAGTAAACACAGTAAAGTGCTACTAAGACTGTTTGAGCAAAAACATGCTCTAAGCTTGGAGTGAACTTGGTAAGGACCCAAGGGGCCTACCAAGACTTTATAACATTCAATTATGATTTAATAAGGCTAATTAAGTCCTTAAGAAACATTGGTAGACAATTAAACTAAAGGAAACACAAGAAAACACCTTAAAGTCAATTTAAGCAAATATTTGCTCTAGACTTGGTGTAACCTTCTATAATACCTAAAGGTCATTCTTAGACCTTATAAACATGCTAATGAACATGTTAATTCAATTACTAAAGAAAACCAAGCTTGAAAACAAGCTAAAACACAAAATGTGCTTTAAGGAGCCTTAAAGCACATTTTTGAAAAAAAAATTGTCATGGAAATGGGTTTTGAGTGGATAAATTTCCATCATTACTCTTTAATCAACATGTGTACTACTTCGTATCACATTAGGAAGTCTAAATCAATGGGAAATCAAAAATTTCACAATTATATGCCTTAATTGTGAATAGTGCTCAAATAGTGCTAGTTTAAGACATAAGTCAATATAAGTCAATTAAATGGTCAACAAAGACCATGAAATACCTCACAATATAAAGGGGCCAGTTTTCCATGTGGTGAGTCACCACCATCTACTAGCTAGTTAAAGAAAGAAAGAAAAAGTAAGTAAAAAGGTTACTTTAGCTTTATAACATAAATATCTTCAAAGTGTACTCTCTCACCTCGTTCTCTTCATTTATTTTGATTCCCACTGTCTTCAACCTCCTCTTCCCTTCTCCATCTCGTTTTGCTACAGCAAGTATCCATTCTCCATCTTTGAATGCTTGTAACTCATGACTGCATGATCCAAATTCAATTTCAAGACCACCATTCTTCTAGTTGGAGCAAGCTCTTCATTTCCCTCTTTTCAAATCTTCAAGAACTCCATTTTGGTTCCATGAAGAATCTCCATTGAATGAGCTTGAGCTCATATTTTCATGCCTTGTCATTCTCCTTTGCTTCAAGGTAAGGAAAATAAAAGAAAATCCAAGGTCCCATCATTTTTGTGTATAGCCGAAAATTCACCTCACAATGGTGCCTTGTCTTGCTCTCTTCTTAGCTTAATTCAATCTTCAAAGGACTTGGAGGAGTCCTATCTTGCCACTTATTCAAGCTCTCTTCCAACTTCTAAAGGTAATCATCAATTTTAGTATTTTAAGACACTTATGTAAACCTACGGTTTAATTATGAGTTTGAGTATTAAACTTAATGCTCATTACCCTTATATGTGTATTGGTTAGAAAGCTTGGAAAACAAGGAGGTAAATGACCTCTCTTAATGTAGTTTTGTGTACTAGGGAATTGAGCTATATTTGCTTAATAAATAACCTAAAGAGCCAATGGGAAATGAGCTAGAAAACTATCCACAAGGTGGACTAAAAGGACATGGGAGCATTGTTGTGTGTATTCGCAGGTTGAAGGAATTTAAATGTGGAAATTCAGTGTTTAAGATTAATGCAATTTAAGGGCCTAAGAGCCAAGCAATTTATGTTTATGCACTATTTTGTGATGTAGTGTAGTTTAAAGGTTTAGTTGTGTGTAAAGAGCATTTCTTGTGATGGTAAATGTCTTGGATGGTTAAAGGATGAAAAACAATATGTTTGTATGTAAGGAATGTGTATTAAGTGATTAAGTGTTCTTGGTTGACAAAAGGTGAAAACCTAAGTGTTTGGGTGTGAGAATCTACAAGAGAAGCTATGACAAAATTTAGTTGATAAACAAAGGAGTTTATGTGATGTAATGGGATTTTATGACCTAGAAGGTACTAGGAATTGTTAAGTGTTAAGATGGTGAAAGAAAGTGAACTATGGTGTTCTTAAGTGTTAAGGTGCCATGGGCATTGTCTTGGAGGATTTAGAGTTTAAATGAGTGTTGGGTACACACCAATGTCTTGTTATGTGAAGTGTAAAGTCTTGTGCAAGTTTTGGTAAACAAAGGAAAAATGATGCCTTGTGAAGGTCTCAGTGTGAACTAGTGGAAGATATAAGAAGTTGTGTGTGGGAGGTGTATGTGAGAAGTAATGCTTTAGAAGTAGTGGTAATGTTTGTGAGACAACACTTTGGTTAGTTGAGGTAGTAGGCATAATATACCACTTAGGATTGAATGGTAATGGTTTTAGGTGATGTTTAGGCCTTGTTTGATGACATATAAAGGCCTTAAAATATGTAAACAAGTGTTAGGTTTGATGTGGGAGTTGTGAACTTAAGATCACAAGAGAAAAATTAAGTATAACGGGATGACGGGGTTAATTATGGGTGCATTAGACGTTAAGCAATCATGTTACCCCAATGTTAATGAAAGTAATTGTGATGTTACCAGTTGTACGGGATTTGTTCGAGGAACCTAAAAGGACACGATATAGTGGACCGTGGTGACAGGTATGGTTTTCTTGCAACCTGTGTCCTACCGGATCACACCGGCTTGTATGCCAATGTGTTTTTCTGTGTGTTTGCCACCTTGCAAGAATAAGCATGAAATGAGTTTACAGTAATTCATATATGTGGCGTGTTTAGTTCCGATACCGTTTAACCTCAGCATGTGTTTAACCTTAGCTAACCGACTCTAGGATCACATAAGAGATCGGTATTCGGACTTAACGACCCAAACCATGGGAACGTTCTAAACACGGCTATGCGTGAGTTAGTTGTGTGTTGTTTGTGCGTGTAAGTATGTTCACCACCCCTTTGTGTTTAACCCGGTTGTAATACCTTATAGTGTGTGGAAGTGATAGGTTCCATAACGGAGCCCTTAACTATATATATATATATATATATAGGGGGTGAGGAATCCGGTCATACCGGTCGCGCGTTTGTTTGGGAGTAGATGTCTACAGTTGCTCTTACTCCTCTCTGTTATGTTAAGGTTGTCTTTCCTTCTTGGATTACAATCTCCCGCAAGCACAACCAAAGCTTACCTACCTTGATTATTGTTCGGGCTAGGGGGAAATATGTACGGTGTGTTCGGTACTATATTGAGACCGACACATCATAGTTATGTTATTGTGTACGGCGTGTTCGGAACTAAGTATTTCCGACACACCATAAGTGACACAAGTTCTCTAAGTAGAACAATATGTTATTGGTTAATGAGCTTATCAAGGGATCAAAAAGACTCCCTAGGTTCTAATGGGTTTACTAACTCACAAGTCGGGGGGGGGGGGGCGTGTCCTCACGTGACCCTCACCATGTTATGACGTGTGTATGTTTAAACGTGACATGTGTTGTATGTGGAGTATGTGAATCATGGGTAATAATCCCAGTTTATAATAAGAGGAATCTAAGTATGACCCAACAAGTGGGTAAGTGTCGTCTATTAAGGAGATAGCTCCATTAGAGGAGAAACCCTCAGGGGTTAAGAACAAATGAGTGATCTAACGAGTTTTGTTGTGTTGATTGATTGTTGAACCCCGTTGTTGTGGGTATGCAATGTGTTATGCGTTTATAGTTTCTCATGCATGATCTAAATAAAATCAATCGCATGCTTAGACGACAGTTAGTTGTGCGTGGCTCGGTAATATGCGGGCTGCACGATTACCATACCAGCATTGTGCTGAGCCCCCTGGGGGGCCACCTTTTCTTTCCTATTTTCAGGTTCAAGGAGTTGGAGACCGTTTGAGAGTAGGACGGGGTAGTTAGTTGTATACGGGTAGTTCATTTATACACTTATGTATTGTAGAGTAGTAAGACCGAAATTGTTGTCGGCATTAGTTTGTTAATACTCGGTATAGTTGGAATGTATATGTATATCAAATGTTGGAAATGGAATGAGTAATGTAATGTGTAGTTGCTCGGGAATCTGGTCCATCAGACCGATACAATGTACATGTATTAGCCTTGTTAGCCACGTGGGTGGCTAACGGCGTGTAACACCATTGGGTTGAGTAATGTGATGAGTTAAGTTTTCCGCTGCAGTTTGTTGTTAAGTGTATGGTTGTAGTTGGGGTGTTACATTTGTGGTTCAGGGAATAGGGTCATTAGACCCTAATCCCTTCTCTACAAACCTTAAAAATGCCTTCGATGTTTTAATATTTTGGGGTGGGTTTGTGGTGTAGGGTAATCTTTTTTAACTAAGGCTATACTTTATAATGTCGGAACTATCTCGGCAATAAGCCTTCGACGTTTTAATATTTCCTAGGGCGGTTTTTAGGGTGGGTTTGTGGTGTAGGGTAATCTTTTTTTTGTTCATTCTGTTCTTTATAATGTCGACACTCACTCGACAGGCTTTTGAGGTTTATGGTTCAGGGATTAGGGTCGTTATTTATTAGTTTCAGAATTATATGCCATTCATACTGTAATAAATATGCCATAAGTTTACATAATACTAGCCATGATTTCATATCATTAATATGAAAAACTACTCAATTCATTTTTAACTTTCCAAATAATAGGTTAACCATTTACGATTGATAGGTTAACCATTTACATGTGACTGGTTAGCCATTTATGTTTAACAGGTTAACCATTTACATACGACACGTTAACCATTTATGATTAACAGGTTAACCATTTACATAAGATAGGTTAACCTTTTACATGCGGCAGGTTAACCATTTATGATTGAAAAGGTTAACCATTTACTTGCGACAGATTAACCATTTACTTGCGATAGGTTAACCATTTATATATGACAGGTTAACCATTTACATGCGATGGGTTAACCATTTAAGATTGACAGAAAATATTTATTCTTTTCAAATTTACATGTTGGCTTTCATATACAACTTAAAAATGCATTAGCAAAGCACCACAAACTGGCCATGTTAATTCAACGAATTGGTGAAGAACGGAGTGAGATTAGTGCTGACTCGAATGAGGAATCGACTGTGGTTTCACAAATTTTGGGTGAGGAGGAAGTGAGAGCATGAATCGGGAATGAGGAGGAGGAAGTGAGAGCATGAATCGGGAATGAGGATGAGGAAGTGAAAGCATGAATCGGGAATGAGGAGGAGGAAGTGAGAGCATGAATGGGGACGAGGAGGAAGAAGACGCCCTAAAACTAAATCATATTTTTTTGGCCTGTCAACGGTAGTCTTTTTTTTTATTTCTCAACAAAACATTTAGTTTATTGCAGTAGTCCTACGCATTCTCTGTGCAGCATATGAGCCGCGCTCCATATAGATAAGCAATAAGAATATGTTTTTTTATAATAGAACTAGTTGATGTTTTGTTTTTCACCAAAAATTATAACAGTGGACAGTGTTTTCCCCGATTCAGCTACGGTGGAGACGAGGCCTGGGGACGGGGCTTAGAGGTGAAATTCAGGCATGTTTGAACATTTCATCCAAGTTTGAGTTGGAGTCTCGCTTTAGCCGATATTTCCTGGGACAGCCACCTCGGGACTCAATCTTCCACACATCCTCTTATTTAGCTTTTGGAAGTCTTTCCTCGTGGTATTTTCTATACCATTACATTCTTCTAATCAGATTTGTCACAATGTGCTTCTTCCGATCTATATTTTTTCTCTTCTCTGACCTCCATTTTCTTCATTTTTATTTTTATGAATGTAACTCGATGCCTTTGTTGTCATTTTTCTGTCAACTTGATAAGAACACCATCTTGATACAACAAGCAACAATCCATGAACACACATAACAAAAGTCTTATTCATGAACACACATAACAAAAGTTTGGTAAGCCAACAATCCATGAACACACATAACAAAAGTTAATAATTCATGAGCACACATAAAAAAAGTCTGGTAAACCATTGGTACATAATCTACTGCCCAACTAAATTTCTTAACGCAGACATTTACCTTCGAACTCTGAATCATATCAACTTGTATAAGTCAAATTATAAGATATATCAATTATTTAGAAGCAAAAATTTAAAATGGTTAATGAAATACCAGTAACAGGTTAACAAAATAAAGTGATAAGTTAAAGAAATATAAGTGACATGTTAACAAAATACAAGAGGCAAGTTAACGAAGTACAAGCGATAGATTAACCAAATACAAGTGACAGGTTAACCAAATAATTTAATTTGATTATTTTAATTTTCCTATAATTTCACAGTTATTTTAGTGTTATATTTTTTTAATGTAATTTTAATTGTTATCATAAATAAATAATCACAATTTCAACATTTTTGAAAAGATTATTTGTATTTGGATAAATATGTATGCTTTTGATACGTAAATTTATTTGTTTTAAGTTTTATACAAAATGTATATTCCTTTAGTATATAATTCCAAATTGTCATGCTATAGAAATGTTTTTAAACATTTAGAATTTAAAAAATGTTTAAATCATACTAATACTTTAGTAAAACATATTTTAATTTTAAATTATCTAATAAAACTTATAAGGTATTTCCATCTTAATTAATTATAATTTAACTTTACAATATTTTCAAAAAATACAGCCTTTATAGTTAAAACAATAATAAAACAAAAAAATGTAATATTACCATTTAAACAATGAATATAAAAATAGAAACAAAACAGAACGAGGAAGGTTATAATAAGAAAATAATCTAAAAAAAAAAAAAAGTCACGCATGTAAAATTGAAAAATGATTAATTTGGTATCGTTTAATGACCCATAACTATTCGATTGCAAAAAAAAATAATTAAGATCTATTTTTTTTTCTGCCCGTTGAGGATGGTACGCGCACCACGCGCCTAACTCCAATCCTCCTCTGGTGATTCCTTCTTCCCGTCGCTCCCCCCTGGTTTGCGACTCCGCCGGCTACCTCCTCATCCCTCTGCTTGGTGGCGCTCCCAACTCTTGGCTCTCGCTGATAGAGCCGCCCCCTCCCACCGAAATTCCATCCCGCCGTCGTAAGGCATGGGCAAGCGGAAGCCCATCACCAGGTCATCCTCTGCCCAGGAGACTCCCGACGCCGCTGTCCCTAGCCCCGTCGCCGTCGCCGGTGTGCCAACTCCGCCCCAGGTGGCTACTACCTCCCCTCTGGAGGCTTCTGTTCCGGCGGCTGATCCCCCTTTGGCAGCTCCCGATTTAGTTCCTCCCCCCTCTGCTTGCGTCGATGATATGCGCCCCCTGCCTGGTCAGCCCGGTGGTCCAGTGGCGGCTGGTGGTGTGCCTCTGGCTGTAGCAGCTCCCGCCATCTCCCTGGTGGTCGACTTGGATGTGCCTCCAACCGGTGCTCCCAACCCCAAAGCGTCAGGCGTGGAGCTGGCCTCCTCAGGTGCTGCGCACATCCCCCCCGCCAGTCAACATAGTGGGGTGGTCTTGGCTCATCCCCCTGTGTCCGTCCATGCCGTTATTCCAAGTCGCCGGAACAACGAGGCTTCTGGTCATTCTAAAGGTTGTATCCCTAACCCTCCCTCCTTGGCTGCCACCGGGTCCTCTGACCCGGCATCTTTTCTTGAAATATTGCTTGCAAAACAGAAATATTCTGCTGGTATGACTTTGAATGATGATCCCTGTGTTGAACAAGGGGATGACCCCTTTGTCACTATAGATGAGGAGGATTTGAGTTCCGAAATTGAATACTGGAAGCATTCCCTCGTAGGACACCTTTGGGGAAAGAAATTTGGGTTTAACCTAGTGAGAGATTTTGTGAGACGGGCGTGGAGTTTCGTTCCCACCCCCCAGATTCTGCTTCATGAAGAGGGATGGTACATGTTCAAATTTGACAAAGAAGAGGACCTTGAGTTGGTCCTAAGCAAAGGCCCCTGGCTCTTAAACTCCTCCCCCTTAGTTTTAAAAAAATGGTGCTCTGATATCTCTTTTAATCCCAAGGACCTGAACCGTATCCCAGTGTGGATCCAATTGCCCAGACTCCACATCAGCCTATGGTCCCGCTCGAGTCTGAGGAAAATAGGATCTAAGCTAGGCTCTCCCTTATATACTGACCAGTCCACTGCTGACAAATCCCGAATTTCCTATGCTAGGATTCTAGTGGAAGTAGATTTTAACCAAGATCTGGTGAGAGAGGTCGAGATCCGTACTCCTAGGGGTGCTATCTTTCAGCCTGTTGTCTATGAGTGGGAGCCTGTTTCATGCTCCTCCTGCAAGCAGTTTGGCCACCCTTCTCTCCGTTGCCCCTCCTCTCTGGTTCCCCCAGCCCCCTTAGCGGCTCGCCGCCACAGAACCAGGAAAGCCCCCCGCCTTCCTCTAACACTCGGCCCATCCTTCCTACCCCAGCCCCTCCTAAGACCCAGCCGTTAGTTATCTCCCCAGTTAAGGTTTTAGCCCAAACTACTGAATCTAAAGGCCCCTCCTCTGCCCCCGCCTCCCCATTGGCACCCACCCCTTCTTACCAAATCTCCCTCCCTGCCCTCCCTCTCCCCGAAGGCCATGTCCCCTTCCCTGCTGCTCGTCCTCGAGCCCCCCATCCCCGACCCTTGGCAGCTTGTCCCTTCAAGGGTTAAGATTCCTCCTCCCACCCCCCTGGCTGCACCCTCTCTCCAGCTAGCTAACTCCTTCTCGCCATTTACTCTTGGGCCAGATATTATTGCCTCCCCCTCTACCCTTTCCTCCTTCCCCCTATGAAGATTGCCATTTGGAATATTAGGGGCTGTAATGACCCCACAAAGCTCCGTGAAGTTAAGCTGTTTGTTAGGGCCCATAACCTCTGTGTCCTAGCCCTCTTGGAAACCAGGGTTTCGTCTCACAACTCCCCCTCTATCATCACCCGCCACTTCCCCTCCTGGAATCTGCTCCACAATTACCCTGCCCATCCCAATGGGCGTATTTGGATTCTCTTCGACCCTACTCTTATTAAGCTCTCTCTCCTGCTCTCCTCAGCCCAAATGCTTACTTGCCTAGCCTCCCCCCTAGGCTCGCATCCCTTTACCCTCTCTGTGGTGTATGGCCACAACAACCCGGCTATCCGATCTCATCTTTGGTCTGAAATAGAGGACCTTAGCGATACTAACCCCGGGCCGTGGATGGTTGCTGGGGATTTTAATAACATTCTCCATGCTGAAGACAGGCAAAGCTGCCGGCCCGCCTCCCTAAGGGACTACGCGGACTTCGCTAATTGTGTCGCTAGTGCTGAGCTAAATGACCTGCGCTATTATGGGCGGTTCTTCACTTGGTGGAATAACCAATACGGTCTTGATCGTGTTCTGGGAAAAATTGACCGTGCCATGGTGAATGAAGCTTGGATTGCTACCTTCCCTCTCAGCTACTGCACCTTCCCTCCCCCGCTCATATCTGATCACAGCCCCATTATCATCAGTTTCCCCCGGCCAACTCCCCCTAAGAAGTGTTTCAAATTCCTCAACCTTTGGGCTAGGGATCCCTCTTTCCTCACCATAGTCAGCAATATATGGAAGGTCCCCATTGATGGGAGTAGAATGTTTTCTATTGTCAAGAGGCTTCGCCTCCTCAAAGGTGAGCTCTCTTCTCTTCACAGAAACGAATTCAGCTCTCTTTCCCTTAAAGCTCAGGCTATTAGGGAGGATCTCACTGACATTTAGGAGAGTCTGGATAGAGACCCTTGGAACCCTTCTCTGATCTCAAAGGAGAAGTCGCTCCGCTATGATCTCCGCAAGCGCAACCTCCAAGAGATTATGTTCCTCCGGCAGCTCGCTAAGATCCGTTGGCTCAAGCAGGCCGATATGAACACAACTTTCTTCCATAGAGCCATTAAGGCTAGACGCAACAAAAACTCCATTGCCACTATCACCAATGATCTTGGGCTGGATCTTTCCGACCCGGACGACATCGCAAACTGCCTCATCTCCCATTTCAAGGGTCTCATGGGCACAAGGTCCCCTCCCCCCCGCTCCCTCTCTGATCTCAATCTGGACTCCTCTAGAACCCTTACCCCTTCCAGCTGGTCTCCCCTTCTCAGGCCTGTGGATAATGCTGATATTAAGTCTGCCCTTTTTTCCATTGGGGACGACAAGGCCCCGGGCCCAGACGGTTACACATCAAAATTTTTCAAAGCAGCGTGGCCCATCGTCGGTGAGGATCTTAGCCTAGCCATCAAAACCTTCTTCCGGACTGGTACCATGCTTAAGGAGGTCAACTCGACCCTCATCACCCTCATTCCGAAATCTGACTCTGCTACCACTCCTAGTGACTATAGGCCTATCTCTTGCTGTAATACGATCTACAAAATCATTAGCAAAATCTTGGCTGACAGGCTTAAAGCGGTCCTTCCCAACATTGTTAAAAATAGCCAGGGAGCCTTCATAAAAGGGCGCCTCATCACAGACAACATCCAGCTGTGCTCTTGCCTAATGAAACACTACCAAAGGGCTCAGATATCCCCCCGTTGTATGATGAAAATGGATATAAGGAAAGCCTTTGATACAGTTGACTGGGCCTTCCTTCGTGATACGTTGTCCTTTCTCAACTTCCCACCAGTGTTCATCGATTGGATTATGCAATGTGTGTCCACCACATCGTTCTCCATAAACCTGAATGGCTCCCCGAAGGGTCATTTTAAGGGGGAGAGGGGTCTCAGACAAGGGGACCCCCTTTCCCCCTATCTATTCGTGCTAGTCATGGACATGCTTTCCCGCCTGCTTGATCAACTCCCCCATGAAACTGGCTTCAAATACCACCCCTCTTGCAAAACCCTCAGCATCTCCCACCTTTTTTTCGCTGATGATGTCCTTTTGTTCTGTAGAGGAGACCAACCCTCCATCTCCCTAATGCTCAATAAGGTCAACCTCTTCTCTGAAGCCTCGGGCCTTAAACTAAACCCCTCCAAGTGTGACATCTTTCTTGGCGGGGTCAGTCCCTCTGAGACAAACTCGATCCTCTCCCTTACAGGCTTCAACCAGGGCTCCTTCCCCTTCCGATACTTGGGTATACCCATCTCGGCCAGAAAACCCAAATCTTCCGACTTTGCCCCCTTAGTTGACAATATTCAGAAGGCTATTTCCTTATGGGGTGGTAAGCATCTATCCTTCGCGGGGCGCCTCACTCTTATCCAAAGCACCCTGTTTGGCATTCTTGGTTTCTGGGCTTCGTCCGTTGCCATTCCCAAAAATGTCATCCAAATCATTGTCAGGAAGATTCGTTCCTTTCTATGGTCCGGGGACTCTGCCAGCAACCCCACCCCTCCTGTGGCATGGAATTCCATTTGCCATGATAAAAGGAAAGAGGGGCTTGGCATAAAGGATATATTTAAATGGAATATGTGTTTTCTCTTAAAGAACATTTCTGCCATAATTCATAACTCTGAGAGACTGTGGATTCAATGGATCCATAGTGTCTACCTGGGGAGCTCCAATGTCTGGACTAGCACTTCTCATGGGGCGGATCCGTGGATCTGGAAATCAATCCTTAAAGCAAGAGACTGGTGGATCCGGCAATGCGGGTCTCTCCAAGACGCTACCTCGCTTTTCCTCTCCTATCCTCCTCGTCTCCGTGTCAACACCGTTTACCAAGCTGTGTCTTCCCCCATTAGGCAATTCAAATGGTTTAATATTTGTTGGAAGACCTGGGCGCTTCCCAAGGCTAAATTCATCCTGTGGGTAACCCTAAAAGGTAGACTTAAAACTAGTGATAAACTGCAATCGTGGGGCATTAGCCTAGCTAACAGATGCTGGCTCTGTGAGCAAGCTCTAGAGACAAGTGCGCACCTCTTCTTTTTTTGCAGGACTACATGCAGGATCTGGTGGACTATCTGTGATTGGTTGGGGATCCCCACCAACAGGTCGAGCCTTCGAAGTTGCGCAACCTGGATATCTCACTACTGCAAGAGGAAAAGACCAAAGGACTCTGTCCGACGAGCAGCCATCGCAAATGTAGTCTACTTCATCTGGATCGAAAGATGCAGGAGAGCCATGACAGGGCAGGCTCGGTCCCCCGCCCTTATCATTGCCGATGTGAAGGGCGCGACTAAAGCTTCCATTTGGACTAAGTTCTCCCCCAACCGAGATGATGCCTGGCTCAACCGGATCCTTGAGACCTAATCAGTTGTCTTTTCTATGTATCTCTCCCCCCCCCCCCCCCTTTTTTCTGTTTGGTTAATGTTGTATTAGGTCGGCCTTCGCCACCTCTTTGGGAATTGGTGCTTATCTAGCTGTTTTGTATTTCCTTGGGTATCGGATACATAGGTCCCCTTATGTATCTTCTTTTGTTAAAACGCTATCATTTTTTACCAATATATAATTCACCATTTATTCAAAAAAAAAAAAAAATTAAAAACTACATATCAACCTCCTAACCTGACTTTATAAAGAATTTTTTTTCTTTTACTAGCGGCAGTGCTGCGTATAACGTCTGCAACATATTAGCTTCGCTCCTCATTGTGAAGTTATTCCCATTGTCTTGCTGTTGAATGCCACCCACGATTTACGCTAGCCTCCACGCTCAACGATCTCTGTCCGAGCTAGGCACGTCACGTCCCTCTTGAACGATAGCGTCACCACTAGCTGCATCGACACACCCATTATTTCCATTAACCACCGTCACTACGGTCTAGCCTCTGTGATGCACTGGTACGGCAACTGAGCAATGTCCCGTGTACCACATACGTACCCAGTACTTGGCAGCATAAAAAATGGACTGGGAGGTGCTGCTCCAACTCTTTTTTTTAATGTCAAGTTCCAACCTAAGCGACATAATAACTAAGTGGATGTTTATATGATAAAAACTTTGGAAAAATCTGGATTACTTTGTATATTGAAGGCCAATAGATTCATGGTTTTTTCTTTTATAAACTGAATCTACACTTATTATTTATTAATAAATAAATTACTTTGGAAACTTTTTAGTACTAAAGAAAAAATATGAATAAATTAAACATTTAAAATTGTACGGTTGGAATTATTTTATGAATAATATTTATGGTTTTTTTAGGTTAATATTTTTGTTGTTCTTATATAAATAAACTTTGATTAAATTATTAGATTTTGTATTTATATCTATATATTTTACTTGTTCCACTTTTTTAAAATTCTATTAATTACCGTGTTCTCATCTCTGTACCCGTATCCGAACCCTTCCCGGTACCCGTAACCGTCCCGGTACCTGTACCTGTCCCGGTACCCGCCTGTGCAACCTAGTCTAGCCTCACGATTAGAGCTTTGCATCGGTTCTCGACCGGTCTAAATATTCTCACATCATTCTGTTAACTACATTGTCTAATCCATCATGTGCGTACACTCCACTAGGTCTCACTATCATGGCACCAACCTCAGCATCTGTTGGAAACGAAGAAGATAATCGAAGGATCGAGTGAAGGGAACGAAACGCAGAAGAACGAAGAAGAGATCGGAGGCCGGAGACGAAAGAGACGGTCGAGGAGATGAGAGAACGATAGAGAGAAAAGAAAGACTATGAACTTTGTATTATGTCCTCTCTAATTACATAAGAGGAGAAAAGTACTAGGCTAAATACAAGAATAAGGAACCGTTAAGCAACGGTAATAAGGGTAATACAAAGACTACTAATAAGGGTAATATAGGAAATATGAGAGAATCAAGGGATAATCAAGTTTCCTAATACCCCCCCCCCCCCCCCCCCTCAAACCTAAGAAAAGGAGCTATTTTGTTAGGTTTGAAGTGTTTAACATCCCCATTGATGTGAGTTGATGACGATAATCTTTTCCCGTCAACGACTTGGTGAGCATATCCGCCTTTTGGTGTAAATTGGAGATGTGAACAACGTCGATAAGACCTGCTTTGATTTGATCCCGAACATAATGAACGTCTATCTCAATGTGCTTCGTGCGTTCATGGAGGACGGGGTTGTGAGCAATATAGACGGCCGATTTGTTGTCACACCTCAACGGTATAGGAGTGATGTCATGGATGCCAAGTTCATTAAGAAGACGAGAAAGCCAAGCCAATTCGGTGGTGACACATCGAAGTGCACGATATTCAGCTTCGGCGGATGAGAGAGAAACGAATGCTTGCTTCTTGGATCTCCAAGAAATGGGGGAGCCTCCGAAAAGGATGTAATACCCACTAATCTGCGAGAAATGGGACAAGAAGCCCAGTCAGAATCGCAATAGGCAAGAAGAGAAAGATCAGATTTATTATTCAGAAAAATGCCATAACCAAGCGTCCCTTTAATGTATTGAAGGATATGAATGGCAGCGTTCCAATGATTCTGACAAGGACGTTGGTTGAATTGACTCAGAAGTTGAACGCTGAAATTGAGATCCGGACGAGTATTGATGAGATAGTTTAGCTTGCCAATGAGACGGCGGTATTCAGTGGCATTGGGAAGAGGAGGACCATCTTCTAAGTGAAGCTTTATGTCGGGAGCAAGTGGGCTGGCAACCGATCGTTTGGACAAGACGTTGTAGTCTGCAAGAAGATCAGAAGCGAATCTTGTTTGGGTGATACCGACTCCATCAGAGGTGTAGTGGAACTCAAGGCCAAGAAAGTAGGTAAGATTGCCAAGGTCTTTGATCTTGAAAGAACTATGAAGCGCTTCCTTAACTTGGACTATATTGGTGTCATCGTTGCCACACAAAATGATATCGTCGACGTAGACTCCAAGGAATAAAATGGAATCCCCATGGCTCCACTTGAATAAAGAATGATCATTATCTGAAAGGACAAAACCAAGGTTAGTAAGACTAGTCGAAAGCTTAGCATACCATTGACGGGAAGCTTGTTTCAACCCGTATAATGATTTTTGTAATTTGCATACTAAACCGTTGGTGGGAGTGTTCAAGCCTTCAGGAATTTTCATATAAATTTCTTCATGAAGATCGCCATGGATGAAGGCATTGTTGATGTCTAGTTGATGAATCATCCAACCACGTTTTATGGCAACACTTATCAAGGTGCGGATGGTCGTCATTTTTACAACCGGAGAGAAGGTTTCATGAAAGTCTTCCCCTTCTTTTTGTGTGAAACCGCGAACAACCAAGCGGGCCTTGTGTCTCTCGATGGATCCGTCGGCTTTGTGTTTGGTGCGAAACACCCATCGGCATGTGATACATCTTTTCCCTTTTGGGAGCTTGACAAGAGTCCATGTGTGATTTTCTTCAAGAGCTCGTAGTTCTGAATTCATTGCAGCTATCCACTCGGGGTGTTGGACAGCCACCTTATAAGAAGAAGGTTCCAAGGGACAATGCATTTGAACCTGAGAACATAGAATACGAGAAGGAATAAAATCAGTGATGTAATTCAGAGAAGGCAGAAGATTGGGCCTGGAACTTTCAAGGCGAGAAGAGAGAAGATGAGTAAAGTGATCATGTGTGAATTGATTGCAGTCATAATCTGTAAACTTAATAGGGGCCCGTTTAATCCTTGAGGAGCGTCGGACTTCTTGCTCAGTATTCTGGACGTGCCCACTGTTTTAAATTTGATCTCCGTCATGCGCTGGATCACCATCGAGTGGGCCAGAGTTGTGTTGTTCTGGGCTGATATTCTCATTGTTGATGATGTGGGTCGGTGAAGAATGATGATTGGTGGAATTGTCATCCGCACCATCATCGGTGGGCTCCAGAACGAGGGAATCAGACTCAGAAGTCTTGGACTTGTTGGGCCGGGCGACAGAAGGGCCTGATCTACGCGCCAAATTGTCATTAGACAATTCTCCATCACTTTCCTCATCAACAGTAATAGGAAAAGAAGAGATGGTGGGCTGATCTGAGCAATTTGTTTGAGCAGACTGAGGAGGTGCTTGTAAGGGAAAAATGTCTTCG
Source organism: Limonium bicolor (assembly GCA_023374045.1). Lineage (NCBI taxonomy): Eukaryota > Viridiplantae > Streptophyta > Magnoliopsida > Caryophyllales > Plumbaginaceae > Limonium > Limonium bicolor. Next base: position 299,936,937 of record CM041778.1, read on the forward strand.
AAGAAAGTTAAATCTCGACTGGTGATGACCTTGTCTTCGTTGATGAGAAGAACCCGATGACCTTTTTTGCACAATCCGGGTCCAAGGTAAACACCTTTGTATCCACGATCATTGAATTTCCCTTTGTTGATTGAAGGCCCGGTGTGATAAACTAAAGACCCGAAAGTCTTAATGCCACTCAAGTTAGGAGGATGACCATATAAACATTCATAAGGGGATAAACCATTTAAAGTGGAGTATGGCAATCTATTAATAAGGAATGTAGCCATCAAAATACTTTCACCCCAATATGCAATGTTAAGCCCAGATTGGAAAAATAAGGCGCGAGCAGTTTCTAACAAATATCGATGTTTTCTTTCGACAACTCCATTTTGTTGAGGAGTGTAAGCACAAGTGGTTTGATGTATTATCCCTCTTTCATTAAAAAAATCTTGCAGACATTTAGATAACCCAAGTTCATAAGCATTATCAGAACGGACGATTTTGACATGCTTATTGAATTGACGGTCAACCATATTGATGAAATTTCGTATATGTTGAGAAGCATCAGATTTTAATTTCATAAGAAGAACCCATGTACATCTACTAGCATCGTCAACAATAGTAAGAAAATATCGACAACCGTCATGATTAATGGTAGAGCAAGGGCCCCAAGTATCAATGTGAATAAGCTCAAAACAATGTTCAGACCTATTCTTAGAGTGAGGGAAGGACAATCTATGGCCCTTAGCTCTAAAACATACATCATATGCAAAATGTTTAGGAATGTCATGTTTCTGAATCAAACCCATCTGAACCATCTTATTCAAGGGAGGATGTCCCATTCTCCTATGCAAAGCTATCAGACGAGAGTTATAGCAATGAACAGATCCAGAGAAATCCTTATTACATTTTTCAAGAGTTTGGCGCAGTAAACTAAAATCCAGGAAATACAACCCATCTTCTTGATGTCCAATACGCTCTTTATTCCTCCAAGTAAGGGCCTGCATATAACAACTATCAGAATCGAAGGAAATTTCGCATTCATATTGCTGGGCCAATCTACTTACAGAAGCGAGAGATAGTTTGAAGTTAGGAACATGCAGGACATTCTCAAGTTTAAAAACATCAGTGATCAAAACAGAACCCATAGTATTGACAACTTCAATATTCCCATTAGGCATAGTCACATGATGCACATCAGAAGTCTGTTTTATATCACTAAGCAAGTGCTGATTACCAACTAAATGTTCACTAGCTCCCGAGTCTAAAAGCCAAGAATTATTAACATGCTTTCGGTAAGAACTATCACATTCAGTATAGATAGTACCTGCAAAGTGGGAAACGTTTCTGCTTCCAGAGGCACTATTGCTGGACACATTCTTCTCAGCATTCTTCTCTGTTTTCTCAAGCAGATCACAGAGTCTGTTCAATTTCTCTAAACTCAAAACAGAAAACCCTTTAACACTTTCTCCCTTCCTGTCAGCAGTGTTAGTTGCAGTGTTGTTCTTGGCTCCTTTCCACCAGTCTGGATAACCCTTAAGCTCAAAACACCCACTCTTTAAGTGACCAGTCTTACCACAGTGAGTGCACAGATTTGAACTCTTCTTACCGGTATTATCCCTTTCTTTCCTGAACTTTCCTTTCTCACCAGAAATCGTATCAGTTCTACTAATATTGTTAGCGAAAGAAACATCAGACATATCCTTCTCACCCTTCCTATTGACCCTCTGTCTCTCCTCTTGGAGTATCACAGCATACGCAGAATCAAGGTTAGGAAGAGGTTTTTTCATCAGAAGGTTACCCCTAACGTTAATAAATTCCTCACGTAATCCTAGTAAGAACTGAAACAATTTCTGGTTTTCAATATGCTTGGCAATTTTCTCGCTGTAACCGCACACACAGGAAGGAACATTTGTCATGGCAGAAATATCATCCCAGATGCTAGTGAGCTTAGTAAAATATTCGGTAACTGAGGCATTTCCTTGCTCTAACCTAGATAATTCACGATTTAACTCAAATAATCGCGTACCGTCTACTTGATCGAATCTCTGAATGAGTCAATTCCACATATCGAAGGAAGTAGAGCAGGAGACTAAGCTATCACTGATGGCGGTTTCGACGGAGGCGAGAATCCACGACCTAACCAGGCCGTCGAATCTGTCCCATGCGTCGCGACGATTTTTCGGGACTTTACACCTCTTCAAGCTTCCGTCTATCATCTTGATTTTGTTCTTCGCCAGCAAACAAATCTCGACTTTCTTCTTCCAGTTTTGGAACCCCCTTTTTCCATCGAATTTGGTAGATGTGAGAGAAACTCCAGGAGTTTCCGAATAAGAAACAGTGAGAGGATCGGAATCAGTTTGCCTTCTGTTTTTCTTCTTATTAACCACTTCTTCCTTCTCCGATTGTGAAGTTTCTTCCTCATCTTCAGAGGAATCGTCCTCCTCTTCGTCAGATGGAGTAGACATCGAAAAGATCGAAGGGAAGGAGGATAAATTTAGGATGCGGATGTCACCGCTCTGATACCATGTTGGAAACGAAGAAGAGAATCGAAGGATCGAGTGAAGGGAACGAAACGCAGAAGAACGAAGAAGAGATCGGAGGCCGGAGACGAAAGAGACGGTCGAGGAGATGAGAGAACGTTAGAGAGAAAAGAAAGACTATGAACTTTGTATTATGTCCTCTCTAATTACATAAGAGGAGAAAAGTACTAGGCTAAATACAAGAATAAGGAACCGTTAAGCAACGGTAATAAGGGTAATACAAAGACTACTAATAAGGGTAATATAGGAAATATGAGAGAATCAAGGGATAATCAAGTTTCCTAATAGCATCTCACCTCCGCTACTGCACTGTAACTTGCGCCAGAGCCAAATTGTCCGTCATTAGCCAGTGCTACCTTGTCCAATCATTTAAATTTTTATTCACCCGTAGCAGCACCAAATATGATTACCTTCATCACCGGAGCACAAAACCAGTATTACACCCAACACCATCAGCATGTACATCTTTGATCATCATTACCATTTCATTACCACTGCTCAATGTTAGGAGTGGCCTACAGCAGTGAGCTTTATCTCTTCCATTCTCGTACTCCCACTGTGTTGCTCAGCATCTCATTCCTCGTCGTCAGCGTGCCAACCTCTGTGTTGCTCAGCTTACAATCGTCGACAGGAAGTGGGCAGATCATTATCCCGATCATCATCTCATTACTTGGAAATATAATTTCTGCTTGGATTTTTTATTCTTTGAATTGTAAGATGATTAGTGGGTTAAATCTTTTCTTCCTTTTATTTGTTTTAAACTAGATTCACTATTCATGATAATTAATTTATTTGATTGGTTAAGTTAATTTAGGTTGTTTGATCGCATAATTTTTTCTATTTCCTTTATTTGTTACGAATAGAACTTAATTATGATACGAGACAATTTTTTTCTCAAAAGTTTGTAATTTTGAAAGGCATGTTGAAGAATAAGGTAATTTAAGTCTGACTCGGATTTCTTTAGCCTATTCATCAAAAATCTTAACTAGATGTCATCCCATGTAGTTTTGAATTGTTGTAACACCCCTACCGCTAATACCGTCATTACCGTTCAATCACCTTGTACTTACATACCTTCGCAGCGGATACGTACTTACACAACGGTGGGTGATACAATGCCATTAGCCACCCACGTGACTAACAAGGCCTACTACTACATACAACATCAGTCTGATGGACCGGAATACCCGAGTGCTACACAATTACAAACCATACTCCAATTACCAACCAAGTACTACAATTCTCTATTCAATACAATACTCCTTAATTACAATACAACATGCCGAGTTTACTAAGATCCAAATCCAAATACAAATACAATAATTCTTTCAAGTTTATACATACTCATTAAGAATCTAGCATCTACCCATTCCTCACAACTACATACTTGCAATTACATAATGGTGTACCCCTTGGTACACTTCTACATCAAAGGCTACAAGCCTTATACCATTCTCTACTATCTACAATTCTTTTCTAGTTATCTAAGCATAGTCGCCGGTCTCTTACTATGACCATAACCACTTCGGGTACCTGTAAAATAAAAACAATGCCCCAAGGGGCTCAGCTTGCGCTGCATATGACTTCCGCATACCCCTCGTACTAGCGAGGGTACGCCGACCACTTGGTCGAATACATGCAATTCATTTTACTCATACATACATACATGCTTCATTCATAATACTACAATACTCCACAAGGTATACATACACACATTTAGATACATACAAGGAAGACAACACAAGTCAACCATACATACTTACCTTTACAGAAATATGCTTATACCATACATACACAATGCTTGTTAGCTTCTTTTACCCACCCGGGTTAATCGGGTGTACATTACTCTTTTACTCAAGGTCAATGACTTACACTAGCCAAGACCGTTACTCATACAATACTTTATTTACTTCCTTACTCAAGTTAAGTCGTTGTGACCTCCAGGCAGGGACTACACCGTCCCACCACCGGGCTTTACTGTGGCTCACCAATCTAGGATGCTACCCATTTAAGGGATTTGGTCCATAGAAAGGATTCAGGCCAGGAATCGGATCCAACCTCTTGTGTCTCCTCATCCTCACGCGTGGCCAAAACTATATCGGACTTCTACTCATTCCAATTTACTCATACTTAAGTTAGGAGTTAGGTAGTGAGGAATTAGTAGAAGTCAACACATCCACACCAAGGAATAATACACTACACACATACACATCCATACCAAGGTATAATACATTACACAAGTACACTACAAGGTACATATACACTTCATTCCCATCCATTCATTTCATGAATTATACAAACTAAATGTTCAAGACAGTATAACAAGAACAAATATAAGACAAGCACAAGTAAGTGCATTAAACTCCGATTCGTGTATTTATCTTATTAAGGTGATCAAATAAGCACACAAATTGGGGTAACCAGGTTAGGATATAGAGCATGAAGAAATCATACCTTTCACCGTTGATTTTTGGACTCACCGACTCCCTTCGGTGTTCGACTATTTGAATCCTATCACATACATAGAGTTAGGTGGTTAATTATCTGTAATTAACCTTATTTATTACTTTTCTAAAGTTTCCCAGTTTATACTTACTAACTCTTTGTTACCCAAATACCTTTACTTATGTCACTTACTTAAAATTACTTCCTAAGCTTGTTCATGACCTTAATAACCCTTAAACATCATTAATCAAGTCTTTATTACCTTATACTATAAGTTCCCTTCATTACCCTACCTTAGATTAGCTTTAAAATGAGTTCTGTGAAGAAAATGGGGCAGTCCAAGTTACTGTCAGGGTTTACAAACCTGGACCAATACTTTGTAAAACTCTCGGGTAAGATTTATGTGTGGTCCGGGTTTGTGTACTTGTTTACAAACCCGGACCACATGGTCTTAGTACTCTCGGGTGTAAAAATGGGGTGGTCCGGGTTTAGGTCCTAGTTTACAAACCCGGACCATCCACTCTGCACTACGTTCTGTATTGATTTTTGCCTGGTCCGGGTTTCTGTACTGGTTTACAAACCTGGACCAGTTGCAGTATTTACATATATGCTAGTTTTTTATTATGTTTCAACTCCGAACTTCTACCAACTTCTTCCCCAAATTTCCTACATATAATCTAGCATGTTTTAACATTGATTAGGCACTTAAAACTAACCTAATCCAACCTCCATAATACTCTGTCAACTTACAAATTTTTACTGCTGTTTTCCTCCTTTGTTACAGTTTTTTTCTTCTTTACTAATGCTACAGATTATTCCTTTCTTCTTCCCACGAGCTATATGATTCCCAATCTAGCATAACTTGGTTAAACACTCCCTATTACACCATTCCAATTCATTTCCAAGCAATACACTATCTATACCCAAGTCCAATACTCATTTTACTAAATCTTGCACACTAATTCTTCCTAGATTTTACAATGCATTCCTACACTTCTTGCTACAGATTTTACCCTCTTATATTCTCACACTACAACTACCACTCCATGGTTACTAAACATATCTACTCAATCCAATACACACCTTGGTTCTCCTATTCACCAAGTCATCCATAAATGCACATTTCCTACTAAATTTTTGTCATAGTTCCCTTACAATTCTAACTTATCCACATACATACTTTCTCACCAAATTCATTCCTAAACTATCCACACCCATACAAGGGTCCTACCAGCACTCAAAGCAATATCAATTCATCAATACATCCTCAAACAACAATACTAATACACATACACAAACTACTTGGCTCTAAGGCCTACAATTCAAATACTAGCTCATAAATACTCAAACTTCCATAGACTACAATACTAATACAATATTTTGGGTTCTTTAGTTAGTTTACCCATTCCCATTACTCTAATGCATTAAAATTTAGCATTAAGAAGGAGCTCTTACCTTAGGCTCTTAATTCTTCTTTCCTTTTCAAATTCTCCTCCTTCTCTCTTTGTTGCACAAATCGGTCATATGGGGAATGGAGTTACCAAACTCCATCCTAACACCCAAATTACACCAAAAAGGATGTAATTAAACTTATAATTCTTTAGAATAACACTAATCCAATGAATGGTTTAAATGACTACAAGTTTGGATTTACCTTTAGGAATTTCCAAGAGGGGCTTTAGCCCTTGGTTCAAGAAGGTGATTCCACCACCATTAGAAGGTTGGAATGATGCTCAAAAGAGAGAGAAGAATAGAGCATTACAAATGGGCAAAAATTGGCTACAAAGGAGAATGGAGGAAACTTGAGTTTTTCATGTAAATTTTTACCTTAATGGAGAGAGGAGACTCCAAGCTTTGATTTGGTACCATTTTCTCTTCAAATGGGCAAAACCCATGGAGATGAACTTCCTCATTTTGAGATTTTGAAAAGAGAGAATGGTAGAGAATGATGAGGGGAGTAAGAATATGCACTTATTTTCGCATTTGAAGTTCACATGAGGCTAGAGCATGAAGGAGAAGTGGAGAAGCCATTGTTGTTCCTTTGGGAGCTTCAAAATCACCAGCACAAGGGGGAGAAGGAAAGAGAAATCGGCTGCGAGAGAGGAGGAAGGTGAGAGAATAGAGAAATGAGAAAAGTGAGGTGAGAGAAAAGGTGAGTTGCTTTTTACCCTTTTCCTCCTTTTACTTTTTGACTACTTTATTTAATTAGCTAGTTACATGTGTGTGTGAGGGAGTTATTTGACTCATTAAAAACTGGCCCCCTACTGTATTACTAGTTGGAGCATTTTTTGTCTTTTACAGAAAACGCTCGTTAATTTACCCGGTTTTGGTACTATTCACTAACTGGCCCGTTTTTCGGAATTTTCTCGTTTCTTTAATTTTATTGGTTATTAAGCTTCCATTAGTGCTTATTTATAATTATTTAATGAACTATAAATTTTACGGGTTCGTTTGACCACTCAAAGTCACGTTTTCGGATTTTCTCGAAAAACGTGCGCTAAAGCTCTATTAGCGTTTTATTACATTATTTGGATCAGTTTTCTTCGGGAATCGTTCCCGTACACTAATTAGGCACAAATAAGCCTTAGGAATCCACACAGTACTCTAACCGAGGTCTCATACCTCCTATGGTCGTTTAACGCTTATTTAGCGTTTTTCGCTTTTTAAGCGTTTCTTTATTTCTTTTGGATTTATTTTCCTTACCAATATTACTTAGGCACTATTAATCCCTTTAATACCTATTAGGATAACTTAAATCACTATTTTTAAATTCGGGGTATTTCAATTGTGAATTCAACTTTTAAGTCCTGAGGAAATTTGTAACTATAAGGATTGCTAAACTTTACAATGAAGTGATAATGTCATAAATTGTTTAGCCTTAGAGTTTATAATATTAAAGGAAAATAAATATCTAGGGTAAAGAATTTGAACCCTTATAAATTTCATATCAAGCCCTGAAATCATAGCTATAAAACTTGTAACAATATTTCCTTTCCAAGTTTAATTGGTTAGAACTTAGGTGGCGACTCTATCTAGGTTTGTGTGGGCCAGTTAGATTAATTAAACTTTAATTTTATAATTCCAGTTTAGTTATTCTAATTGCAAATCAAACCTTAAGGTCTTAAGCTCAATACTTAAGGGTTCAAAAAAAACGCCCACATCAACCCTTTTGTGGTTATCTGAGACACAAGCTTACCTTTGGCGTTAGGGATCACTGTGATGTCTCCCTTCTTTGGTACCACTTGTACGGGAATCACCTACTTGCTATCTGAGATGGAATAGATGATATCCAAATTAAATAGTTTCATAACCTCTTTCTTGACCACCTCCTTCATATTCGGACCGAGTCTTCTTTGAGGTTGGACCAAGGGCTTGTAGTCATCTTCCATGAAGAGTCGGTGAGTTCAAAAGTGAGGACTGATATCCTCAATGACAATGATAGATCACCCAGTGGCCCTCTTATGGTTTCGAAACACCTTTATTAGACTATCCATTTAAGCACCTGTCAAAGTAGAGGAGATGATAACTAGTAGAACACACATGTCAGTCAGATAAGCATAATTAAGATGAGAAGGTAAGGGTTTCGTCTCCACACTGGGAGGCTTCTCAACCGAGGTAAGTGGCTTCTAAGCAGCACACTTCAGTGGCTCTGGTGGGTAGCGGGGTCTGTGGCAAGTGAACCTGCTATTTAGTTCTGCTACCACTTCGGTCACCTCAGGGTTAATTTCACATTCAACATATTTCTCAAGCAAAGCTAATTCAAGAGCATCATATTTGACAATAGAAAGAATGATCCTGAACAACTGAATCAATGACATTTGTTGCAAAAACAACCTCCACTTGTGAGGGTCTCTTAACTAACTTAGACATGTTGAACTCGAAATTTTCATTACGAAGATGCAGGATTATTTTTCATTTCCATATCTATTAGAGTCCTAGCAGTTCTCATGAAAGGGTGACCTAATGTTAGTGGTACACTCTTATCCTCTTCCATATCAATAACAATGAATACTAGTACCCAAAAGGCCTATTTTGGCACCTCTATTTCGGAGGTTGTTCTTACAACCGCCAAAATAGAGCCCTGAAAGATATTTATTTAAAAAAAAACACCTATTTCAGCGGTTGCTAGCTAGGAACCGCCAAAATAGGGTTAGCGAAAATTCTGTTTATAAAAAAGACACCTATTTCAGCGGTTCCTAGCTAAGAACCGCCGAAATAGGGTCCTTGAAAATTCTGGGTCTAAACAATGACACCTATTTCGATGATTCTTAACTAGGAACTGCCGAAATAGGTCAATTTTGAAGTTTAATTTTCACATTCCCAGTTTTTTTTAGTCTATTTTCACGTTCCCGCCCTTCCGCATTCTTTTCTGACCCTTCACTTCTCTCTCTCTCTCTCTCTCTCTCTCTCTCTCTCTCTCTCTTCATTCTCTTCTTATGTCTGCTCCTTGAACTGCTGCATCCTGCTCACCATTTCGGCGGTTCAGAACCACCGAAATAGGCCCAAAACAACCTCCAAAATAGGCTTTATTTGTACTAGTGGAAATCAGCTGGGAAGACAAATGTTCTAACAGTTACTACCAAATCCTTTCATTTTCCCTTAGAAAATACCAAAGATCTATTAGCTACTTACAGTTGAATTGAAGTAGGTGCGCATTTACCAATCTCAAGATTATTGAAAGTTGAAGGAGGCATGACTAGCACCTAAATTATAAAGCCCACTACCATAATTAATGTCACCAATAAAGCAAGGGACGATAGACAAACCAGGATCTTCATGTTTTAGAGGGAGGTTTCTTAGGATTACTACTGAAACTTCTTCAGTGAGATGCATGGTTTCAGCTTCTCTAGTGATCTCTTGTTAGCGATGAAGTCCTTCATGAGTTTAGCATAAATTGGCATCGACCTCAAAGCATCAGAAAAAGAAATATTAATAGTCAACTTCTTAAAAATGCATGGAAACTTCCCAAATTTCTCATCTAAATTTTTCTTTTTGAATCTATTGGGAAAAGGAAGAGGAAGATGTTTGGTAATAGAGGAGGGAGTAGATGACTCTGAAGAATCCTTTTCCTTGAAAATTCTTCGGTGGAGATGGACGTTCCTCAATGATCTTTTGACCTTTCACTTACGCTTGATTTTCCTTATTTTCGATTTCAACTTATGGATATGATGGATTATGAAGTCTCTTACTTCTCAAAGTCAATGCCTTGCTTGCTCTCTTGGATTGGGCTTCGTTTAACTAGGAAAACACTCACCGGTCTTTGAGAAAGTTGATGAGAAATTCTCTTGAGTTGTGCTTCAACTTTTTTGTCGGTGGCTTCTTGATTAGCCTTAAAAGCATCCAAGTCCGTTGCCTTTGTATGAATAGCCGAGACAATATTTTCATCATATCTCTTAACTCGGCATTAGCATTTGTAGAAGAGGGAGAAGGTTATTGTTGATGGAATCCTGGAGGTGCTCCTTGAGGTCTATAACCTATTTATGAGTTGGTTTCTTGAAAAGACCCTTGTGACCTATATCCTGTGGGGTTATTGGAAGTATTGTTTGGTCATTCTTAGGTTTGATCATTGTTCCTCCATAAGAAATTGGATGCTTTCTCCATGGGGTATTTTGTTGGTTGTAGTTGTAACCGGGGCGGTTGCCTACGAAGTTCACATCCTCATACTGATCAACATAAGTTTTGCCTTCACAAAGTGGGTCTCGTGTGGACCTACAGATATTGCACACCCCTTTGAAGTTGAAGATGAAGAAGCTATAGATTTGATTGTTTCTGTTTAGGCTATAGCTAGCTTCTTCACCATCTTCGTGAGAGAAGATAGTTGGGAGGAGAGATAGTCGATTGGCTCGACATGAAGGAGTCCCGCTGCTCTCTGAGCTCTTCCTTTGTTCCTAGATCATTGCATAGTGTTACTTGTCATAACCTTAAGAAGTTATATTCCCTCTTGAGGAGATTTTTTTCATCAAGCTTCCTCCCGTTGAAGAGTTCACAAGGAGTCGATTTTCATCATCAAGGCCATTGAAGAAAAATAGGCATAGGGACTAATCATTCAAACCGTGGTTGTAACAATTCATCAACATGTCTTTGAACCGATCCTAAGCATTGTATAATGTCTCCCCTAGCTCCTGTCAAAATGTGTTGATCTCTTTAATCAATTGTCGTGTTCTACTGGCTGGGTAGTAATTAGCAAGGAACTTCTAATCCATTTGTGCTCATGTGTGGATTGATCTCGAAGGTAAGCTCCTATACAACTTTGATGCAGCATTTGGCAATGAATGAGGGAAGAGATGAAAGTGTATTCTCTCATTGAACATACTAGCCTTCCCAAAGGAGTTGCAAAAGTTGAGAAAAAGACTTAGGTGATTTGGGGCATCAGCAGGATTTGCCCCACTGAATTTTCTTAAGTCTCAGACTACAGTGATGAAATGAGTTTTGAAAAACCATTGTCCAGCTTCTTGAGGTGTCAACTCTGGTACTATGGCCGAAGGTCTCTCTTTGGTGTCCGACTGGTTATAATATTTGAGAGCTCATTGTTGTGGCTGCCCATTGTCCACAATCACCAGTGATTCCTGATCTGCCATACTCGCATTCCTCAAACTCCTTCCGGCCCTTAATAAAGAACGCTCAAGCTCGGGTCTTTGACTAACAAGAGGAGAAACACGGGCTTGGGTGCTATGCACAAGAAGATAAAACGGTACTTGATCGAACACAAGAACAACCAACACTAAGCTATAAGAAGTAGGAAATATAAACAAGAGTAGCCAAATAATAAAAAAACGCAAAAACATAAATAAATAAAAATAAAGTTAATGAAAACTAAAATAACGAAACTGGTTGTCTATTAGAGCAAAAACAAAGGGTAAGTGCACCCTAAATCATTGTAGTACAACAAGTGTCGTATCCACAAGGAAATTAGCTTCTAAATCCATAAATTTGGCATTGTAGTAAATGAAATACAGAACGGAAAATGGGATATAGTTGGAGGCAAGCTTGGTTGTTCGGAAATCACAAAAAAACAGTTAAAGCAATCATCTAAAGTGGTTTAGATGGAATGGAGGGAAGATACTCCAAGATAGTGGGTATCACCTAAAATGCCCAATTATACTCACAGACACGCTTCAATATAGTTGTCTATTTGAACTGAAATAAAGATTCAAATATTGGACCAATCAAATCTTACCTACTTAATCACACCCCTTTATTCAAAGAAGGCTCGAGTCACTAGATAACATTAAGTTCAAGCTCCTAACAATAGCCTCAAAGTTCCATTTCCCTAATTCTAGACAAAAGAAATTTGGGGTTTATCCCCTAACTCCTAATTTCTAGCTCAAACCCTAATTTTGCTAGAAATTGCTATAAATGCCATGAGTGATCAACTCAACACATTAATGAAGCATTAATGAAGATAAATCAACTATTATAAAAGAGGTGATGTTTACAAGCACAAATAGAGAATTCAAGATTCAATCCTCATCCTTGAGCACAAATGTGACTACTCAAACATGAAGAAAGAAGAAGAAAATAGAGAATGAGAAATAGCCATAGTAGGAGAGTAGAAGCTTCAATAGAGGGGGAGGTTTTCTGTCTTTTCTCCCTCTTCTTCTTCTCTTCTTTTCCTCTCTTCTATCGCCTCTTTCTATTATTTTTTGTCTACTCTTGTCCAATATTGAGGGCTGGAGTGTACTGTGACTGTATGAATGGAAAAAATTCTTAAATCTCATTTTCTACTGATGTGGGCGCGTTTCTGTGTGTGGTCCATATTTGTGTTTGGCTAAACAACCTGGACTACACTGCTGTGGCCGAGTGGCACGGGATGTCGGGTTCCCATTGGATAGTTAGGTAAGCTGGCGCTAATTATGCTGTGCACAAGGACGTCCCAAGTGCCAGAATTGGTGGCGTGCAATCGGATGGATTGTCGTCAAACACGCAGTTGAGCGTGAGTCAGCATGTGATGCCAAGTTGTCAGCATACAACCAGGGCACTGATGCTGGATGTGCTAGGGTGCATAAGATGGCACGAGGTGCCAAGTTAGAACGGGGAACCGGGGGGGGGGGTTCACGTTGGTCATCTTGGCCAGGGTTAGGCGACTATGGATGTCGTTGTTTCAGCATGCAACAGGATAAGCTGACGCTTGTCACGCATGGGCGCGTGAACTAACACAACGGGTGTTAAGCTATCAGCGTGTAACAAGAGGAGTTGACGGTGGTCACGCATGTGAGCGTAAATGGCATGGGTTGCCATACTTTCATATGTGATTGAGTAGGGTCGGCGTTGGTCACGCTGAGTAGTGTGAGAGGGCACTGTGCTCGTGATTAAGTGTTAGAGCTAGGTGGGCTGATGCCACAGCACACGGGTTGGTGTGCAAAGGCACCAGTTGTCCAGTTCTCGCACAAGACCAAGTTAGGTCAGTGTTTTCCGCACAAGTTGGTGCAAGGCACGACAATTAATGCCAACTGAATTAAACAGGGAACCCAGTAAAGACTACCCTACTCCCATGAGGACTTTGCTGAGGACAGCAAATACTTTAACGGGGGAGTGTGGGTCACAGACATTTTTAGGCAAGCAGCTTGGCAGCTGTGGCATGCCTTGTCATTGGACATGTCTGCTTGCGTGTGATGCAAATGTAACTTGGTATGCCTTGTGCAAGTGCCATGGTCATGGCCCAGCTCTTTGGGGTTGGCCCGAGGGCCAGGCCTAGGAGCGTGATGCCGAGAGCACACGACCTTTGTTGTGTGCAGACGATGTCGCATGAGCCTTATTTTGTGCCTTGTGGGCCCAATGGTGCAGCGTCATAGGCACCCAGACCTTGTCTGGGGCGCCCTGTGTCATTTGTTGCAGGGTATGGTGCATGGACACTGCCGGAGGCACCCAGTGCCCATCTGGACACTACCGCGAGCACCCAGTGCCCATCTGGACATTGTCCGCAGGCACCATGCTACAGGCGATGTGAAGTTGGTTCAAAATGTGTGGCACTTTGATAATTTTGTTGGGAACTTAAGAAGGCCAAATGTTACCCTTGATTAATAAGGGATGTTGGCAAAGTTTCAAGGCAATTAGAGCTTGCATCTGATTTTAGTGAATTTTTCAAGTGTCCCAACACTATGTCGGGTTTTGGCTGCAAAAGGGCATGTCTAGTTCCGGATATGGCCTGAAAGGTACATTAACCTCTTTAGGGGGCAGGTGTCACACAAGAAAATACTCGCTTTGACCGGCTCAACTTACACCCAAGTCAATCAGCGGCCTCGCCCTTCGAATGCACACATAGGTTGTTCGAAACTAAACTCCCTACAAACTTCTATGCGCCTGACTTCTTCTTCCTTCTAGATCTAAAACTCAAGGATGACCCAACTCGGATGTACAAGCACGTTTTACCACCCACACGGTAGCAACCCAGTCCACACTACTCCCTTACAGGATTAAAGAAGTAGCTGGTCTATTTTATGTGAGCCTCGATTTTAAACCCAATCCTATGTGGATTAAGTTGATTAGGATCTAACCGGGTTTAAGGTCCACTTATAACCTAAGATTAATAACTATGTCTGATAAGTGTCCAAATGAGCATGTTTTATAAGTGTATTTCATATACTATATTAGCACTTTTCTTGCTCATTTCTCCACTTTGGTTAGTTTTCCTCTATTTTATGTTTTATTGTTATCTCACAAATTTATTGGTTAAACATGAGGAAAACCAAGCTAGGAGCAAAGTAGACAAAGAGACGAACGCATAGACGCAAACGGCTCAGAAAACGGAGTCCAAACGAAAAATCTAGAGCCGATCAAAGTTCGTAGAAGAAAACAAGTCAAAAGACTTGACTTATGTCCGCCTGGTGACCGCCTAACCAAGGACGGACGTGGGTAGTGTCCGCCTAACCAGGGGCGGACGTGAGTGAAGAAATTGTCTGTGTGTTGTCCGCATAAAACAGGACGGACAGGGAGGCGGACAGAAGACTTGTCCGCATAAACTAAGGCGGACAGGGAGGCGGACAGAGGACAAGGAGCGGATAGAGTGACGTCCGCATAAAACTGGGCGGACAACAAGGCGGACGTGAGTGACGTCCGCATAACCTTAGGCGGACACAGGGGCGGTCGCGAGTAAATTCCCAGATTGCGACTGGTTTTCTTCGCCGACTGTCTTCCCCAACTTGATTCTTCCTTTACGGCGCCTGCGACATATCCATCTACTGCCATTAACAATATCAGGCGCCTGCCGACAGTGCTCACACGTTCAGCCACCCAATCCATTCCTTAATTTCCTCACATGGTGTTCCCTCTGTCTTCTTCCTCTTCCTTTCTCCTATATTCTGCCTTCAATAATAAGTCCCTTCCACCAAAAACAATCCATCATCGATCCACTCCACCACACATCACACGTTCATCCCATTTCTCTTCTCCCATCTTCTCCATTTTATTTTCTTTTCATTCCACCATATCCACCTCTATTCCTACGTATACAAAATAGCAGAACGAATGCAGGAGTGACTACAGATAATTTCTACTACTCTTGTTTCTGTTTATCTATTTAATATGTTAGGCTAGAATATTTATACTCTGTGAATGGTTATTATGTGTTTGTATTAATTATGCAATATGTTTACTGGTTTTATTTAAATACAGTTTGTTACGATTAAAGCTTATCTCTCGCCTTTTTAATAAATGTCATGAGTTTATTAAATTGCTTTACTAAATCTATTTCTAATCTGATCGGTGACAAATAGATAGGTTAATTAAGCCGTAAATCTGGAGGAAACTTGTTTTCATCGGATAAGTTAGTACTCAGATGCATAAATAATTTCTCATATCTAAACCGTCCGTTTACACGTATTTTGCTTGAGTTTTCATCGGACCTTGCATTTTCAGGTAAACGAGTTCTTATGAGTTTTCATCGGACCTTAAGATAATAAGAGGAATTTTGCCAAACAATTATAATTAAACCAGTAGACATAGCATGAAAGAGCAGATTATATTAACCTGACCCAGAGTCCCATTTAATTTACCTATTTACTTAGTTTATTTTATCTTACCTTTTTATTCGTAAAACAAGTCAATTAATCCCCTTTTTGTGACACGCTTAGGTACTTAATAATTTCCCTTAGTCCCACGGTTCGATATCCGGTCGCTTACACTTTACTATACTACTACGACCGGGATTTGTTTGCAGCCCGACTTTTATTTTGAGTTTTAATTTCTTTTCTTTTCTTTTATTTTAATTACTCCAGTTCTAACCACTCACGATATACACATCCTGCAAAATGGCGCCGTTGCCGGGGACTGATTTATTCTAGTCCCTAAGCCCTGGATTATTCACTTGTTATATTAGAATATTTTGCCTATATTATTTTGTTTGTTGTTTATATTAATTATCTTTTATATCTTGTTTATATTATTATTATGTTTGTTTTTAATCTGTTTATTTCTAATCTGTTTAATTAGTCCCGTTTTGTATACGGAAACGCAAAAAAAAAAGAAAGGTACTCACGTCCGCCCTTATTTGGCCGGACGCAAGCCGGACGCAAGTCAGGAAGACAACTTGTCCGCCTAAATTGACGCGGACAGAGACCAGGACATCGAAGCGAAAACAACACGTCCGCCCAATTTGGGACGGACAAGGGACAGACGTCCCCCGGACGTGCCCCCGATTCAAAAAAAAAGCTCGATGATTCCCAATTCTCAGAACTTCAAACTCGCGCCGTGCACAACCTAAAAAATTCTGTAGTCAACTACCGCGGCAAATGGAGGAGCTCGAACAAGAGTTTTGCTCTTTATACTGCTCCGTATGTGGGGGAGCTCACGATTATGAGGATTGTCTCATATTACAAGAGCAACTCTGGTTAGAGGATCAACCAGATTACCTGGAGAGAATCGCTCAACGAGAACACCAACCAAAGAGCGAAACAGTTCATGAGGTAGAACACCCCACTACGGATGTAAGTTACCCTCTTCCCTCTACGGTCACCTACCGCCAGTTTCCATCCTTCTCTATGCTCTATCCAGAAGATGAGGATACTTATCTCCTCAAAAATGAAGAGAAGGAATTGCCATCACCTCCCGCCAAGATATCCAAACAAAACGCCAATATCACCTTCGAAGAATCAACTTTCTCTGAAGATGATATCAATCAGCGTTCCTTCTATGAGCCTCACCTACAAGAGGAGGATGTTTACATCCTCCAATTTGAGGAAGAAAAATCATCACCACCAGGTCTTCTGTTAGAACTACGTTACAGGCAGTACCTCCTCAAACACCAGGTTTTGTGGAGTATTCATTTTCCTATTATATTTGCCGAAGTAACATTTTGTTTTGATCCAGGTGGTTTGCTTTTAATTATTACCAACTTTGTTTTCCTGGCAGAACTGTTGTCTACTTATATTTTTGATCCAGGATAATGAAGCAGGCGTCTAGCCAAAGACGTTAAAGAAGGGCAGCTTCCCGAGAGGAAACCCGGATGAACTTTTATTTTATTTTACTTTTATGCTCTTTTAATTTTCAGGTTCTCTTAAAATTTTGTTTTTGCTAACTCTTAACCCCGTTTGGAGTATGGTTGCTTCTAGTGTCTTATGCAGGTGCAACTTCATGTCTACACTGCAACCAAGCTACGCTACTTGAGGCTGAAGCTCAAGTGTGGGGGAACTCCTATAAACGCAAGCAAAAATAATATCAGGGGAGTATCAGTTTCTTTAATTATGCTTTTATTTTAATAAAATCTGCAGAGGAGCGTTTATGTGCTTAAATGTTTATTTGTGACCTTTGTGTTTTCTCTATTTTATCTACTTACCGAGAAGGTCTTCTGAAACCTTCCCTTATTTTTCTGGTGAACAATGAGGACATTGTTCAAATTAAGTGTGGGGGAGTGTGCCCTTTCGGTGGAATTTTGTGCTTAAATGCTTAATCTCTCTGCTTATCTTGCATTTGTCCAATTCAATATCGTGACCCCTTATATGTGGGTGGTTCTCTTTAAGAATAAATACTGTTATGAATTGTGGGATAAATTGAAATTTTGATTACTTTTGAGGAGCATTTTATATGCGGTGTGACCAAATGATCTACAATGGTTGGATTTTATTGCTCAGGGTTTCTTTCTGTCTTCTCTCTTAGGGATTGCTAAGGGGTGCTTCTATGTTAAAGAAGAATACAAAAAAAATAATAAGGGACTTGCGAGACACCATTGGTAACCAACAAAGAGAGTTTAGTGTTCTTAAATACAAAGGCGTGATGCCTACATTTTCTCATCCCTTATGCAAAAGTGAAACAAATGCATGAATCTATTTTTCCTTTTGTTTTCTCCTCAATGCCCATTCTTGAGAGAAGTTGGCCATGGTAAAAGTTCTCAGAGTCACCTAAACAAAGGAGCATTGAAGTACCTTGGATCATACCCCGAAACTCTAATTTTATTTTTACCTTGAGCACACCTATGCCACCAGCAGTTGATGGATCACACTCCTCAATAAGTTAAAAAGATCATGAACTGTTCACCTCTTTATCCTACCCTTCATAATAATATTTGTTAGTATTGAGCATTCCCTACTTACTTGGGTACGTGGTTTTGCAAGAGGACAAGCAAAAAGATAAGTGTGGGGGTGTGATAAGTGTCCAAATGAGCATGTTTTATAGGTGTATTTCATATACTATATTAGCACTTTTCTTGCTCATTTCTCCACTTTGGTTAGTTTTCCTCTAGTTTATGTTTTATTGTTATCTCACAAATTTATTGGTTAAACATGAGGAAAACCAAGCTAGGAGCAAAGTAGACCAAGAGACGAACGCATAGACGCAAACGGCTCAGAAAATGGAGTCCAAACGAAAAATCTAGAGCCGGTTAAAGTTCGTAGAAGAAAACAAGTCAAAAGACATGACTTGTGTCCGCCTGGTGACCGCCTAACCAAGGACAGATGTGGGTAGTGTCCGCCTGGTGTCCGCCTAACCAGGGGCGGACGTGAGTGAAGAAATTGTCTGTGTGTTGTCCGCATAAAACAGGACGGACAGGGAGGCGGACAGAAGACTTGTCCGCATAAACTAAGGCGGACAGGGAGGCGGACAGAGGACAAGGAGCGGACAGAGTGACGTCCGCATAAAACTGGGCGGACAACAAGGCGGACGTGAGTGACGTCCGCATAACCTTAGGCGGACACAGGGGCGGTCGCGAGTAAATTCCCAGATCGCGACTGGTTTTCTTCGCCGACTGTCTTCCCCAACTTGCTTCTTCCTTTACGGCGCCTACGACATATCCATCTACTGCCATTAACAACATCAGGCGCCTGCCGATAGTACTCACGCGTTCAGCCACCCAATCCATTCCTTAATTTCCTCACGCGGTGTTCCCTCTGTCTTCTTCCTCTTCCTTTCTCCTATATAAACCCACGCTCCTTCTGCCTTCAATAATCAGTCCCTTCCACCAAAAACAATCCATCATCGATCCACTCCACCACACATCACACGTTCATCCCATTTCTCTTCTCCCGTCTTCTCCATTTTATTTTCTTTTCATTCCACCATATCCACCTCTAGTCCTACGTATATAAAATAGCAGAACGAATGCAGGAGTGACTACAGATGATTTCTACTACTCTTGTTTCTGTTTATCTATTTAATATGTTAGGCTAGAATATTTATACTCTGGGAATGGTTATTATGTGTTTGTATTAATTATGCAATATGTTTACTGGTCTTGTTTAAATACAGTTTGTTACGATTAAAGCTTATCTCTCGCCTTTTTAATAAATGTCATGAGTTTATTAAATTGCTTTACTAAATCTATTTCTAATCTGATCGGTGACAAATAGATAGGTTAATTAAGCCGTAAATCTGGAGGAAACTTGTTTTCATCGGATAAGTTAGTACTCAGATGCATAAATAATTTCTCATATCTAAACCGTCCGTTTACACGTATTTTGCTTGAGTTTTCATCGGACCTTGCATTTTCAGGTAAACGAGTTCTTATGAGTTTTCATCGGACCTTAAGATAATAAGAGGAATTTTGCCAAACAATTATACTTAAACCAGTAGACATAGCATGAAAGAGCAGATTATATTAACCTGACCCAGAGTCCCATTTAATTTACCTATTTACTTAGTTTATTTTATCTTACCTTTTTATTCGTAAAACAAGTCAATTAATCCCCCTTTTTGTGACACGCTTAGGTACTTAATAATTTCCCTTAGTCCCACGGTTCAATATCCGGTCGCTTACACTTTACTATACTACTACGACCGGGATTTGTTTGCAGCCCGACTGTTATTTTGAGTTTTAATTTCTTTTCTTTTCTTTTATTTTAATTACTCCAGTTCTAACCACTCACGATATACACATCCTGCAATGTCATAAAACAATAATTATTAAAACCTAAGCTAGCTCACTGGAACCTATTATGAGTCGCCACCTAATTTTAACCTAGATCAAATTAGGAAAGGAGAGTTCGGGTTCGGGGGCTTGATATTCGACTTATTTAGGGTTCAAATTACTTTCATTACCCTTCGTAGGTCGTTTTTCCTCTACTTGGTTTATTTACGGCTTTCTACAAAGTTGTTTTTAACCTAGGTGCGCGCTTCTGTTTTTTTTGTTTTTCGTTTTTTGACAGAAAATTAAAGTGAAATTGAAAGTTACCTAAACTAGGGTTTCAGAGGCAGAATTAGGTCAAATTTCTATTTCATCCGTAGCCATGGACCTAATGTCCGAGACCACGGACCCCAGTTGAATTAAGTGATTACGAAAACAGAACTAAAATAAAAACGCAAACTTGAAAAGTCCAGGGCCACGGACAGGATGTCCGTGGGCCCGGACATGTATTGACAGAAACCCTAAAATTTGAAAATTTGAAAAATATAAAATCCCGCCACCGTCCGTGGGTGTCCGTGGTCTCGGACAACCCGTCCGTGGTACCGGACAATGAGTCCGAGGTCACGGACAACCCACGGACAGTGGGTTTTCGATGGTTCCCGAGGGTGTTTTGAGCTCAAATTTTATGGGTGTGTAGCCTGAAAGATTTTAAACACGTTAGTAACTGAAAGAACTCAATTTGACATCAAAATTAATACGAAACTTAGCAAACAAGTAACAAGGCAGCAGCTAAAACAATTAGCGATACAGAAGCGAAAAAGAGTTAGTTTAAGCCCAAATTTTGAGGCGAGACTGATAATGTCGTGGAGAGTTAGGAAAGTGGAATTTCTACCTGTTTTACTTTCGGGTTCACAACGATTCTTCACACCGGGATTCGTCGAGTGCTCCGTTTGTGGCAGACCCGAAAGGTTTTCGAACCAAGCTTCTGGTGGTTAGTTTTTCTTGCTGTTCTTCATGTTTTGGGGATGTTTTTGTGGGGTTTTGATGATTATTGGTGCTTTGGGGATTGGAAAACGTGTTTAGATGGTGATTTCGGGGGATTTTCGGTATGATTCGGGTGGCTGGGTGTTGAAAAACGTGTAGAGAGAGAGGGGGCTGTGCTTTCTGTCTTCCTAGGGTTCTTGAGCATATGAGATTCTGATTTTATAAAAAAAAACCTATCCTTTATATAGACTTTCTTAAAGATAAAGAAAATCTAGTAAAAGTAAGATTTTTGATATTTAATTAAGTGATGTCCCAAAGGAATTTTGCTGTGAAATTTAACCACATGTCAAGGATGACAATTATGAATTTTTGAAGTGGAATCGGATTTTTTAAATGTTGGAATATTTTTAAATTGAATTTCTCGTCAGATTCAGTCAGAAATTGCTAGAAAATTATTGGAAATTCGAAAAATCAAAATTCCAACGCCATTATGCTTAGAATGTCATCCTCTATCATGGGTTAAAATATCAAAGCATTTCAATCTGATTTGGGCATCTTTCGGAGGAGAGATAAAGCCTATAGGAGGTCTCAGGAGCCTTAAAAATTACGAAAACGCCCCTGACAATGACGAAACTGCTCCTCATGCCCTGGATGCGCCGATCGAGCCGGAATCCCTCATTACTCAATTAAATGCCCCTCACAACACCAAAACCTTGTAGAATCTAACCAGGGGGGTCAAAATTTTGGGTATAACAGATTGCCCCCCGTCAACTGGACTTTGTAATGGATGTGAAAAGTCTGGTTGATGCTTGAGTGATGCCCTAAAATTTTAGATCCCACAGATTCTCTGTGTTGGGCGAAACCACATTGACTACGTCCAGCTATTCGGAGGCGCTGACTACCTAAGCAACAAAACGCTGTCGAGCTATTCTAAGGCGCTGACTACCTATAGGTGAAAATGTGTCAAGCTATTCTAAGGCACTGAACCTAGGTGACCAAAATGAAATTATGTCAAGCCCAAGGCGTCGACTACCTATAATACATGAGATGATGCGATGTCAAGCGATTCTAAGGCATTGACTACCTGCAATAAATGAAATGATGTAATGTCAAGCGATTCTAAGGCGTTGACTACCTAGGATGTGAAGACTGGATGGTATGCAAATGCAAGAATGCCGAAATGCTAATGATGCGGATGACGTTGATGATGCTGATGATGCTCGGATGCTTCTAGGGACTGAAACCCGTGCCAATGCTCCTGGCTGGACCCAATGTGGACTTATTGCCATCGCCCCCCAAGCCGGTATGCTGGGATAACTCCTGGTAAAAACCCTTGGGACTTATTGCCTTTGCCCACCATTCGTTGATCCCAAAAATAAGTTGACATCGCAAAAGGAGGATTTATTGCCATCACCTCACCAACTTTCTGTCGCCAGGTCTTGTGACGCGCCTGGATAATGCAACTAGGTCTTATGATGAGCCTATATGAATGAGCTGAATGCAATGTGTTTGATGAGAGTGGGTAAACTAAAGGGTAATGCTAGGTCTTATTACGAGCCTAAAGGAATGCAACTAGGTCTTATGACGAGCCTAAAGATGGATCTATGTCTTATGACGAGCCTAAGGATGGTTCTAGGTCTTATGACGGGCCTAAGGATGGTTCTAGGTCTTATGATGGGCCTACAGATGGATCTAAGTGAAAATGTGTTAGGTGTACGATGAATGTGGAAGGATTAAGGCTTAAGGCAAACCTGGAGATGGTAGGGCTCATGACGGGCCTGCGGGTGTTTAGATGTGGAGGTAGGGCTTAGGACGGGCCTGTGGATGTTTGAATGTGGAGGTAGGGCTTAGGACGGGCCTGTGGATGCTTGAATGTGGAGGTAGGGCTTAGGACAGGCCTGTGGTGTTTGATGGCGGTGGTGATGTTTGAGCTTTGGGTTCCAATTGGCGTTGTCACAGCAATTGTTGGAACCAACAATTGCCCCCAGTATTTTCCTTTAAGACAATCTGAGCTAGAGTGCACGGCAATCGATCAGAACGATCGATTGACCCCAGTATTTTCTTCGTGCGAACAAGTCTCGTCCTCACAGGGTCAGGGTTTATTTTGATGTGGTGCGTTCTATCCTACACTCAAAGTGTTTGATGTTTGCACTCGTGCCCACCTTTTGGTCAAGACATCTCAACCATTGAATTTGACATTTGTTAGATTTATGCGTTCAACCTGTTACTTTCACTCGATTGGATACACAACTATTAAGTCGGAAGTCTTTCAAGCTTACAACGTGGCTATGGGGTGTGATGAATGACAACAGGACAATGGAGGAATGTTTAGGATATGTGGAGCTATAAGGGTGACCAAAGCTGCAACTTGCACCTTCTCCCGGACTTTCTTTCTTTGTCTTGAAGTCGTTTGGCTACTTCGTGATGACATCTCTTATGAGCTTGGCCTTGGATTTTGAGTTGTTCCTTGCACCTTCTCTTTTTCTGATTTTGGATTTCTTTGAGGCTTTTCAGGTTTGCCTTTCTTTGAATCTTTTTTCCTTCGGGGTTCTTGTGTTTCCCAGTTTTGAACTTTGAGAGCTGTCTTTGATGTTAGCTCATTTGGATCCTGTGCCACTTTGGGACCATTTACGGATCGCTTCGTCATGCTGGTAGCAATTTTGCTTCTTTGGACTTGTGAAATTGCTGTTCGGAAGTCGGGCTCCTTGCTTCCTTTGGTCACCGGGTTGGTTAATCATCATTGGCTAGCTTGTTTGTGGAGTTTGTAAAAAGAGGATGTTCACGAAAAGCTCAACCGGGGTACCTAGGGTTTAACGTCAGGGTTCACTAGCTTTTTGGCTATGTGGTACTGTACCTAGGTGCTTTGTCATTCCTAATAGTTGTGTATCCGTTCTTTATTACTTTTCATAGGTTTAAGCGTAAATTTACAAATTATCTCCTTCGGTCGAGTCATGTCGTTTACCTTACCTTTGAATGTGACCTCTCTGGAGTCGTGTAAAAATGACACGCTCTTTCGCTCTTGGTTTTACCGCTCAAGGCACCCTCGCGAAATGTACACTCAGAGACTTGTTTGCACATTTAAACATTATCGTTCCTTAACTCAGATTGCCCCCAGTATTGCTGTGGGGTTTACTTAACAAACCTTAGAATGCCCAAGTTATTTATGGAGGGTGACTGCATAGGTGATGATAAATGATGGTGGTGAGTGGCGATGGGGTGATTGCTGAATGATTTATCTTTTTGTTCTTTTGGCGGCAGTAGTTTTGGTTTTATGTGTCTGGTAAAGTGGCTGAAATGATGGAATGTTGTGACATGTGTGGTAGCTGTAATGGAGGTGGCGAGTGTATGGATGGGAAGACGGTTTTGTATAAGGCACACGAGAGCAAGAGCTCTGTTTACAATGCTTAAAGCATGCCCTACAAAAGAATTTCGCGCTAGGTGCTCGGATGACAGTGTAATTCATCTAACCTACAAAGGAATGCAAAGCCTCAAAGAACGAGAATCCTTTTTTATTAATGCTTCCTAGAATGTTACAAGACGAAATGAAAACATGCTTATGCAAAGAACTTCTTGAGCTTATCCAAATTGACTAATCCCGGGAGCTCTTCTCCGGTGCTAGCTAGAACTAAACTTGTTGCACCATATGAGAACAGTTGTTTCACCAAGTATGGCCCCGACCACTTGGGGCTGAATTTCCCTCTCGGATCTGGTAGATCAGCCCTAAGTTGCTTTAGCACAAGATCACCTTCTTGAATTCCTCGTTGTTTGACTCGTTTATTGAAAACTCGAGCCATTTGCTTCTGGTAGACCTGGATACACTCAAGAGCTCGCAACCTTTTCTCGTCCAAGAAAGCCAAACTGTCGAGCCTTTTTTCCTCCCACTCAGACTCGGGTATTTGCAGCTCGCTCATGACTCGTAGAGCCTTTATCTTCATCTCAATGGGCAGCACTGCCTCAGTCCCGTAAACCAGGGAATAGGGAGTAACCCCAGTGGCTGTCTTTACTGATGTCCTGTAACCCCAGAGAGCCATCGGTAGCTTGTACGACCAATCTCGGTAGGTATCGACCATTTTGGCTAAAATCCTCTTGATAGTTTTATTTGCCGCCTCAACGGCCCCATTTGCCTGTGGGCGGTAGGGTGAGGAATGATGATGTCGGATTCCATATTTCCTCATGAGTTGCTCAGTTTCGGCCTTGAACTGAACACCATTGTCTGTAACAATTTCGAAAGGCACACCATATCTGCAGATAATCTCACTTTCAATAAACCGTGCTGCTTGCTTGGCCCCCAGTTGGGCAAAAGATTTAGCCTCCACCCACTTGCTGAAATAGTCGATCGCCACTAGGATGTAACGATGGCCATTTGATGCCTTGGGATGTATTTCTCCGATGATATCAATTCCCCATGAAGTGAAGGGCCAAGGCGATGCCATATGATGTAAGGGTAGAGCTGGGAGGTGTTTTAGATCTGCATGGACTTGACATTTCTGGCATCTTTTGACGTACTGTTGGCAGTCATTTTCCATGGTTGTCCAATAATATCCGTGCCTCAGAATCTTGCGTGCCAAGGTGTGCCCACTCATATGAGTCCCACATACTCCAGCATAGACTTCATCCATTGCCACTCTTGCCTCAATTTGTGAAAGGCACATATGAAGGGCCCCAGACGGCATCCTTTTGAACAACCGTCCTGCCACCATCGTGTAGCTGAGAGCCAGTCTTCGAATTGCCAAACGATCTTGCTTGCTGGCGCCCTCTGGGTATATTCCCTTTTCCACAAATTTCTTGATGTCCTGAAACCATGGTTCTTCGTCCACCAATATCGCATTTACTCGAAAAGAAGGTTCGTGCCGAAGGGTCACTTGGAAAAGGATATGCTGCGCATCTTCTGGCATTTCAAGAGAAGAGGCAAGGGACGCCAGGGAATCTGCAAAGGCATTATGTGATCTGGGAACATGGGTGAAGCTGATGTTTCTGAAGGCCTTTTCGAGCTGCACTAGATGACGGTGATACGGCACTAGTTTCTCGTCTCGAACTTCCCACTCGTTGTTGATGTGACACACAACCAGGAAAGAATCTCCGAAGACTTCAATATCCACTACCCCCAAGCCCAGCGCCGTTTCGAGGCCCAGGATGCAGGCTTCATACTCAGCCATGTTGTTAGTTACCTTGTAGCCTAACTTGATAGAGGTAGGTAATCGCAAGCCCTCCGGCGAGATGAGCAGAATACCCACTCCATAACCATTCCTATTGGCAGACCCATCAAAGTATAATTTCCACACCCCTTTTTCTATTGTCATCACGTGTTCATCAGGAAAATCATCGTTGCAACACGACTCTTCGGCAATTGGATTATCAGCCAAGTGCTCCGCTATTACCGACCCCTTAATAGCCTTTTGCACGCAAAATTTGATGTCGAACTCTGACAGTAGAAGGGACCACCGTGACAAACGGCCGGTTAGAACTGGCTTTTCTATCATATACTTGATTGGATCCATCCGAGAGATCAAATGAATTTCACTCCCTAACAAGTAATGTCGAAGTTTCTTTACTGCCCATACGAGTGCTGCACAGGTTTTGTCGATGGAGGAGTACCGAGTTTCTGCATCCACCCATTTCTTGCTAAGGTAATAGATGGCGTATTCACGAGGTGGGTCACCCTGGTTCTGAGCCAACATAAGCCCCATGGAGAATTCATGGGCCGCCAAGTAGAGGATCAGAGGCTTCCCTTCGATCGGTGGCACCAAAACAGGTGGCTCCTGCAAATATTCTTTAACCCTCTCAAATGCCTGTTGCCTTTGTTCGTTCCATTTTTTCGGAGCATCTTTCTTCAAGAGTTTAAAGATAGGCTCACAGATTTTAGTCAAATTTCGGATGAAACGGCTGATGTATTGCATCCGTCCCAGAAAGCTTCTAACCTCCTTTTCAGTTTTTGGTGGCTGCATGTCCCTGATTGCTGTAACTTTGTCCGGGTCAACCTCAATGCCCTTTGGCGTTATCATGAAACCAAGTAGCTTCCCACCAGTCACCCCAAAGCTACACTTTTCCGGATTCAGTCGCATCTTGTATTGTCGGATGCGTTCAAAAAACTTTCTGAGGTTAACTAAATGATCGGTTCTCCGCTTAGCTTTCACAATCATGTCGTCCACATAGACCTCAACTTCCTTATGCATCATATCATGAAGGATTGTGGTTGCAGCTCTTTGATAGGTGGCGCCCGCATTCTTTAGACCAAAAGGCATTACATTCTAACAATAAGTTCCCCACTGTGTGGTGAAAGATGTTTTGTTCTGATCTTCCCTTGCCATTTTTACCTGATTGTACCCGGAGAATCCATCCATGAACGAGAAAAAATCATGCCTCGAGCTCCGTCGACCATGACATCAATGTGTGGTAATGGGAAACTGTCTTTTGGGCTGGCCTTATTGAGGTCTCTATAATCAATGCAGACCCTAATTTCCCATTTTTCTTCATTACCACAACAATATTGGTGAGCCAGAGGGGATACTTGACAACTTTAATGAAGCCAACCCGGAGCAGCTTCTCTATTTCCTCTTTCACCTTAACCTACAGTTCTGGCTTCAAACGTCACAACTTTTGAATTTTTGGTGCCACATCAGGATGTGTCGGGATGTGGTGTTCTGCTATTTCTGGGTCTATTCCTGGCATATCGGCATAACTCCAAGCAAAGACATCTTCGAATTCTCTAAGCAGACCTATATATTAGCTCATCTTTTTCATCCTTGCACAATGATACACCCAGTTTAACCATCCTGGGGCTATCGGACATCCCCAGATTAACTTCGGTGGTGTCTTCTATTGGCTGTGCCTTAGGGACCTTTGTTTCTAGCTCACTTAAGATTCCCTCATCATCGAGCTATATGGAAGTTTCTGGAGATTCACTACTGTCATGGCTGAATTCTTCAAGAGGGTTGACCACTGGAGGGGCTTCTAGCGAATTGACCTGGGCTTCCGAACCCTCTATCACAGAAGCATGTTTCGCCTCAAACTTCGTGAGGTTACTACTGAGATTTGCCATATTAGACATGTCGAAGTCCCCGGGTTTCCCCTGATTACCTGTTTGATTTTCCCTTGGTTAGCAAAGGTTTGCGCAAGGTTCAAGGGTCAGAGTCCATCAAGATTCTAGGTTTGACAAAGGCCTCCCGTACAAGCAAACAAGGATCATACAGGTTAAACATGTCCTCACTTGACGTTCTAACCAACTTGGGTATGGGTCGATCCAGAGAAGTGCTTGGGGCACGAGCCCGGGTCACCACAAAGGAATAGGGCTTGCACGCTATTCTCTTTGGGCTTCCCTACTTTTTTCACATCAACTAAAGGTGTGCAT
Organism: Limonium bicolor; assembly: GCA_023374045.1. Lineage (NCBI taxonomy): Eukaryota > Viridiplantae > Streptophyta > Magnoliopsida > Caryophyllales > Plumbaginaceae > Limonium > Limonium bicolor. Next base: position 299,965,507 of record CM041778.1, read on the forward strand.
CTACGGTCGGGTCTTTGACTGACCAAACAATGGGCGGGGTAAGGATACTGCCAGGAAAATGCTTGGGGCTAAAACCCAGGTATTAAGGGGGTGTGGTTAGACGACACCCTCCTCTTTTCCCCCACTTATTCACATCACCTAAAAGGTGTGAGTCCCTGACAGGGGACCCTCAAACGGGTCCCGGGGGGAAATTAGTTTGCGTGGACCCTCGCTCTCATATGATGCAAAGGTACAGAAATTTAAATTGCACACAAAAGTAAATAAACAATGTAGTAAAAGCCATAAATAAACATCTTTCAAGTTAAGCCCTCTTTCTTAAAATTAAACAAGTTAAAATTAAGAAGTTAGTCCCCAGCAGAGTCGCCAGTCTGTGAGCCTCGATTTTAAACCCTATCCTATGTGGATTAAGTTGATTAGGATCTAACCGGGTTTTAGGTCCACTTTTAACCTAAGATTAATAACTATGACATAAAACAATAATTATTAAAACCTAAGCTAGCTCACTGGAACCTATTATGAGTCCACCTAATTTTAACCTAGATCAAATTAGGAAAGGAGAGTTCGGGTTCGGGGGCTTGGTATTCGACTTATTTAGGGTTCAAATTACTTTCATTACCCTTCCTAGGTCGTTTTTCCTCTACTTGGTTTATTTACGGCTTTCTACAAAGTTGTATTTAACCTAGGTGCGCGCTTCTGTTTTTTTTGTTTTTTAACGTTTTTGAAGTGAAAATTAAAGTGAGGCAGAATTAGGTCAAATTTTTATTTCGTCCGTAGCCACGGACCTAATGTCCGAGACCACGGACCCCAGTTGAATTAAGTGATTTCGAAAACAGAACTAAAATAAAAACACAAACTTGAAAAGTCCGGGGCCACGGACAGGGTGTCCGTGGGCCCGGACATGTATTGACAGTAACCCTAAAATTTGAAAATATAAAATCCCGCCACCGTCCGTGGGTGTCCGTGGTCACGGACAACCCGTCCGTGGTCCCGGACAATGAGTCCGAGGTCACGGACAACCCACGGACAGTGGGTTTTCGATGGTTCCCGAGGGTGTTTTGAGCTCAAATTTTATGGGTGTGTAGCCTGAAAGATTTTAAACACGTTAGTAACTGAAAGAACTCAATTTGACATCAAAATTAATACGAAACTTAGCAAACAAGTAACAAGGCAGTAGCTAAAACAATTAGCGATGCAGAAGCGAAAAAGAGTAAGTTTAAGCCCAAATTTTGAGGCAAGACTGATAATGTCGTGGAGAGTTAGGAAAGTGGAATTTCTACCTGTTTTACCTTCGGGTTCACAACGATTCTTCACACTGGGATTCGTCGAGTGCTCCGTTTGTGGCAGACCCGAAAGGTTTTCGAACCAAGCTTCTGGTGGGTGGTTGTTCTTGCTGTTCTTCACGTTTTAGTGATGTTTTTGTGGGTTTTTGATGATTATTGGTGCTTTGGGGATTGGAAAACGTGTTTAGATGGTGATTTCGGGGGATTTTCGGTATGATTCGGGTGGCCAGGTGTTGAAAAACGTGAGAGAGAGGGGGCTGTGCTTTCTGTCTTCCTAGGGTTCTTGAGCGTATGAGATTCTGATTTTATAAAAAAAAACCTATCCTTTATATAGACTTTCTTAAAGATAAAGAAAATCTAGTAAAAGTAAGATTTTTTGATATTTTAATTAAGTGACTTCCCAAAGGAATTTTGCTGTGAAATTTTAACCACATGTCAAGGATGACAATTATGAATTTTCTGAAGTGTAATCGGATTTTTTAAATGTTGGAATATTTTTAAATTGAATTTCTCATCAGATTCAGTCAGAAATTGCTAGAAAATTATTGGAAATTCGAAAAATCAAATTCCAACCCCATTATGCTTAGAATGCCATCCTCTATCATGGGTTAAAATATCAAAGCATTTCTAGCTGATTTGGGCATCTTTCGGAGGAGAGAGAAAGCCTATAGGAGGTCTCAAGAGCCTTAAAAATTACGAAAACGCCCCTGACAATGACGAAACTGCTCCTTATGCACTAGGATGCGCCGATCGAGCCAGAATCCCTCATTACTCGATTAAATGCCCCTCACAACACCAAAACCTTGTAGACCCTAAGCAGGGGGGGTCAAAATTTTGGGTATAACACTTTACTGATGGTTCGAAGGGGTAAGAAGCGGTCATAGACTCTTCCACACTAATGGCGTCTCAAAGTAGAAAAAAGAGCCCAACTTCTCTTTGTGAGACGTAGCTATCTTTAGGGAATTATGGGACTAGCCAAGAACAAAGCTCTCTTTTTGTTTACTCATAAAAGGCATAGGTAATGGATGTATAATTGTATATCCAACCTCTGCCACCCCATTCCCTTTTATAGCAACCACTAGTAACTTCCTTTATTCAATACAGGGAGTTACGATTCTCCTTAGCTTTCTCCATTAATCAGCCCATTTAGTTGTTAGAGATATGTCAACTGTCCCCTTTAACTATAGGCGCTAGAAGATAGAGAACCACCTTCATTATTGGGCGGCATAAATAAAGGGAGTTGGTGGCTCTTCGTTAATCCATTCGGTTACAGGGGAGATACTATCTCAATAAACAACTCTGGATATACCTCATTAATTGGGTAATCAGTAAGACTTTAGGCATTCCTCCAAGAATACCAACCAACATTATCTTAAAAAAGTTAATTAAGAAGAAAGCTAGTAACATCCGTAACCGCCATATTAATAGGAAATTCCCTTCTCATAAGTGAGATGTTATTAATGTAACCTCATAACATTTACTCTATCAATGGGTCAAGACTTACTTAAGGTAATTCCCATAATTACCAAGGGACCATAGTAAAACCTAGTTACTATAACACTTTATGCAACACATGCGCCTTGCACAATGCCCACAGCTTGCAGTGTGTCCGTAGTTTACAGCCAGCACCTGTGCTTATGCACAACCTACGCCCGTGTCAATGTGTGGTGCCCGCGCTGGTTACTCATTAAATCCCCTTGTCACCGACGCCCTGTGCATGCAATCACAGCTAGTGCTCGTGCATATCACAACCAGCACCCGTGTCATGTGATGCCGTGTAATGTCGTGACAGCGCAAGGCGCCCTAGGCCCTTGTCTTAAGTCTTGTTGTGTTCGCCATGGAAATGTCCTTGACACTCCACCAACACAATACTACCACCGCTCTCACGTGCTTGGGTGAGCCCAACTCACCTGGCCAAGTGCAACTCACTTGCCAACCTTGTCAGGTCATCATGCGCATGACAACGTGCCAGGGCCTTGAACCCATCACTTGTCACCGCTACGTCAAGCCAATCCTTCTTGACACAGCATGTATGTCACTGCGTAGCCCCGAGGCGCTCTTATGGTAAATAGTGAAGAAACACAACCGATCACACATAAAACCTTATACTTAGGTGTTCCTCATTCAATAAACAGTCAAAGGGTGTGCAAAACTTTACATTCCTTGGATCTAATTAAAACTGGTGTTACAACCCTTCCCCGACTAAGCCTTTGCCGTCCCTGGAAAAGCCTCTAAGTACCCCCGGACCTCTGGCGTAAACTGCCATTGGCTTTCATGATTCATCCAAACAGCATCCTCCTTATTCTTTCCCACCAGCTAGACAAGAAACTCTAACATCCTGTTCTTTTTGCCCCGAATCCGATGCTTTAGGATCTACTTGATTCTCTTGGCATAGACCTCAAGCATAGTTGGTGGTGGCCTAGTCACTAGCACGTGACCACCTTCCTTATCCTCAACTTAAGGCTTCAGGCAACTCACATGGAAAGTTGGATGGATATTTAGCCGTTCGTGAAATACCCCATAAATTATTCTAAATTAATTCAGGGGATTTCTATTATTGAACCCTAAATAATACTATTAAATATTAAATTATTATATGTATGAATTTAATAGTAAGATTTATAAGTCAAAAAATCTTGGAAAAAATTTCAAGACACTCTTCAATTATATTATAAAGATTTTAGAAATATTTGGAACATTGATCTGGACCATAAAAGTCAATATAAAGTCATAGTAACCTTGAAGCTGCTTAAGCCTTGCTAGGGTTGACTTTTTGGAAATGGTCAAACCAGCCAGCCCATGAAACTTATATCAATAAAAAGGTTATGGAAACCAAGAAGATTGATAAAAAGACGATAAAAACGGATCATCCTAGCCAAAGTTATGATAAATTGAAGTTTATAGCCAAAATTTAGGAGAATGCTGACGTGTCCAGGGCTGGCTGACTCAGCCGCGTGACTCGGGACACGTGCCACGCCCATTCAGCACCGAATTCCACTAAATCGAATAAGTTTTCGTCAGTTTTGGGCATGTCATGGGTCAATCTGTAGACATCTATATCTCAGCCATTACTCAACCTTTTTGAATCCGTCTTTTTCATTCTCTTCTCCTACAAACCCTCTTTCTAACCATTACTCACACTTAACCTAAATCCTTCTACATCTGCCGAAAAATCGATCTGAAGTTGCTTCCCCAAAAATCTGCAACCCAGATTTTCCTGAAAACTGATCTAGTAAGGTAACTTCATCTAATCATATCTCCTTCATCTTTCAATGAAAATTTGAGTTCTATAGTTCATTTTGTAGATCTATAATCCACCTCCAACTTTCATTTTTATACCCAAGACTGACTTCTCAATCGGGTGGGAGATAAGACATCGATAGTTGCCTCCCTGAGTTCTGGATACCGAGAAATCCGGAAATTCCAATTGAACAGGTAAAACTTCGTCCTATCATATCTTCTTCATCCATGGGTGAAAATTCGCGTTCTATAGTTTGTTTGAAGATCTTTGATTTTCTACAAGTCTTATGAAGCAACCTTAAGCCAGTTCTTGATCGTATGGGAGATATAAGCGTCTAAAGTTCCCGACTTGGTCAGCACATAAAATCATCGTTTCCAAAAAATTGAATTTGATTTTCCTCGTTGGCGTATCACCATATGTTTCCGACCAAATTACTCTGATGTTGACCTTTGTTATTGCATTATATCCGACTCCCTCAACATATCGTTTATTGGTCGATCCGGCGCTCCTGCATCTCCTGCGTTTCCATGGCTTCATACAAGTTTGCATACCCAACTATCAATTTGACCAATTATACAATATAATGAGAATTTGCGAAATCAATTCGAAACCGTATAACCCGACCCTGAATCGAATACCCAGATTCGAAATCCCTAATTCTTGCATGATAGCTAGCGAAATTGGTACCATTAGAACCGAAATAAAATTTCAAATCCAATGAAACAAAAATCAATGAGCTTGGTTCTGTAGATTGAGAGAAATCGACAGATTCCCAATCGGCATTCGAATTGGGTTTCTGAAGAACTGGGCGAATCTGGGCCGTCCGATCATAGTTAAAAGGAGCGGACAGCTGAGATTAAAACATGGGAAATTATTAATATATTAAGTTATAAATTCCAAAATTAAACCCTAACTTGTTGAATTTATTTAATGGCCTTCCCTAATGTATTTTGACACGAAATGTTAACCATAAATTTCTTATAAATCTAGTTTATTTTTATGTAAATTAATATGGGTTTTGAGTTTTTAAGCGTAAATTATAATTTTTGTAAGTTTTGAGAATTATGGAATTATTTAGATATTTAAAAATTATTTTATGAAATAACATTTTTATAATATGTCTAAAATATTATAGTTACTATATTAAATTTGGGGACTTTTAGACAAAAAAATAGGTCTAAAAATTGTAATTCCGAATTTTTCTTAAGATATATTATAATATATGGTTGTGAATGTAACAAAAATTAAAGTATAGATGATTAATAAACTTTGTAGGTTGAGAATAATATAATAATACTAAACTAATATTTAATACAAAATGTTAAGAAATATTTTTGAGTACAGACTTTTAAGTGAAGTAAAATGTATATACATATAAGAAAAATAGTAACATATGTTAAATCAAGGTATTTAATCAATCTATGTTTATACTAACTATATAATGTGGTGGTTAATATACTTAAATGAAACTAAGGAAAATACTTTATTTTATAAACCATATATCGGGTGTGGATATGTGTAAAAGTTATTAAAGATAATTAAATATAATAAAATTTCTTAAAGAATGTTTTCGATAAATCCTAATATATATATATATATATATATATATATATATATATATATATATAGAGAGATATATAGATATATATACATTAGAAATAGATAAAGGAGATAACATTCCTTGTGGGAAATATAATAAGAAGAATATATATACTAAACTTTAATACTTGAATCAGTCTTGCAATAAATTAGTCAACGATAATTTAAGAGTTTAATTAAGCTAAACCTACGATTAAGAGTAAGTAATTGAAATATAATTAAACGTATCCTTAAGACAAACAAATTCAATGGCGTTGATCAAGATAAACTTGGAACTAGGTCGAGGTTGCACATTTGAAACCTCGCAAAATCCTTTTAAGGAATTTAATTAAATAGTGAAAATGTAATGCGGGCTTGGGCTAACCTGCTGGGCCCAAGTCTATGAACCCCAAAAGCCCACTTAATCAATTCAAGAGAGTTTGGGCCACTGTCAGGGTTAAACCCTAAATCATTCCAAATTAAATGAAATGGGCCTAATGGAAGATTTAATTAACGAGATCTAGCCCATATCCTTAGAGAGAGTAATTGTAACCAGAAACTATAAACTAGTAAGAATGAAATATGTTTAGCATTATAGTTCCTTAACTAATCAATGCTTGGAACACCTTAATTATATGTGATTAGTGGAGGTTCGCACTTTCAAGTTTGGTTACTGCTTCTACACATACCAGGTATGATTTCTCGTACTCAAATGTTTTTGCTAACAGACCGAAGAGACGTTTTTGAAAATCGCTAACTGAGCTTAAATGAATTTCAAAAGGAAACTGTTTGTGTGACTAACTCAGCTTGATGTGACTAATTGAGCCTTGAATGTACAACTCACATGATCATTGGTTCCTCTTATCTGGTTGTCTCATTAGATATTAACTGTCGAGGGTTTACGCCTCTGCACTCTGTAGGACTGAGTGTTTTGGTATTGCACTTGTGCAGTTATTAATCTAGTGGGAATATGGGAAATGTCAATCTTGGTAAATTCTTCTTTTGACTCTGGATATCATTTCATCCATGAGCTGAGTCTTTTGTTATGACGTGCACGAGTCTTTATTAGTAACAGTGAGGGGATGCATATCCCCTGTCCTAAAAGGACGTGTTAAATAGTGAGGGGCTGTATATCCCCTGTCCTAAAAGTACGTGACTGGCGGTGGGGGCTATCTCTCCCAATTGGTTTTATTCTGTTCTTGAGTTGCTGGTTCTTGGATCTCTTCTTCATTCCTAATCCTAGTGACTACTTGGGTCTTCCTACTCCTAATTGGAACTGAATCTAACACAAGCAATGGATGTTCACTAACTTATTGTGTGATTTCTTTTAAATGACTAACCTTATCTTTCTGTTATTTTCTCTTTCTCAACTTGTTATCTTGACTTGGTGATTTTAAAGTGCCTTGTTCCTCTGTGTTGTTTTAAGTGTTTGTCTACAAGTCATTATTTGTTAAAGAGTCAGTGGTTTCCATCCCATGGCAAACTCAAAAGGACTCTTCCCTGTGGCACTACTCTTCTACAGGTAGTAGCTAATCCGCCATCAAGTTACGCTACCCAACTCGTCTATGGATTCGACAAAAAATATCTCAAATGCTCCTCAAGCAAAGCATTGATCCTCTCAGTTTGACCATCAGTCTAAGGATGATAAGTAGTGGAGAACTTCAACTGTGAGCCCATAGCACTGAACTATGAGGTCTAAAACCTCCCCGTGAATCAGGCATCTTGGTCACTCACTATGTCTCGAGGCAAGCCAAAGTACCTGACTACATGGGTAAAGAACAATCTCGCTTCCACATGTGCAGTACATTCTGCAGGTGCTCGAATAAAGATAGTGTACTTCGAGAACCTATCAACCACAACCAGCACTGAAGATTTCCCATCCACCTCTGGGAACCCAAGATAAAAGTCCATGGATATGCTTTCCCAAGGTCTCTCAGCAACGGGCAAAGGATTAAGAAGCCCAGCTTCCTTCTTCCTTTTGACTTGTCCACTTGACACATATGACAAGTCTTCACAAAGTCTTAAACATCACGAACCATCTCGGCCAATAACAACTCCGAGCTATTAAAGCCAAAGTCATGTTCATACCTGGATGTCCTGCCCAATAGGTATCATGAACCTCTTACATTAACTCAAATTTGATGTGGCCTGCTGGAACCACTATAAACATATTCTTCTTCAAGAAAGCAAACCATCCCAAAGCTCGAACCTCTTGGTCTCTTTCTTGGTCACCTTAGCCATGATCTGCTGATAGAATGGATCAACCACAGCTGCCTCTCGAATCCTCTCCACCATATCTAATTGAATTTGTGACACACTAGTTATCACGGCTTGGCATTGTCAACTTAGTGCATCAAGCACCACATTGTCCCTCCCTAGCCTATGAACTCACTTGAAGTCATACTCCCCTAGAAACTCTTGCCATCACGCTTGTTTTGAAATAAGAATTGACCACAATATCCGTCACCACAACGAACTTTGTGCCAATGAGGTAGTGTCTTCGAATCGTAAGACAATGCACTACAGCCAACATCTTTTTCTCATGGACAGAGTATCTCTCATCTGTACCCTTTAGCTTCTTGATTTCGAATGCACATGGCTGCCCACATTGCATCAGCGCTCCACTCAGGCCTCTGTCAGAAGCATCCGTATGCACCTCAAACGGTTTGTCAAACTCTGGCAGCCTCAAGATAGGCTCCGAAGTCACGTTCTTAAGACATTCAAAAGCATCCTCATGCTCCCTCGACCAAAGCTAGATGCTTTTCTTCTTCAGAAGGTTGGTCAACCGGGCAATCTTCTTGGAATAATCCATGATGAACCTTCGGTAGTAGTTGGCAGCCCAAGGAAAGATCTTAGCTAGTTCACGTTACTAGGTGCAGGCCAATCCGTAATTGCCTTCACCTTCACCGGGTCCATCGCGATAGCTCCATTCTCTATATATCACATGACCAAGGAACTAAATTCGCCTTTGAGCAAAAGAACACTTTTTCCTCTTGACATAGAGCATGTACTCCCGAAGCTTGTCGAAGACTCTTGTAACACCCCTACCGTTAATCTATGCTTACCGTTCTAAACGTCCTGTTAATCCATACGTCGCAGCGGAAATACTACTACTACTACGGCGGGTGATACAACGCCGCTAATCGCCCATACGGCTAGCGAGGCTTACACTACCTACAGTTACAGTCTGATGCCCTAAGTATACCGAGCTACTACATTACATTCCAAATATAAAAGATAATAATACATGCTGGATTACCGAGTGTACCAAGTATTCAATTACATTCCTTTCCAATCTTCCTAAAAGAATGAGTTTCTACACACTACTCATCTACACCATCTCAACATCCTTTCGCTATCCAAAAAGAGGTGTACCTTATGGTACACCGGCTAACAAAACATACATCCGTGTACAACATAGTACACCTTTCACAATTCATCAATTACAGACAAAAAGAAGTTAACTTAAACTCTTTGTCATCTTCACCCGTCTGAGGACCTGTGTGTAGTAAAAACATCCCCAAGGGGCTCAGCAAAAGCTACGCATAAACTCCGCATATTACCGCGTGCTAACTAGGGTACACCGACTATTTAAGGTCGACTGTACATGCGGTTCATTAATTTCATACATACATGCTTTATAACATCATACATCATGCTCAATACAATACACAATCCAAAACAACAATACAATAGCACACCATACTTACCTTCACACTGGTAAGCCAAATTACGCATCCGGGTTAATCGGAATGCAATTTACTCTTTTACTCATTACACATTACTTACTCTTACTTTACTTACTTACTTTACCATACTGTTTACTCATTCTTACTTACTTACTTTTACTCATGCTAAGTCGGTATGACCTCCGGCCCGGGGACTACTCCGTCCCAGCACCGGGATTTACTTGACTCACCAATCCGGGATGCTCCATTTAAGGGGTTTGGGCCGCGGACCAGTTTAAGAGTCAGGAATTGGGGCCAACCTCTTGTGACTCCGCATCCTCACGGGTGGCCGAACTATATCGGACTTCTACTCATTCCAATTTAATTACCAATTTAAGTAAGATTGGTTAGCTTTTAGGAATCAGTTAGAAGTCCAATCACAAACACATTCGGTCACGGTACAATACCTCATACATACACATACTCATATTCATCCATACATTTCATGAATTATATAAACTATGATTTAAAGAAGATATGCAACAAGGAACAATCTCATGATATTCACACGTAAGCATACTATGTCCGTTTCGTGCGTTTATCTATTTGGTGATCACTTAGCACACAACACACAAACCAGAGTAACCAAGGTAGCATACGGGGCATGAGGAATTCATACCGTTCACCGTCGTACTTGTATCCCAACGTTCCTCCGGTGTTCACAATCCAAATCCTATGACATACATACAATCGAGTGATTAATCTAACTATCATTAACTTAACTCGGTTACTCGTACGTTTCCTAACTCATACATTCAACCTTTACAATTTATACTTACATATGGTTTATTTTCTCTTTATACTTTTAAACTTGTTTATACTCTTAATGACCTTTAAACATCCTTAGTTAAGTCCTAATTATCTTATACTATCATTACCATTCACTTCCTTACCTTAATACCCATTTAATGCACTTAATTTTGTAAGTTTTGGTTGGTCCAGGACCTTGTCGGGTCTTAAGTCCCGGACCAGCACATGGTCATACTCTCGGCAAGTTTTAATTGCATGGTCCGGGTCCTCATACTGGACTTGAGTCCCGGACCAGAGGCAATGAAAACTCTCGGGCATATTTCTTACTATGGTCCGGGTCTTCTTACCTAGGCTAAGTCCCGGACCCTTAAATCACCAAACTCACGGCATGTTATTGTAGGGTGGTCCGGGTCCTTGCACTGGACTTAAGTCCCGGAACACCACCTGGGTTCTACTCTCGGCCTCATTTTGTGTACTAGTCCGGGACTTAGCCTGGACTAAGGTCCCGGACCCTGCTAATTTTGTTGCAGATTTCAAGTTTTCTTAATATGTTACAAACCACACATTGCCTAATTAATCCCCCGTTGTTCCTACACTTAATCCCACATATTTTAGCACCTAATTAAGCTCCTAAACATGTTTAAATCCATTGCCAACCTATTACTCCTTTCATGCTTATTCACTCACTTAATTTTCTTAGTTCTCATTTCAGCACTTACATTAACTTCCTCTAGTTGCATTATGCTACAGATTTCAACTCTTACTTTCTCCATCTTTAGCTCTCTCTCTTCTAATGTCATTTCTAATGCTTACAATACACTAGTTATCTCTCCTAACCTACCTACTAACTAGCTCATATTAAAATCTGTTACAAGGACATACTTTTACCTAGTTTTCTAGTTGTTAAGTGTTCTAGTTCTAGGTAAATTTTGACATAACCTCCCCTAAATTCTTACACTCTCACCACATCATTTATTCACACATTGCTACCCAATTCACCTGTTTTCAATAACGTCAACATACAAAGCTCTCACATATATATATACTAACACTAAACACTCTTAAAATTCCTGCACACTACATCAAATTCCCAACTATGTTTTGACAAGTTTTCAAATGTCTTTTAAGCTTAAAAATAGTTTAGTTCTTCCTACACATTACACTGCTACTCATTACCATCTTACAATACCCATTTTAACTTCTAAAAATCTGTTACACAAGTATTTACAAACTACACAAAGAGCATCATTTACCTTGTTCTTCTTCGTTGTTCCTTTCTTATTCCTTCTTTCTTTCTTTCTTTCCCTTCCTCTCTTCCCACCGATTATACAACTTCAATTCTCTAACACTACAGCCACCAATACATACCACCATTTCAATACAAATAACTAACCCTTAACCATTCTTTAAAGCTTAAGGCACATTTTAGGGTTTAGGAATGTATTACCTTGCAAGGGTGTAAGTTAAGCTCAGGATGGCTCAAGAACAAGGTTCCTACTCCACCAAAGAAGCCAAAATCGGCTAGAGTACAAAGGAACAAGCAAGGGTTTAGTTCAAATTTCGTTTTGCCCACAAGGGCTAGAAAAAGGCAAGCTTTCAAGAATATTTTTGCCTCAAAATAACAAGGAGAAGGAGATGGTTCTAATGGTGGTCTTGAAGATCCAAATGCAGCACTCCCATGGAGATGAAGATGCTCATTTTCGAATTTTGAAAAGAGGGTGCTCTCCTTGGTGAGAGGAACACAATGGTAGTATTTTTGTAATTTTTGAAGAAGGTTTGGACACTTAACAAGAGGAGAGTAGTGAGGTTTTTGGTGAGTTCTTCACTTCTCCCTTGCCACCGGTTAACGAAGAAGAAAAATAGAGAGGAGGAAGATGAGTGCTGACGTAAGTGAGAGAGTAGAATAGAGGAGAGAGAGTAAAAGTGAGGGTGAGGTTTACTTTATTGTTTTTTATTGTTTTATCTTTAGCAAATGAAAAGAGAATTAAGAGAGTGTGTGAGAGAGGGGGATAGCCATCTGCTGACACAGCCCACACACACAAACTCTACATTTTATTTTAAAAGTGGACACACTAGTTTGAGTTATTTATGTTTCTACCCCACAACTTCCCGTTTATGACAGTTTTTACTATTTTCTCGTTATATTGATTTTATTGGTTCTAGACCTTCAATAATATTTATTAGTGAATATTGAGTTGACTAAAATTGTTACGAGTCTGTTTGACCCGCTTAAAGTCACGTTTTCCTGGTTTCCTCGAAAAACGCGCTTTAAGGTTCGTTAGTGTTTTTAATCCGTTTTAAGGATCCGTTTTCTTCGGGATTTGTTCCCTTTTGATTATTTAGACTTAATTAAGCTTCTAAAGTACTTATTAACCTAATTAATCACTATTTTTAATTACGGGGTATTTCAATCTACCCCCCTTAAGAAACTTTGCCCTCAAAGTTGCTCAAGGTTAACAGTTTACTAATTCTACTCATTAGGCAACCCAATTGCCATAATGTGTCTTACTACACCTATGAGGTGTTTACTTCCTTTCACATTACAAACATACACAGATCAAGCATCATACGAATTCATCGACAATGCACATATCCATTCACATCATATCCACATTACATAATACACACTACAATTCATAATACACATTACACCAATACACCATACACTACACGTACGCATCCATACACTACACACTACACATACATACACACACATACCAAATACGCTCCGCACTACATGTGCCATCTAAATATATTACAATACCTACACACTATGCAATGCTCACCCCGAAGCAATGCAGAAGCAAAAAGGCTCTACCCCCCTTAAAAGGGGTACACCCCGTACCCGTATGTACTACATACTAGACTATCTAGTCTATGAATAAATGTGGGTACTTCGCCTTCATGGCATCTTCCAACTCCCATGTCGCTTCTTCGACATCATGGTTTGACCATAGGACCTTCACCATTCGTATAGACTTATGGCGAGTGTCTCTGGTCTTCCTATCAAGGATTCTCATGGGGGTTTCGACATATCTCATGGTCGGCTCAATTGATAGTCTCTCGGGCTCTAGAACATGAGAAGGATCAGAAATGTACTTCTTGAGTTGTGACACATGAAAGACATCGTGGACACGCCCCAAGTCCTCAGGTAGTGCTAACCTATAGGCTACGGATCCAACTCTTTCAGTGATAGTGTACGGCCCTACAAACTTTGGGCTTAGCTTGCCCTTCTGACCAAAACGGAGTACACCCTTCATAGGTGAAACTCGCAAGAACACTTGGTCGCCCACGACGAACTCAAGGTCGCGTCGTCTCACAACCGCATAGGATTTCTGTCTATCTTGGGCTGCCTTCATATTGGCTCGGATTTGTTGCACTTCCACTTGGACTTGTTCTAAATACTCTGGTCCTATGATGACCGCTTCACTTGACTCATCCCAACACAAAGGTGTACGGCAAGGTCTACCGTACAGGGCTTGGAAAGGCGACATCTTAATCGAGGCGCGATAGCTATTGTTGTATGAAAAATCGATAAGATGAAGCTTAATAACCAACTCCCCTGAAAGTCTAAGGCACATGCCCTAAGCATGTCCTTCAGTGTCTGGATGGTTCTTTCTGTGTAACCGTCGGTCTGAGGATGGAAGGCGGTGCTCAGCTTCAATTCTGTTCCCAACGCTTCCCGTGTAGCTCTCCAGTATCTCGAAAGAAATCTGGTGTCGCGGTCAGATACTATAGTTTTCGGGACTCCGTGATGTCTGATAATCTCCTTGTCGAACAGCTCTGCGAGCTTCACTACCTTCCTGGTGTCCTTCATCGGTATGAATCTCGCAACCTTGGTGAGGCGATCGACTACAACCCAGATCATGTTGAGTCCTCCCTTGGCAGATGGGAGTCCTACAACAAAATCCATGGAGATATCTTGAAATTTCCACTCCAGAACTGGCATCGATTGTACCATTCCGCCCGGTCTACGATGTTTAAACTTTACTTTCTGGCATGTCAAGCATCTCAATACATACTCCGTCACATCTGACTTCATCCCAGACCACCAGAAGTACCTCTTCATGTCTTTGTACATCTTGGAGGCTCCTGGATGGACTGACAATGTGGAACTGTGTGACTCTCGTAGGATGCGATCCCTTAGCTCAGTATTGCTTCGGGGGACGCATAGCCTGCCATTCAGCCGAATCAGACCGTCTTCATGTAGCTTGAAGTCATACTTCTTCTTCTCAAATGTACCATTTGTGATCTTCTGTCTGATTTCGGTTAGGTAAGGGTCGCTGAACTGAGCGTCTTGCACCTCGTCAACCAAGCTATAAGAAGCGAGTAGCGACTAGAGCGAGTGTGCTCACTAGTAGAAAAAACATTATATACCACGGTTAAAAACCGTGGTATTTGCTCCCGTCGCAAATGCCAAAATATTATATACGACGGTTCAAAACTGTGGTTTTAAATGAAGATAAAAACCACGGTTCTATAAACCGTCATTTTAAAGTATTTCTCGCATGGAATTTGTTAACTATAAACCACGGTTTATGCCAATAACCGTCATTTATTGTGAGTAATAAATGACGGTTATTCTAAAAACCGTGGTATTAATGTAAAAAAACACGGTTATAAACCACGGTTTGTAGGGCAACCGTCATTTATAGTACATGCCGGAGAGAATAAACCATGGTTTTTGGGGAACCGTGGTACATAACCGTCACGCCGGAGAGAATAAACCATGATTATTCTAAAAACCATGGTATATAAGGTGAAAAAACAACGAATAAACCACGGTTATACATGAAACCGTGGTTATAGTCCATGAATATTTCAAATCTTCGCCTTTAATCTGGAAATCTCAACAGAGCGTATATACAAGACAATGAAGATGCCAGATTATGTATGTTCCTTGTTTGCAAATTAAGATTGCGAAATCATGAGTGAAGAATGGAGGCGCAGTATGCTCCTTGTTCGCCGGTGGGTTCTAAAATTACCGTGAGGTTGAAAAGAATGGATGCGGCGTAGAGCATGTTCGTTGTTCGCCGGCTGGGGTTGCAAAAATTACAATGAGTGAACATGAGGATGAGACGCAGAGCACGTTCCTTGTTCGCCAGTGTGGGTTGCAAAAATTACCATGAAAACAAGATAATGAGAGAGGTAGGAGCATGTTCCTTGTTCGCAAGTATGGGTAGCAAATTTACAGTGCGGTTGATATGGCATAGAGCATGTTCCTTATTCACTAGTATTGGTTGAGAAATTACCGGGAGGTTGAAGAGATGGCGTAGAGCATGTTCCATGTTCGCCGGCGTGGGTTGTAAAAATTACCGGGAGGTGAAGAGAATGAGGAAGAGGCGTGTTCAATCCTTGTTCGCCAATGTGGGTTGCAATTACAGTGAGAGAAATATATAAGAGAACAAAGAGAGCCGCGTTAATTTGGGCGAAAATTAAAATTCCTGCTCAGACTATATACCACGGTTCTCCAAAAATCGTGGTTTATTCTCTCCGGCATGATGGTTATATACCACGGTTCTTTAAAAACCGTGGTTTTTCTCTCCGGCGTGACGGTTATATACCACGGTTCTGTAAAAACCATGGTATATAGTCTGAGCGGGAATTTTAATTTTCGGCCCAAACTAACGCGGCTCTCTTTGTTTACTTATAAACCACGGTTTGTAGGGCAACCGTCATTTATAGTACATGCCAGAGAGAAGAGCCACGTTAATTTGGGCCAAAAATTAAAATTCCCGCTCAGACTATATACCACGGTTCTCCAAAAACCGTGGTTTATTCTCTCTGGCGTGACGGTTATATACCACGGTTCTTAAATAACCGTGGCTTATCTCTCCGGCATGACGGTTATATACCACGGTTCTCCAAAAACCGTGGTTTATTCTCTCCGGCATGTACTATAAATGACGGTTGCCCTACAAACCGTGGTTTATAAATAAACTATATACCACGGTTCTCCAAAAACCGTGGTTTATTCTCTCCGGCGTGTACTATAAATGACGGTTTCCCTAGAAACCGTGGTTATAAACTTTAAACCACGGTTTTTCATTTAACCGTGGTTTAAGTGTCGTCATTTAAAATGTTTTTTCTACTGGCTCGACGACTCAGGGCGTCGGCTACAACGTTTGCCTTCACTTCCTTATATTGTAGGTTGATGTCGTAGTCTGAGAGAAACTCCATCCATCTTCTCTGTCTCAGATTCAGTTCTTTCTGTGTATATACATACTGTAGGCTCTTGTGGTCGGAGTAGATGGTGATGCTTACCCCATAGAGATAGTGTCACCATATCTTCAAGGCGGAGACAATGGCCCCTAGCTCTAAGTCGTGTGTCGGGTAATTCTCCTCATGCTTTTACAGCTGGCGGGAGGCATAAGCTACAACCATGCCATGTTGCATGAGTACGCATCCCATTCCCTTTCCTGATGCGTCGCAATACACCTCAAATCCCTCTGTGCCCTCTAGAAGAGTAAGGATGGGCGCTGAGGACAATGAGTCTTTCAGGCTCTGAATGATACTTCGCACTCGTCTGTCCATACAAACGGTGCATCTTTCTTCATCAGTGTAGTCATGGGCTTAGCGACTTTCGAGAAGTCATTTACAAATCTCCCGTAGTAACCGGCTAGACCAAGAAAGCTCCAAATGTCGGTAACAGTCTTGGGTCTAGGCCATGATCGTACAGCTTCAATCTTAGAAGGGTCAACTGAGATACCTGTGCTCGAGACGACATGACCGAGGAATGATACCTGATCTAGCCAGAACTCGCATTTGGAGAACTTCGCATACAGCTGGTTCTCGCGCAGTGTCTCAAGTACTTTCCTCAGGTGAATTTCATGCTCTTCTGCTGATTTTGAGTATACAAGGATGTCGTCGATGAAGACAACAACCAAAGTGTCCAACTGCTCACTGAATAGACGGTTCATGAGGTCAATGAATTTTGCTGGTGCATTTGACAAACCGAATGGCATGACGGTGAATTCGTAGTGGCCATATCTGGTGCGGAATGCCGTTTTCTCAATGTCTTGCTCTCTGATAGCAATCTGATGATACCCAGAACGGAGGTCGATCTTGGAGAAGACTGAGGCTCCTTTCAGCTAGTCGAATAGGTCATTGATGCGTGGCAATGGATATTTATTCTTGACTGTGACCGCATTCAACTCGCGGTAGTCAATACAAAGTCGGAGACTACCGTCCTTCTTTTTCACAAAGAGGACCGGTGCTCCCTAGGGTGATACGCTTGGGCGTATGAACCCTTTGTCGAGAAGATCGCGTAATTGGTCTTTCAACTCTGTCATTTCTGCGGGTGCCATGCGGTACGGTGCCCTAGCAATGGGACCGGTACCTGGCAAGAGATCAATCTCAAATTCTACTGCTCGTTGAGGTGGTATGCCGGGCAGCTCCTTAGGGAATACGTCAGGGAATTCAGATACAATGGGTACTTCAGGATTGAACTCTGGATCTCTCTCCAGGTCTTGTACATAACACAGATACACTTTTTGCCCTTTCTGAGCTCCCGGTACATAGCCATGGCGGAGATGACTGTGGTCGAAGGCTCTCTCGATCTCTGGCGGTAAGATACTGTAACCCCAGAAGGACTCTTGAGCAGCAGTCGATGCTCGGCGCAGAGGATTTTACCCTTGTGCCGCTCCAACCAATTCATTCCGACTATTACATCGAATCCCAACCCATTAAACTCGATGGAGGAGATGGGAAACAATTCGCCTTTGATTTCGATGGTGGCTGACTTGTAATACTTGGTGCACTGCACTCGCTCTTTCGATGGGAGAGTAACCAGGAAATTCGGCAGCTCATCCGCATCTAGCTTCAACCTCTTCACAAAAGATGGTGGTACGAAGGTGTGAGAGGCGCCGGAGTTGAATAACACATTGGCTTCAATGCCGTTCACTGGGAAGGTTCCCGTTAAGATGGTGCTGCTTTTACCGGCTTGTGCTTCGGTGAGGATACTCAGGTTACCTTCGGTACCGAGTCCACAACCTATTGAAGTCCCAATTGATAAGTATTGATGGTGGACACAAGTGGAATTTAAATCAACACTGCTCTTTATTGATAAACCAACCATTGTACATACTGTGTCTCTAATACACGTTACTAATAGATTACATGATACTATGAATTTAATACTTCCTAAAGGTATGGTTCAGGCGTCCTGGTTTCATGTGTGTGGCAATGATTATTGCCGGTGGTGCCTTATTCAACTTGATCTTGTTGATCCCGTGATATAGCATCCTAGATTTTCCACCCATGATTAGGACATCTCCTGATCTCAATACCAGTTTCTGTGTGAGGTCCACACGCTTCTGCTCGCTATACATAAAGATGGCGTCATCACCAATGGACCAAGACACTACGGGCACTCCTTGTTCAAGAGATTCCGCTGTCTCGTCCTTGTCTTGGTGTAACCTAAGTCGTCCTTCTTTCTTGTAGAAGTTGACGATACAGAGGTCCGCTTCGATTGCGGGGATCGGGTCATTCTCACATTATTGTGCAAGTTCTACTGATTGTGTGACAAGTGTTAGAAATTCTAGAGGATTGTCGGTGGCGTCGCTCTGTCTTGTAGCCGTGTCTCTTGGTATGTCTTGGTATAAGGATTCCAGTCCTTTCCCAAGCACATCTTCAGTTTCGTCTTCGCTCCGCCGGGGGAATTCGGGTGTATAAATCCTTTTGAACCTGTTCCTAGTTCGTTGCATCGTCAGATGATCGAAATTTGGGCTTCGGGTGTCAGGTATTCCTTTAATAAAATCATACTGGGCGGATGACCTGACACTGCTCGTTTGGTGTAGTAGTGATTGGTGATGTCGGTCTCTTCTTGATTCGGTATCGAAGGTATCAGATAGCAGATACTAAAGCTTCCTATGGTTATAAATTTCATCTACGGTGAGTACTAGTTTCAACTATTTCATTTCATACTCAACATACTTTTCTATTCATTTACTCATGAATTCACTCAAACAATTACTTCAATACTTAGTCATGCTTTTCACGGATTAAAGGTTCAGTTAATTACCTAGGCCGGACTTAGAACCGGTCCTATCTCTGTCGATAATGTGCAAGGCAGGATGCCTCTGGGGTGCGCCCTTCTGAGGACCTCGGGATCCCTGTCCCTGCGGCGCCTGCTGGGCTGGTGCATCGCCAGATGCAACCTCCTTGCCTTCCCTCTGCTTATAGCTTTGGAAGTTCCCTCTTGGTTTGGCATTCTCTGGGCAAAAGTTGGCTTGGTGTCCGGGCTTCTGACAGTTGTTGCACCGGATTTCTCCCCCATTGCAATCTAGGCCGGGATGATCTTGGTTGCACTTCCTACATACATATGCACGGTTGTCGGAGTAGTTCATCGTGAAACCGGAGCCAGAACCTAAGGTTTAGAGAGTTAGCACATTTGTGCGTGGATATACGAGATATGGTACTTATAAAATTAGGAATTTAATTTAGAAGTTTACCCTTAGGTGGGTGTGATCTCAGTGGCTTCGCAGCCACCGGCGCAGAAGAACGAAGTTGAAGAAGCTGAACTGCTTTGCCCTTCTCCTGGGCACTGCTCTCACTTGGGAAGTTCTTTTGGGTTTGTTGAAAGAATTTCCCTTTCTTCTTTTTCCAACTTTTCCCCTGGTTTTGCTCCTCGGCACTAGTGTTTTTGTTATTGGCCTTGCGCTTAAGCAAGGTTTCTTCATCCCTTAGCTGGCAAGTGATCTCAACGCGAGATGCCGTGTGATAACACTCCTGAAGTTTCAGGTATTAGCCGGGATTCTTAATTAAAAGATAGAGGTAAAGATTTAAGGATTTACAATGGTACTAAGGGTTAAACCGATATTTACCTGAAGAGAGGTAAATCTGGTGTAGCCCATACCATACCGTAGGTGATGGCTCAGACCGCCATAGAAGCGATCGACCAACACCTGGCCGGTGTACCCAAGGTCGGGTAGAAGTCGTAGAAGAGAGGTGAAGGTACGGTAGTATTCGTCGACAGACATCTTCTCTATCATTCTCAGAGCATCAAGCTCTAACCGTTTTCAGGTTTTGACATGCTCGGGGTAGTATTTGGATCGGAGGAGGGCTGTGAATGATTCCCAGTCAAAGGTGGGATCAGTAGCATGATCGTTCTTGATTAGTTTCCACCAATCCATGGCTGCATCCTTAAGGTAGTAGGCGGCTAGTCTCACTCGAACTCCAGCAGGACATTCGAGGTCTCAAATGTAGTCTCCATTTCAGAGATGTAAGCTTCGAGCTTAGCAGGATCGCTCTTGCCTCTAAAGCACTGAGGTCGGAGATCTACGATAGCTCTTACCCAGTTTACTTCTCTGGGTGGAGGGGGCGGGATTGGTCCCGTTTGAGTCTGTTGGTTATGTTGTGTTTGCTGCATAGCAGTGATTACTTGTGGTAGCATCTGTGCTACCGTGGCGGCGATGATCTCAGCTATCGTCTGCGCACCAGGTCCTTCAGAGGCTTCACCTCTAGCTCGGCCTCGGCCTCGTCCTGACATCTGAACATTTAGCATTTACATTAGGCTTTGCAAGAAGTGACCTAAGGGTCTTGTATTTAAGCAAAGATATCGTCCCTAAGAACGTCAAGGGTATCCGTTGTTAAGAACGGTAGTTCATAGTTAGGGTTCTAAGTATCCGTTCTAAAACGGTTGAAATCCTAACTCGGTAATCCCTATGCTCGGTAATTCTAGGTCATCAGAGCATAACTACGCTCTGATACCACTTTATGTAACACCCTACCGTTGATCCTATGCTTACCGTCTAAATGTCCTGTTAATCCTACTATGTCGCAGCAGAAATACTACTACTACTACGGCGGGTGATACAACGCCGCTAACCGCCCATACGGCTAGCGAGGCTTACACTACCTACAGTTACTGTCTGATGCCCTAAGTATACCGAGCTACTACATTACATTCCAAATACAATAGATAATATACTTACATTGCTGGATTACCGAGTGTACCAAGAATTCAATTGCATTCCTTTCCAATCTTTCCAAAAGAATGAGTTTCTACACACTACTCATCTACACCATCTCAACATCCTTTTGCTATCCAAAAAGGGGAGTACCTTATGGTACACCGGCTAACAAAACCTACAGCCGTGTACAACATAGTACACCTTTCACAATTCATCAATTACAGACAAAAAGAAATTAAATTATACTCTTCGTCATCTTCACCCGTCTCGAGGACCTGCGTGTAGTAAAAACATTGCCCCAAGGGGCTCAGCAAAAGCTGCGCATAAACTCCGCATATACCGTGTGCTAACTAGGGTACGCCGACTGTTTAAGGTCAACTGTACATGTGGTTCATTAATTTCATACATACATGCTTTACATACATCATACAATCATGCTCAATACAATACATAATCCAAAACAACAATACAATAGCACACACCATACTTACCTTCACACAGGTTAGCCAAATTACGCATCCGGGTTAATCGGAATGCAATTTACTCTTTTACTCATTACACATTACTTACTCCTACTTTAATTACTTACTTTTCCATACTTGTTTACTCATTCTTACTTACTTACTTTTACTCATGTTAAGTCGGTATGACCTCCGGCCCGGGGACTACTCCGTCCCACCACCGGGATTTACTTGACTCACCAATCCGGGATGCTACCCATTTAAGGGGTTTGGGCCGCGGACCATTTTAAGAGTCAGGAATTGGGGCCAACCTCTTGTGACTCCGCATCCTCACGCGTGGCCGAAACTATATCGGACTTCTACTCATTCCAGTTTAATTACCAATTTAAGTTAGATTGGTTAGCTTGTTAGGAATCAGTTAGAAGTCCAATCACAAACACATTCGGTCACGGTACAATACCTCATACATACACACACTCATATTCATCCATACATTTCATGAATTATACAAACTATGATTTAAAGAAGATATGCAACAAGGAACAATCTCATGATATTCACAAGTAAGCATACTATGTCCAATTCGTGCGTTTATCTTATTTGGTGATCACTTAGCACACAACACACAAACCAGAGTAACCAAGGTAGCATACGGGGCATGAGGAATTCATACCGTTCACCATCGTACTTGTATCCCAACTTTCCTCTGGTGTTCACAATCCAAATCCTATGACATACATACAATCGAGTGATTAATCTAACTATCATTAACTAAACTCGGTTACTCGTACGTTTCCTAACTCATACTTGTTATACTCTTAATAACCTTTAAACATTCTTAGTTAAGTCCTAATTATCTTATACTATCATTACCATTCACTTCCTTAACTTAATACCCAATAAATGCACTTAATTTTACAAGTTTGGTTGGTCCGGGACCTTGTCCGGGTCTTAAGTCCCGGACCAGCACATGGTCATACTCTCGGCAGGTTTTAATTGCATGGTCCGGGTCCTCATACTGGACTTGAGTCCCAGAACAGAGGCAATGAAAACTCTCGGGCATATTTCTTACTATGGTTCGGGTTCTTACCTAGGCTAAGTCCTGGACCCTTAAATCACTAAACTCACGACATGTTTTTGTAGGGTGGTCCGGGTCCTTGCACTGGACTTAAGTCCCGGACCACCACCTGGGTTCTACTCTCGGCCTCATTTTGTGTACTAGTCCGGGACTTAGTCCTGGACTAAGGTCCTGGACCCTGCTAATTTTGTTGCAGATTTCAAGTTTTCTTAATCTGTTACAAACCACACATTGCCTAATTAATCCCCCGTTGTTCCTACACTTAATCCCACATATTTTAGCACCTAATTAAGCTCCTAAACATGTTTAAATCCATTGCTAACCTATTACTCCTTTCATGCTAATTCACTCACTTAATTTTCTTAGTTCTCATTTCAACACTTACAAACTTTCTAGTTGCATTATGCTACAGATTTCAACTCTTACTTTCTCCATCTTTAGCTCTCTCTCTCTTCTAATGTCATTTCTAATGCTTACAATACACTATTTATCTCTCCTAACCTACCTACTAACTAGCTCATATTAAAATCTGTTACAAGGACATACTTTTACCTAGTTTTCTAGTTGTTAAGTGTTCTAGTTCTAGGTAAATTTTGACATAACCTCCCCTAAATTCTTACACTCTCACCACATCATTTATTCACACATTGCTACCCAATTCACCTGTTTTCAATAACGTCAACATACAAAGCTCTCACACATATATACTAACACTAAACACTCTTAAAATTCCTGCACACTACATCAAATTCCCAACTATGTTTTGACAAGTTTTCAAATGTCTTTTAAGCTTAAAAATAGTTTAGTTCTTCCTACACATTACACTGCTACTCATTACCATCTTACAATACCCATTTTAACTTCTAAAAATCTGTTACACAAGTATTTACAAACTACACAAAAGAGCATCATTTACCTTGTTCTTCTTCTTGTTGTTCCTTTCTTCTTCCTTCTTTCTTTCTTTCTTTCCTTTCCTCTCTTCCCACCGATTATACAACATCAATTCTCTAACACTACAGCACATCAATACACACCACCATTTCAATACAAATAACTAACCCTTAACCATTCTTTAAAGCTTAAGGCACATTTTAGGGTTTAGGAATGTATTACCTTGCAAGGGTGTAAGTGAAGCTCAGGATGGCTCAAGAACAAGGTTCCTACTCCACCAAAGAAGCCAAAATCGGCTAGAGTACAAAGGAACAAGCAAGAGTTTAGTTCAAATTTCGTTTTTCCCACAAGGGCTAGAAAAAGGCAAGCTTTCCAGAATATTTTTACCTCAAAATAACAAGGAGAAGGAGGTGGTTCTAATGGTGGTCTTGGAGCTCCAAATGCAGCACTCCCATGGAGATGAAGATGCTCGTTTTCGAATTTTGAAAAGAGGGTAGTGCTCTCCTTGGTGAGAGGAACACAATGGTAGTATTTTTATAATTTTTGGAGAAGGTTTGGACACTTAACAAGAGGAGAGAAGTGAGGTTTTTGGTGAGTTCTTCACTTATCCATTGCCACCGGTTAAAGAAGAAGAAAAATAGAGAGGAGGAAGATGAGTGCTGTACGTAAGTGAGAGGAGAATAGAGGAGAGAGAGTAAAAGTGAGGGTGAGGTTTACTTTATTGCTTTTTATTGTTTTGTCTTTTGCAAATGAAAAGAGAATTAAGAGAGTGTGTGAGAGAGGGGAATAGCCATCGGCTGACACAGCCCACACACACAAGCTCTACATTTTATTTTAAAAGTGGACACACTAGTTTGAGTTATTTATGTTTCTACCCCACAACTTCCCATTTTTGACAATTTTTACTATTTTCTCGTTTTATTGATTTTATTGGTTCTAGACCTTCACTTATATTTATTAGTGATTATTTAGTTGACTAAAATTGTTACGAGTCTATTTGACCCGCTAAAGTCACGTTTTCCCGGTTTCCTCGAAAAACGCGCTTTAAGGTTCATTAGTGTTTTTAATCCGTTTTAAGGATCTGTTTTCTTCGGGATTTGTTCCCTTGCGATTATTTAGACTTAATTAAGCTTCTAAAGTACTTATTAGCCTAATTAATCACTATTTTTAATTACGGGGTATTTCAATCTACCCCCTTAAGAAACTTTGCCCTCAAAGTTGCTCAAGGTTAATAGTTTACTAATTCTACTCATTAGGCAAACCAATTGCCATAATATGTCTTACTACACCTATGAGGTGTTTACTACCTTTCACATTACAAACATACACAGATCAAGCATCATACGAATTAATACACAATGCACATTTCCATTCACATCATATCCACATTACATAATACACACTACAATTCATAATACACATTACACCAATACACCATACACTGCACATACGCATCCATACACTACACACTACACATACATACACACACATACCAAATACGCTCCGCACTACATGTGCCATCTAAATATATTACAATACCTACACACTATGCAATGCTCACCCCGAAGCAATGTAGAAGCAAAAAGGCTCTACCCCCCTTAAAAGGGGTACGCCCCGTACCCGTATGTACTACATACTAGACTATCTAGTCTATGAATAAATGTGGGTACTTCGCCTTCATGGCATCTTCCAACTCCCATGTCGCTTCTTCGACATCATGGTTTGACCATAGGACCTTCACCATTCGTATAGACTTATGGCGAGTGTCTCTGGTCTTCTTATCAAGGATTATCATGGGGGTTTCAACATATCTCATGGTCAGCTCAATGGATAGTCTCTCGGGCTCTAGAACATGAGAAGGATCAGAAATATACTTCTTGAGTTGTGACACATGAAAGACATCATGGACACGCCCCACTTCCTCAAGTAGTGCTAACATATAGGCTACGGATCTAACTCTTTCGGTGATAGTGTACGGCCCTACAAACTTTGGGCTTGGCTTGCCCTTCTGACCAAAACGGAATACGCCCTTCATAGGTGAAACTCGCAAGAACACTTGGTTGCCCACGGCCAACTCAAGGTCGCGTCGTCTCACATCCGTATAGGATTTCTGTCTATCTTGGGCTGCCTTCATATTGGCTCGGATTTGTTGCACTTCCGCTTGGACTTGTTCTAAATACTCCGGTCCTATGATGACCGCTTCACTTGACTCATCCCAACACAAAGGTGTACGGCAAGGTCTACTATATAGGGCTTGGAAAGGCGACATCTTAATCGAGGCGTGATAGCTATTGTTGTATGAAAACTCGATAAGATGAAGCTTATCTAACCAACTCCCCTGAAAGTCTAAGGCACATGCCCTAAGCATGTCCTCCAGTGTCTGGATGGTTCTTTCTATCCGACCGTCGGTCTGAGGATGGAAGGCGGTGCTCAGCTTCAATTCTGTTCCCAACGCTTCCCGTGTAGCTCTCCAGTGTCTCGAAAGAAATCTGGTGTCACGGTCAGATACTATAGTTTTCGGGACTCCGTGATGTCTGATAATCTCCTTGTCGAACAGCTCTACGAGCTTCACTACCTTCCAAGTGTCCTTCATCGGTATGAATCTGGCAACCTTGGTGAGGCGATCAACTACAACCCAAATCATGTTGAGTCCTCCCCTGGCAGGTGGGAGTCCTACAACAAAATCCATGGAGATATCGTGAAATTTCCACTCCGGAACTGGCATCGATTCACTACTAGAAAAAACGGTTTTTGCGACGGAACAAATCCGTCGCTAGTCCGTCGTAAACGGCTTGATTAGCGACGGACTAGCGACGGATTTGTTCCGTCGCAAAAAACATCGTCACTAATCAGGTTTGCGATGAATTGTTTAATCCGTCGCTAATTAGTGACGGATTGGTGAAGGATAATTTCGTCGCTAAATTAATGCATAGCGACGGATTAGAAACAGAAATTAGGGTTTGTGCTTTCTCGGTTTAGCGACGGATATTCCGTCACTAATCCGTCGCTAACATGTTTTTTTCCAAACAGAATATTCGTTTTAATTTGTTCTCACCTACAATAATTTCACCTGTAACAATAATCAACTGCAACATTTTTATGCACCTAATATTAGCAATAAATTTCACCTGTTCAAAATAATTGAAAATAAACTATTTTTGTACTAACCAAATTCAAAATAATTGTTAAATTCGTACAATTAGCATTTCAAACAACTGAAAATAAAACTTAATGTTGCAATGTCACTCAAACCAGAACAATCTATCCAATGTCCGTACTCCCACCCATAACCATCCCCAGCACGATACCCCAACTGATCACCGGAGCTACCACCACCTGAGCCACCACCTGCACCTCCCCACGGACCCCATCCTGGCAGACTAGGAGTCTGAGAGGGAAACATCTGAGAGATTTGCTCTCGTATCATAGCCTGCATCTCCTCCTGACGTAGCTCCTGACGGTTGCTCTCCCTCTCAGTCTCGCGGATCTTGTCAAGCACATTTCACTCAATGTTTGACTGCATCGACTCAATCATACTCTGATCGTAGCCGGTATCACTTGAGCTGTTGCCAGAGGTGTGAAATGAGTCAGGGAAATAGACAGGTGCTAACTCGCCCACACCGTAGACCCTCTGCTTTCGTGATTTCCCTTTGACAGCCTTGTAGAATAATTGGCTGGGGTCAGTGGGTGTCCCTTGGGCTAATGGATCATCTGGGTTCACTGCCTCTTGAGTTGACGCCTCAACAAGATGCTCATATTCATACTATGTAATGGCAAAACAAAGATAAATGAAGTTATTCATTATTCAATAAAATTAAAATGTATTACAAACTTTTATGCAGAATAGATGTATAAAAACACTTACAGCAATGTCCTCCGCCTTCGCACATTCTGGCACACTATTACCATGCTCATCCTTGGTCGAATGTGTGTGAATAAACAGTGTGTAAGCATCAGGCTCCACACCTGTTTTTCCAGTCTAAAAAATGCTTATTAAGATATAAACTACAAATTCTACGCAAAATTTGACAAAACCTCCCCTGTTTTTATACATTTTGCCCACATATTAAACAGACAGAAAACAATAATAGTTCACAGTTCATAGTCCACAAACACATTGACATCCATAATCATACCCGTAGTCACACCCATATTCATATTTCCTAAGCATATCTTTAGGTAAATGTAAAACAACACTATCAAAAAAACTTACCAAGACCTTCTTATGCCCCTTCATTGTGCGTGATCCGCAAGCATGGGTAGAGATACCGCCACCAGGTGTGTGCTCACTCCTTCTGTTTCTGGAGTTGATTTGGCTTTTTGCTTTGTAATCTTCGGTCTGCCACTGTCTCTGCCACTCGTCCCATATATCATCTCTGACTTTCCTCTTAGTTTTCCCTGTCTTCATCTTGTATAGTGTGTCGGAATATCTATGTCTACCTTTATCACAAGTTGTTTAAGTGCAAAAACAAAACAAACATCATACACACTGTAACACCCCATCCAACAACAAACACATAACAACAATCTGCAGCGGAAAATATACTTCATCACATTACTTAACTCGTTGGTGTTACACGCCGTTAACCACCCACGTGGCTAACAAGGCTATTACATATACATTGTACCGGTCTGATGGACTAGATTCCCGAGCGACTACACATTACTGACCCTTCCATTAACAATAGAAACAACATACACCTTCCAACTGTACCGAGTATTCACAAACTAATGGCGATAACAATTTCGGTCTTACTACACCTACTGTATATATACAACTTAAATGATTACCCATGTACAACGACTACCCCATCCTACTCTCGAACGGCTTCCAGCTCCTTGTACCTGAAATAGGAAAAAGAAGAGAAAGGGTGGCCCCCAAGGGGCTCAGCACCTTTGCTGGTATGGTAATCCCGTAGCCCACATGCTACCGGGCCACGCATAACTAATTGTCGTCTTAGCATGCGGTTGATTATATTTAAATCATGCATGTATTATAAACACATAACACTTAACATTTCGCCTCAATGGGCTCAACAAACAGATAACACATCCTTACTTGATAAGTCACTCATGGTATTCATAACCCCTAGAGTGTTTCTCCTCTAATGGAGCTACTTCCTTAATAGACGACACTTACCCATTAATCGGGTTATCCTTAAACGCCTCTTATCACAAACTGGGTTTCATTTCCATGATCCACATACTCCACATTTTACAACATATAACATACACTACATAACAACACTTAACAAATATCACACAATTAACACACGCATAGCCGTGGTTAGAACGTCCCATGGTTCGGATCGTTTAATCCGAATACCGAACTCTCATGTGCTCCTAGACTCAGTTAGCTAAGGTTTAACACTTCCGAGGTTAAATGGTATCGGAGTTGAACACGCCACATAAATGAATTACTGTAAACTCATTACATGTTTTATCTTACAACGTGGCAAACATACAGAAAAGCACATTGGCATACAAGCCGGTGTAATCCGGTAGGACACAGGTTGTAAGAAAACCATACCTGTCACTGGAGTCCACTCTATCATGTCGACTTATGTTCCTCGAGCAATTCTCGAACAACTGATAACATTACATGTACTTTTATTAACACTAGGGTAACATGATTGTTTAAAGTCTAATGCTCATAACTTATCCCCGTTAACTTAGTTAAATAACTTCACATTTTAATTTGTTTTACTTTTACATTTAATACAACTTTTCCCCCACCAAATTGTCATTATAACTCACTTAACATGTCCTTAACAATCTTATAACATCATTACATAATAATCCCCATCACTTATAACCTTAACAATGTTTGTTTTTTTTTTACATAATTTTGGGCCGTCCGACCCACGTCCGACCCCACAACTGGGTCGGGACCGTTCCAGAGACTTTTTCCGTCTTTTGAATTATCCCATCCGACCATGTCCGACCCAGACTTGGGTCGGACCATTCCAGAAACATCAACGAGTGACTTAACAGAGGCTGTCCGACCACCCTGGGTCGGAACCACTGGGTCAGACAACATCAGAAGTTGTCCAAAACTTGTCAAATTTCTCCAAACTTTCCTCAAGCCTCCTAATGTGTTCTAACATCATTTGGCACCTTAACCCTTCATATAACATCCATAAAGCTCATTTTATAACTCCTTAAACACTTACTCTCTTACCAAATTCCTAACACTTATATTGTTTTCTCTTATATTTTAAGTGGTATTTACCTATAATGACCATATACCAAGGTGTTTCCTCTACACCTTAAAATCACTCTCAACTTCTCTTACTAACTAAATCTCCTTTTCACATCTTTCTAATATGCATTTCCCCTTGACATCACATTCCTAAACCTTAAACAAACTTCTCCAAGACTTTAATACATCCTCAAAAAACACATATTGAATTCCTTGAACTTCCAAGATAAAACATAAATCCTTGTATCACTCTAAATCACCTTAATACATGCTTTCTTCCTTGGAAAACACTTGTTCATTTTTAACACTCATAGTTCACCAAAAACTCATTTAAAACACTTATTACTTCTATACATTTCCAAATTTGACATAGCTTCTCTTGTATATTCTCACATCCAAACACTTAGGTTTTTACCTTATTCCATTCAAGAACACTTAAGTCCACCAAGAACTTTCTCACACACAAACATCATACATTTACACTACATCACAATATAGTGCATAAACTTAATGCTTGGCACTTAGGCCCTTAAATAACATGGCTCTTAGGCCCTTAAATAACATAAACCTTAAACACTGAATTTCCACACATAATGCCTTTGACCTGCAAGTACACCAATAATACATATGCCCTTAATAAACTCCTTGAGAGCTTTCACTAGCTCATTTACCATTGGCTCCTTAGGTATTTTATTAAGCAAATCAGCTCATTTTCCTAAGGCATTTAAACTACATTGAGATAGCATATTTACCTCTTTTCCTCACAAACTTCTTTCTGTTTCCTTGTTTAAAAATCGGCTAAGCTTAGTTGCTTGTCAACTTCTAACCATTATACAACAATAAAATGAGTATTCAAGCTTCATGCTTAAACTCATTTACAAACCCTAGGTTATATATATTGTCTTAACACAATAAGGTAAATGTTTTACCTTGGAATTGGAAGAGAGCGTGAACACGTATCAAGAGAGGACTCCACCAAGCCCTTGAATGATTAGAATGTAGCTAGAACAAAGCAAGGCAAATACACCATTAGTGGTGATTTCGGTCAACATAAAAACATGGAGGAAACATGGATTTTCTTTGAGTTTCCTTACCTGAAGCAAAGGAGAGCAACAAGGTGTGAAAGATGAGGTCAAGCTCCATCAATGGTGAATCTCCTTGGCACCGAAATGAGGCTTTTGAAGATTTGAAAAGATAGAAGTGTAGAGCTTGCTCCAACTAGAAGAATGATGGTCTTGAAATTGAATTTGGACCATGGAGCTAGGAGTTACAAGCATTCAAAGATGGAGTTCTTGTGTGGAACTATAGCAAATCATAAAAGAGAGAAAGAAGAAAGTAGAAGACGGTGGGAACAAGAGAGGAATGAGAGAATGAGTTTTAAGTTTGCTTTTGGAAGATATTTACATAATAAAGTAAATAGTAACTTAAGAGTCATCTTTATTACTTAACAACTAACAAAGAGTAGTGAGTCACCACACTAAAAACCGGCCCCCTTTATGTTCTTAGGGTATTTAGTCTCTGTGACTCATTTAATTACTTATATAACATATGTTACTAACATGCTTATTTTAGTTACTATTCACTAAAACAAGGCACATAGTTGTGAAATTTTGATTTCTCATTGATCTAGACTTCAAAATGTGATACTATATAGTACACATGTTAATTAAAGAGTAATGATGGACATTTAGCCACTCAAAACTCATTTACAAGACAATTTTCCAAATGTGCTTTAAGACTCTTAAAGCACATTTCGTGTTTTAACTTGTTTTCAAGCTTGGTTTTCTTGGGTAATTGACTTAATATGTTCATTAACATATTTATAAGGTATAGGTATGACCATTAGGTCTTATACAAATTTATCCCAAGCTTAGAGCACATTTTTGCCATATTGACTTTAAGGCATTTATTTGTGTTTGTTTGGTTTAATTGTCTATAAAGTTTCATAAGGACTTAATTTGCCTTATTAATCATAATGAATGATTAAGTCTGGTAGGTTCTTTGGGTCCCAACCAAGTTCACTCCAAGCTTAAAGCATGTTTTTGCTCAAACTGAGTCTTAGTGTTTTATTGCATTTACTATGGTTTAAATTGTTCACTGATGTTTCTAAGGCACTTTTTAGCCTTTACATACCATAGTTTAAATGTTTAAAACATATCAAGGTTGGTTTGGGTATTTCAATCTACCCCCCTTAAAAGAACTTCGTCCTCGAAGTTTACACTTCCCACACATCTTTTGGTTTAGAACGCAGGAATCACTTGGAAATAAACTTCCATAACCAAACATACTTTACATCACAACCTCGGACTTAATGGTCCGGGTAACATATTCACATTCATACATAACATAAATACTCACATGATAACCTCGGACTCAATGGTCCGGGTATCTTAACAATATTGGCACATACATAAGAACCCTTAGACTCGCTGGTCTTGGGTAACATAACCAACATTTAGACATATAGGTCTTGATAACATAACAGCCTTTAGACATAGGTCTATGTAACACAAACAACATTTAGACTCATAGGTCTTAATTACATACACTTTTGGAATCAAGGTCAAATAATACTTATTACACATACCACACAACATGTCTTAGCATGTATGGCAACCAAAATATCTTTGATATACACTGTGATCCCGCAGAAACCCAGTCGCGATGGACACCTTCTGGTCCCTGTTCCTTTGGGAGATCAAAACATCACTCAATTTTTAACATATATACTTCTCATGTCACGGTCGAGACAAAGGCTCATGCGTCCTCGGCTCGTGAGCAAGCACTACAAAAATATTCTTTACTAGGTTAAGTATATAAGGAATCCTTTATTCAAAATATTAATTGATTGTTTGGAAATAGCAATTGAAAATCCTTTTTAAAAACGTAACACATCTCCAGTCCAACTTATCTTTGCTTCTTTTCTTAGCGTGGTTATTTGTGACCACTTATAGGGAGCTTCAAGAATCATTCAGCCCTAATGTGATCAGCATCAGTGTGCGAACTATCCTTCCCCCAATTTGTGTTCGGCTTCCCTTGATCTCGCAAATCAAGTTCCACCTCCCACTTCATTTTCAAGCATCAAATAAATCACTCATTTCCAATTTTCTATCTTTTAATAATTATAATCATGATCAAACATCTCCAAGGGATAGAACTCCGTCTATCAGTTACTCCATTCACTTTATTCCTGGTTACCTAGGGAATCTTATTCTCACTAGGTTTTATATCGGTTCATACTCTTCATAAATCGCTATATAGTATATATAACATATATTTATCAAAATACCACACACAGTTTCAAAATTTATACACTGTCGGGGTTTTTGTTCCCCCGGGAGTTTCTCTACTCCCCACACTTGTACTATCACACACAACTGTTAACAAATAAACACACTTATCACAATGGTATTCGTATCTTCTGTGCGCAATTACCACAATTAAACCATGAATGAATGCGTATGTTTACGTAACACACACACCAATCATCAAAACAAATTATTTGTGCTATGCACAACATAAGTCACGTACACTTGTATAGTAATACACACTAAGTGGTTTTGCGCTCTACCCCCCTTAAAAGGGATTACGCCCACGTAATCAATCACTGAACATTGGCTTAAAATGTTCTGCCGTCGTGAAGTGTTTTAATTTCCACGCGGTCTAATACAATGTGTTCCGGTTAGAGGATCTTGACCATATTGGCGGTTTAGTCCCTAAACCAAGAATTCTCATTGGAGTTTGTTTTAACTCTTAACTAGTTTCGGTTCTGGGCTGTGAGGCTTCTAGGTATTAGTAATTAGCCATTCACTCATGTTTACCATGCACATTCAACACTTGAATTACTGGCTCACTAGTTTCTGCTGCAAAACTCTAATAACTGTAGGGCTCAGTTTGCCCCACTCGTTATTATTGCTATATGTTCACCTCCTATTTATCATCTTTATCTTGGTAACAATGGTTTCTCAACCGACGCGTGGTATCTCTTACCGTTAGCGAACTCGGTGAGTTACAAAACTTTCCATCCACTTCTCTAATAACTTACTGTGTAAACTGCTACGTATTTTATAACGATTGACTTGATTTCTTCCGACTTACTATCGGTTGAGATTGAGCTACACCCAACGTGTAGTGCTCTCTCAGTTATTTCCAACATTTGTGGTATATTCCATACCGATATTTGGCAGTTAGTGCTACTGTAGTCACTTACTTTTAATCATGCCTCCACATTTGGTTTTGTACATGTATTCTTTCACTGGTGCGGCCTTGCATTTCCTATGCATCGGCCATTATAACATTATTCCTCCACAATTAACATGTTTCCAATTCCTAGCTATCGCACTCGACCATTACTGCGCAAATGCAATACCAAAACACTCAGTCATACAGAGTGCAGAGGCGTAAACTCTTGGTAGCAAATCTCTCATGCGATTCGCAACGGAATTCACACTGTTTTTCATTGAGATTCTGATCTCGTAATACTGGCTACTGGCTCACTGCCTAGTTGTTTGTATCACTTACTATTGTATCTCCATTGGGTTTAACTCATAACTGTGCCTAGTTGCCATATTGTCGTTTAACAATACTTATACAACGGTCGCTTACTGCGCACCGTGCTCCTTGTATAACACTAACTTACATGGTCTACTTACTGTCACATTAACTTCCACAATATACTTACATCACTCGTATTATGGTTTGTCATTCATTTGGATGACTACTGAATACTCCTTGAGCATTGATCATCGAGTTACAAACCGGCGTTATTCAGCTCGGTGCTTCACTTTATACACACATGCTACTAACTAACTGCTCTTTTTCAATAATAATATCATCCATCCTTAACATACTTCTTGGACTTGATTCACATAACTACGCTCCTGCGGTCTCACAATATCGAGAGGTATCCCCAATCTTAATGCAGTGGTTCGTTTACCACTCTATTCACTTATACAACATGAACTTCTGCAATCGATCTAATTTATATAACATATCTTACTTATGGCTTATAAGCCTTATTTGCCTTGAGCTGTGCTCATTATAGGCTGTCCACACACCTATACTTCTCAATACAATATTACATGGTTAGAGGTTGTATTGGCCTCCATGACAAGGTTGTTGCATCACGTTTCCTTTCATGGGATGCCCCTTAGTATTGTCAGTCCGTCTCCTGACAACTTATGTCTAAGCGGGTGTTAGTTCCAGCCTTTGTGCTTCTGTCATGCCATTTCGTGCAACAATTGTTGATGCGAACACCCTTAAGGATTGCTCCTGGGTGTTACTAAGTTATGCCTTTACATCTGGTTCACACTTATTGGTATATTCCGTTAGCCACGTCGTTTGCGTTCTTAACTGGCTTATTATCTCCTTTTATGAAGATCAACCTTTCCTGGTAGTGTAGGTACTCATTCCAGAAGTTTCATCCCGTTTGTTGCACACAGATGTGTCCATATTACGCATTTGCCTTGTCATGTACAGGCTGGGTCTCCATTCCAGCTATCATGTTTATCCTGAGGAGCCTTAAGACATATACGATGTTTACATTACAATTAGTGCACTTCTCACCTCCTGACTCTTAAACATTTCATTAAAAGGAATTCACTAATTCCTTTAGTCTCGTTAACTTAACTGAGTTCCTTTACTTCAACCATTCATGGTAATCCTTAGCTCTTGTTGACTTATACTGCAGACCGTAGTACGGAGTCGACTACTTCCCGTGTTTCGGACTCTACTCGTATACATATGTGGGGTACCATACTGATACATTGCTACTTACCCAACTAACCCATAAATAGGTCTGTCAGGCCCACAAGCTCCTCACGAAATGTGGTCGTCCCACATTACAGTTGGTACACTCGTAATGTCCGTTACACGCCTAGGTGAAGTATTCTGTTGTCAACTCCTGAAATACCCCAAACCTTGATATGTGGTTTAAATATCAAATTATGGTATGTAAAGGCTAAAAAGTGCCTTAGTAACATCAGTGAACAATTTAAACCATAATAAATGCAATAAAGCATTAAGACACAGTTTGAGCAAAAACATGCTCTAAGCTATGAGTGAACTTGGTTAGGACCCAAAGAGCCTACCAAGACTGGATAACATTTAATTATGATTTAATAAGGCTAAATAAGTCCTTAGGAAACTTTGGTAGACAATGAAACCAAACAAAACATAAGAAAAATACCTTAAAGTCAATATGAGCAAAAATGTGCTCTAAGCTTGGGATGAATGTGTATAAGACCTAATGGTCATACCTATACCTTATTTATATGTTAATGAACATATTAAATCAATTACTAAAGAAAACCAAGCTTGAAAACAAGTTAAAACACAAAATGTGCTTTAAGAAGTCTTAAAGCACGTTTTTGAAAAATTGTCTTGTAAATGAGTTTTGAATGGCTAAATGTCCATCATACTCTTTAATTAACATGTGTACTATATAGTATCACATTTGGGTGGCTATATCAATGGGAAATCAAAAATTTCACTTCTATGTGCCTTGTTATTGGTGAATAGTGATTTTTATAACTAGTTTGTAACATATAATGTTATAAGTAATTAAATTGGTCAACAAAGACTAAAATACCCTCATACTAATATAGGGGGCCGGTTTTTGTAGTGAGGAGTCACCAAGTATGTTAACTTGTTAAGTAAATAAATGTGACTCATAGGTACTATTTGCTTTAAGGCTTAAATATCTTCAAAAAGTAAGTTCTATCTCATTCTCTCATTTCCCTTCCTTTCTTCATTCACACGGTTGCTCTCTCTCCCTCCCTTCTTGCTCTCTCTCACGGTTTGGCTAGCACACCAACACCACCATTGAAACCAAACTTTGAACACATGTAAAATCTTGCTCACTTGTTCAAATCAAAAACAAACACCACCATTCTCTTAGTTAAGCCAAGCTCTACAATCTTGTCTCTTCAAAACTTCAAAACCTCCATTTCGGTGCCAAGAGAAACCACCATGGAAGGAGCTTGAGCCCATCTTTTCACATATTCTTGTTCTCCTTTGCTTCAAGGTAAGGAAACTCAAAGAAAAATCAAGTTTCCTTCATGTTTTGTGTTGTCCGAAAATTCACCTCACCATGGTGTATTTATCTTGCTTGTTTTAGCTTCATTTGAATCTTCCAAGGGCTAGGAGGAGTCCTCTCTTGATACTTGTTCAAGTTCTCTTCCAATTCCAAGGTAAAACAATTACCTTAATGTGTTAAAACAATATGTGTAACTAGGGTTTATAATGAGATGAAGCATAATGCTTGAATACTCATTCTATTATTTGTACAATGTTTGGTAGTTGGCAAGGAACCAAATGCCCTACCGGTTTCACAAGGAACAAGAAAGAAATTTGTGAGGAAAAAGAGGTAAACAAACTATCTCATTGTAGTTTAAATGCCTTAGGAAAATGAGCTTGATTTGCTTGATAAAATACCTAAGGAGCCAATGGTGAGTGACCTAGTAAAATGTTCTCAAGGAGACTAGTAAAAGAACATATGTTTTGGTGTATGTATTTGCAGGTCAAAGGCATTATTTATGTGGGAAATTCAGTGTTTATGGTTTATGCAATTTAAGGGCCTAAGAGCCATGTTATTTAAGGGCCTAAGTGCCAAGCCATTTAAGTTATGCACTATATAGTGATGTAGTGCTTAATGTGTGAAGTTTGTGTATAAAAATGTGTTTGATGGAGTT
The DNA here is from genome assembly GCA_023374045.1 of Limonium bicolor. Taxonomy (NCBI): domain Eukaryota; kingdom Viridiplantae; phylum Streptophyta; class Magnoliopsida; order Caryophyllales; family Plumbaginaceae; genus Limonium; species Limonium bicolor. The sequence continues at coordinate 300,003,320 of CM041778.1, forward strand.
TAGGTGTTTTGAATGAAATAAGGTAAAAACCTAAGTGTTTGGATGTGGGTATATACTAGAGAAGTTATGGCCAAATTTGGGAAATGTGTAAGAAGTTCTAAGTGTGGTAAGTGAGTTTTGGTGAACTAGGAAGTGTTAAAGGTGAATGAATGTTTACTTGAGAAGAAAACATGTATTAAGGTGATTTAGATTGGTGCAAGGATTTAGGTGTTGTCTTTGAAGTTCTAGGAATTCAATGTGTGTTTAGTGGATGTGTGTAAGTCTTGGAGGAGCTTGTTTAAGGTTAGGTAATGTTGGTGTTCAAGGAACAAGCGATGTTTAGGTATGATGTAAAAAGGAGATTTAGTTAGTAAGAAAATAATGCTTAAGAGATGATGTTAAGATGAGAAGAAAGTGTTTTGGGATAGTAGTTATAATAGGTGAGAAACACCATTTAGGAACCTAGTACAAATGTTGAAAGTGTTAAGGAAATTTTACAAGGAAATAAGTAAAGGCTTAAGGAGTTAGAAAATGAGTTTCATGGATGTTGTATGTGGATATAAGGTTACCAATTGTTGTTAGGAAGCATTAAGAGGCCTTAGGAGAAGTTTGGTGAAGATTGGCAAAGTTTGGGTAAGATTAGGAGGCGACCGACCCAGGGGCCGACCCAGTTTTTGGGTCGGTCGAGCCTCTGTTAGATGTTAGGAATGTGTTCGGTAATGGTCCGACCCAAAAGGGTGGGTCGGACATGGGTCGGTCGGTCAAGTTTCAAAGGAAGGAAAATGTTCGCACATGGACCGACCCAGAATGGTGGGTCGGACGTGGGTCGGACGGGCATGTTTGTAAGGAAGTAAAAGGGTTCTGTAATGGACCGACCCAGCTGTGGGTCGGTCGGTGGGTCGGTCGGACCAAAAACATGGTTTCAGGTTATGAAATGTTATGTGATGATGGGGATTGGTAGGTAATGATGTTATAAGGATGTTAAGGACATGTTAGGGGAGTTTTAATGACACCTAAGTGGGTTAAAAGTTGTATTAAAATGTGAGAGTAAAACAAGTTAAAAATGTTAAGTTATGTAACTAAGTTAACGGGGAAAAATTAAGCATTGACATTAAATGATCAAGCAAACCCCGATGTTAATGAAAACACGTGTGATGTTAACAGTTGTTCGAGAATTGCTCGAGGAACATAAGTGGACGTGGTAAAGTGGACTCCGGTGACAGGTATGGTTTTCTTGCAACCTGTGTCCTAACGGATTACACCGGCTTGTATGCCAATGTGTTTTTCTGTATGTTTGCCACGTTATGAGATAAATCATGAAACGAGTTTACAGTCGTTATTGTTATTGTATGTTTACGTGCCGATACCGGTAACCTCGAATGCGCTTGAAGGGCTAGTTAACCTCTATTAGGTAAACGTAGGAGAACGGTATCCGGTAACAACGTTTCCGACTTAAGGAACGTTCTAACCACGGCTATGCGTGAGTTGGTTATGTGATGTTTGTGCGTGATGTTTGTATGTGAATGTATGACTCTCTCCTCCCTTGTGTGCTTAACTCGGTTATGATACCGTATGGTGTGTGGTTGTGGTAGGCTCCATAATGGATCTCTAACTACTTATTTATAAGAGTCTATGGGCTAATGGGGGGTGAGGAGTCCGGTAGTTCCGGCCACGCGTGTGATGGATGGGGGTCGTTATCATATCCAGTTCGGCTCCCTAGGTGTATGTTTAGGTGGTATTCCAATTTGGTTTCAACCTTCCCTTAGCTTATCCAAAGCTAGTTTACTGACTCACGTCGGGCCATAGGGGCATACTGTGTTGTTTGGTGTGCTTGGGATCACTATATCCGACACACCTTGGGTTTAAGTCAACCGTTCAAATAACAGGATGGTGATGAGGTAATTAACGAGCTTGGTATGAGTTTGGCAACAATCTCTGTGCTCATGGTATGGACTAACTATGGTGGAAGGATCTTAATGTGTACCGTTCTCGAGGTGATATGTAATATTATGATGCTATGCAAATTCCCTTGCTATGCTTTGGTATATATATATATTGGATGTTTTAAAGGAATGCAACGTTGTCTTGTGTACATCGAAGCAAGAAAGGTTTGTTATGTTTTGTTATGTGTGGAATGAGTTATGTTGTAGGATATGGAATGTGTGGATCATGGAAATGAATCCCAGTTGGTGACAAGAGGCATTTAAGGATAACCCGATTAATGGGTACATGCCGTTCGTTAAGGAAGTAGCTCCGTTTAGAGGAGAGCCACTCTAGGGTTTAAGGAATCATTGGATGGTTGGTTAAGTGTGGATGTTTTGGTTATAGGTTGAGCCCATTGAGGCGAAATATTATGTGTTGTATGGTTATGGCTTGTATGCATGATTTAAATATAATCAACTGCATGCTAAGACGACAATTAGTTGTGCGTGGCCCGGTAGCATGCGGGCTGCGGGATTACCATACCAGCAAAGGTGCTGAGCCCCTTGGGGGCCACCCTTTCTCTTCTTTTCCTATTTCAGGTACGGAGAGCTGGAAGCCGTTCGAGAGTAGGACGGGGCAGATGTTATACATGGGTAGCCATTTAAATGGCATGAGTATGATAGGCGTAGTAAGACCGAAATTGTTATCGGCAGTAGTTGTAAATACTCGGTACAGGGGGAGTGTATGTATATAATAAATGTTGAAGATGGAATGAGTATTGTATTGTGTAGTTGCTCGGGAATCTAGTCCATCAGACCGATACAAATGTACATGTATTAGCCTTGTTAGCCACGTGGGTGGTTAACGGCGTGTAACACCATTGGAATAAGTAATGTGATGAGTTGAGTTTCCGCTGCAGATTGTTATTATGTGTTGGTTGTTGGATGGGGTGTTACAAAAAGTGGTATCAGAGCGAAGTATCGCTCTGATGACTGAATTACCGAGCTTAGGGAATACCGAGTTAGGATTTAAGTACTTTGGGTTAAGGGTTGAGTGATAGCGTGAGAGATACGCTAGTTAGGTATTACCAGGGAATACTGGAAACCTACAATATCCATCCCACCCTCCACAATCCCTGTTATATAACTTGGGAAACAACGCCAGAGAGATGAAAGTCCTCTCTTACTCGGGAATACCCGATCTGGCTGTTAGTAAGTACCTTTAAGGGTACGGAGAATCTGTCATACGGTAGATCCCGAAAACTGGGAATCCCGGAGACGGTCTCCATCTGGACAATGTTAACCACATTCATAGCAATGAATGAAGGATCTCGTGTATAAGAGAATAGAATTTCTGGCAACCTGGGTCGACATGCCAAGCAGTCGAGAATAACCAGCTTGCAACGCACCTACCGTGCAACAGGCAAGAAATGGATTAAAGAAACCCGAGACGAGTGTCTACGGGACCACAATTGATGAATAATACACCAACGGTATATCAGCAGACAAGGGAACTACAATGTAGTGCCCAAATACGTGGAACGGGCTACAAAGAGAATACAATACTAAGGAAAAGGGGTCTCCCAGAATGGGAAACACCCTAGTTGATGATCGTCATGCGAAGACAGTGAGAAGTCGCCTAGAGAAGTTATTATCAAGGCAGTAACATCAGTGAGGGCCAACAAGGCCACTGATGACAGTGGGATAAAAACAATACCACAACCGGTATGTGTTGAACCGATAGCCAGTTAGCATGGCGCACTTGCCATAGCAAGTGCTGCTATAACAGAGCTGTTCGAGAAATTCATAACCACTACAGGTACTTGGAAAAGTACCATGGAGTTAAATGTGATCGTCATAACAGTGGAAGGGCCTGTTAGCCTAACCTCTGTAATTGGAAGTACACCAGTCAGCAAGAAGCTAGACTTGGCTAAGGTAAGAAGATGTTGTGAAACCATGGAAATTTTTCTTTCAAACCTAATCTTCACAAACCCTTTTCTTTTCAGACCAGATTTTCTTTCAAACCAACACTTCTTTCCAACCTTCTTTAAACCAAACCAAGAAACCAAGGTCAATGACAAGGATGCAACAGTGGATAAACCTTCCCTCGATTAAGTTCGGGAAGTAAGGAATGAATATTGTCACGGGACAATATAAGGGAGTTGACGACAGAATACTTCACCTAGGCGTGTGACGGACACTACAAGTGTACCAACTGTGTTGTGGGACGACCGCACTCCGATAGGAGCATGTGGGCCCGACAGACCTACTTATAGGTTAGTTGGGTAAGTAGTAATGTATCAGTATGATACCCCATATATGTATACCAGTAGAGTCCGAAACACGGGGAGTAGTCGACTCCGTCTACGGTCAGCAGTATAAAACAACAAGAGCTAGAAAATACAAGGAATGCTTGAAGTCAAGGAACTCAGTTAAGTTAACGAGACTAAAGGAATTAGTGAATTCCTTTCAAGGAAATGTTTTAAGAGTCAGGAAGTGCAAAGTGCACTGACTGTTATGTAAAGACAGCTTATGTGACTTAAGGATCCCCAGGGATAAACATGATAGCTGAAAAGCAGGGCAAGGCAGATGCCTAGTGTGGACACATTAATGTGCAGTGAACGGGATGAAACTCCCAGAATCAGTACCTACACTGTCTGGAAATGTTGATCTTTACAGAAGAAGATAATAACTGAATGTACCAAAAAGTGTGAAACAAATGTAAGGCATAACGTAGCAACACCCAGGAGCAATCCTTGAGGGGTGTTCGCATCAACAATGGTTGAATGAAATGCATGATAGAAACACAAGGGTTGAAATTAACACCCAGTTTAGACACAAGTTGTCAGGAGACGGACTGACAATCCTAAGGGACATCCCATGAAAGGAAATGTGATGCAACAACCTTGTCATGGATGCCAATACAACCTCTAACCAGGTAATATTGTACAGAGAAGTACATGTGTGTGGACAGCCTACAATGAGCCCAGCTCAAGGCCAATAAGGCTTATAAGCCATAATCAAGATATGTTATATAAATTCGAATGATGGTAGAAGTTTATGTGGTATAAGTGAATAGAGTGGTAAGCGAACCACTGCATTAAGAGTGGGAATACCTCTCGATATTGTGAGACCGCAGGAGCGGTAGTTATGTGAATCAAGTTCAAGAAATATGTGGAGGATGGACCACGTTGTTATTACCCCAGGGTGATTTAAATAAAATAACACGAAAGGAAGTGCTCGTACCAGTTGTGTACGCAGGAAGTGTGATAAGTTGATAGCAATCACCATAGGTGTGAGAAACTAAATGTGTAGCGAACAACGGTCAAGGGAAAAATAGTAGTATATTCAAAAATCAGCCAAATAAGTGGCCAGATAAACCCAGTGTAATGGCGGAAGCTAATATAATAGCGGATGCGGTGTGAGTTAATGTTATATAATGAGTAAGGACACGGTGCGCAATGAGCGACCGTTGTATGAGGATGGTTAGATGATAAAATGGTGAGTAAGCAGAGTTGTGAATTAACCCCAGTGGAGATACAACAGTAAGTGATAGCAAATGAACCGAGCAGTAAGCCGGTGGCAAGTGTTAGATGATAAGGATTTCAGTGAAAATTCCTATCGCAATCGCATAAGGGATTTACTGTCAAGAGTTTACGCCTCTGCACTCTGTATGACTGAGTGTTTTGGTATTGCACTTGCGCAGTAATGATCGAGTGGGATAGCTAGGAATTGGAAACATGTTGATGGTGGAAGAATAACGTTATAATGGCCGATGCATAGGAAATGCAAGACCGCACCAATAAAGGGATACTTGTACAAAACCGAATGTGGAGACATGATTAGCAGTAAGTGACTACAATAGCACTAACTGCCAAATATCGGTATGGAATATACCCCAAATATTGTAAATAGCTGAGAGAGCACTACACACTAGGTAGTAGCTCAATCTCAACCGACAGTAAGTCGGCAGAAGCAAGTCAATCATTGTGAATTACCTAGTAGTGTACGCTGTAAGTTATTGGAGAAGTGGATGGAAAATCGTGAAACTCACCGAATTCGCTCAAGGTAAAAGATACCATGCGTCGGTTGAGAAACCATTGTTACCTCGATAAAGGTAATACATTGGAGATGTACAATACAGTAACAGTAACGAATGGGGCAAACTAGCTCTATAATTATCAGGGTTGCGCAACAGAGGCCAGTGAGCCCATGCGTCAGGTACCGGATATATATTGTGAATATGAATGGATGGCTAGTCATCAATGCCTAAAAGCCTCACAGGCCAGGACCGAAACCGGTTATGAGTTACAACACCAATGCGAATTCTTGGTTTAGGGACTAAACCGCCAATATGGTTAAGATCCTCTAATCAGAATCCATTGTGTAATACACCGCGTGGAAGTTAAAACACTTCACGACGGCAGACCATTTTAAGCTAATGCTCAGTGATGATTACGTGGGCGTAATCCCTTTTAAGGGGGGTAGAGCGTAAAGCCGCTTAGCGTGTTTTACCGTACAAGTGTACGTGAACTATGTTGTGCATTGCATAAAAATAAATTGTTAGGATGGTTGGCTCGTGTGTTATATAAACATACGCATTTATTTGTGGGTAAATTGTGGTAACATCCTATTGTGGGAAGTGTGTTTATTTTGTTAACAGTGGTGTGTGAGAGTACAAGTGGAAGGGAGTAAAGAAACTCCCGGGGATCTAAAACCCCGATGGTGCATAGTGTAAGCCATGTATTGTATTTTGATAAAAAATATATGTATATATACAGTGTTGTGATTTATGAAGGGTTATGAGACCGACACAGAACCTAGTGAGAATTGAATTCCCTAGGTAACTCGAATTAAGTTGGATTTGGGTGATGGTTGATAGACGGAGTTCTATCCCTTGGAGATGTAATGATTATGACTAGAAGGATTTAAAGATAGAAAATGGGATATGCTTGAATTAGTTGTTGGTTGAAAAAGAAGTGGGAGGTGAAACTTGATTATCATGAGATCAAGGGAAGCCGAACACAAATTGGGGTGGAAAGGTAGTTCAACACTGATGCTGATCACATCAGGGTTGGATGACTCTTGAAGCTCCCTGTAAGTGGTCATAAATAACTATATTAAGAAAGATACAAAGAGCATGAATCGGACTTGGGTTGGAGTGTGTGGGTTTTCAAAAGGATTTTCAATTGGTATTTTCAAACAATCGATTAATATTTTGAATAAAAGATCTTCTTATACTTAACCTCACAAGGAAATTTTAAATTAAAGTGATTGTTTTAATTTCCCAAAGGCACGGGGACGGAAGGCGTCCATCGCGACCGGGTTCTGCGGGATCATAGTGTATATCAAGGATATTTTTGATTGCTATACATGCTCTGACATGTTGTGTGGTATGTGTAATGAATGTTGTTTTGACTTGGATTTCCTAAAGTGTATACTATCAAGGCCTATGAGTCTAAATGTGTGGTGTTACATAGACCTATGTGTCTAAAGACTGTTATGTTATGGGGACCTATGTGTCCAAATGATGTGGATATGTTGCCCGGACCATTAAGTCCGAGGTTGGATGTAAAGAGTGGTTGGTAATGGAAGTGTTATGGCTATAAGTAATTCCCGTATTCTAATCCAATGATGCGAGGAAATGTGAACTTCGAGGACGAAGTTCTTTTAAGGGGGGTAGATTGAAATACCCCAAACCTTGGTATGTGTGTAAATAAATTATGGTATTTAAAGGCTAAAAAGTGCCTTAGTAACATCATGAACAATTTAAACCATAAAAATGCAATAAACACTAAGACAGTTTGAGCAAAAACATGCTCTAAGCTTGAGTGAACTTGGTTAGGACCCAAAGAGCCTACCAAGACTGATAATTTAATTATGATTTATAAGGCTAATTAAGTCCTTAGGAAACTTTGGTAGACAATGAAACCAAACAAAACATAAAAAATACCTTAAGGTCAATATGAGCAAAAATGTGCTCTAAGCTTGGGATAAATGTGTATAAGACCTAATGGTCATACCTATACCTTATTTATATGTTAATGAACATATTAAATCAATTACTAAAGAAAACCAAGCTTGAAAACAAGTTAAAACACAAAATGTGCTTTAAGAAGTCTTAAAGCACGTTTTTGAAAAATTGTCTTGTAAATGAGTTTGAATGGCTAAATGTCCATCATTACTCTTTAATTAACATGTGTACTATATAGTATCACATTTGGGTGGCTATATCAATGGGAAATCAAAAATTTCACTTCTATGTGCCTTGTTATTGGTGAATAGTGATTTTTATAACTAGTTTGTAACATATAATGTTATAAGTAATTAAATTGGTCAACAAAGACTAAAATACCCTCATACTAATATAGGGGGCCGGTTTTTGTAGTGAGGAGTCACCAAGTATGTTAACTTGTTAAGTAAATAAATGTGACTCATAGGTACTATTTGCTTTAAGGCTTAAATATCTTCAAAAAGTAAGTTCTATCATTCTCTCATTTCCCTTCCTTTCTTCATTCACACGGTTGCTCTTCTCCCTCCCTTCTTGCTCTCTCTCACGGTTTGGCTAGCACACCAACACCACCATTGAAACCAAACTTTGAACACATGTAAAATCTTGCTCACTTGTTCAAATCAAAAACAAACACCACCATTCTCTTAGTTAAGCCAAGCTCTACAATCTTGTCTCTTCAAAACTTCAAAACCTCCATTTCGGTGCCAAGAGAAACCACCATGGAAGGAGCTTGAGCCCATCTTTTCACATATCTTGTTCTCCTTTGCTTCAAGGTAAGGAAACTCAAAGAAAAATCAAGTTTCCTTCATGTTTTGTGTTGTCCGAAAATTCACCTCACCATGGTGTATTTATCTTGCTTGTTTTAGCTTCATTTGAATCTTCCAAGGGCTAGGAGGAGTCCTCTCTTGATACTTGTTCAAGTTCTCTTCCAATTCCAAGGTAAAACAATTACCTTAATGTGTTAAAACAATATGTGTAACTAGGGTTTATAATGAGATGAAGCATAATGCTTGAATACTCATTCTATTATTGTACAATGTTTGGTAGTTGGCAAGGAACCAAATGCCCTACCGGTTTCACAAGGAACAAGAAAGAAATTTGTGAGGAAAAGAGGTAAACAAACTATCTCGATGTAGTTTAAATGCCTTAGGAAAATGAGCTTGATTTGCTTGATAAAATACCTAAGGAGCCAATGGTGAGTGACCTAGTAAAATGTTCTCAAGGAGACTAGTAAAAAACATATGTTTGGTGTATGTATTTGCAGGTCAAAGGCATTATTTATGTGGGAAATTCAGTGTTTATGGTTTATGCAATTTAAGGGCCTAAGAGCCATGTTATTTAAGGGCCTAAGGCCAAGCCATTTAAGTTATGCACTATATAGTGATGTAGTGCTTAATGTGTGAAGTTTGTGTATAAAATGTGTTTGATGGATTTTAGGTGTTCTTGGGTGAAATAAGGTAAAAACCTAAGTGTTTGGATGTGGGTATATACTAGAGAAGTTATGGCCAAATTTGGGAAATGTGTAAGAAGTTCTAAGTGTGGTAAGTGAGTTTTGGTGAACTAGGAAGTGTTAAAGGTGAATGAATGTTTACTTGAGAAGAAAACATGTATTAAGGTGATTTAGATTGGTGCAAGGATTTAGGTGTTGTCTTTGAAGTTCTAGGAATTCAATGTGTGTTTAGTGGATGTGTGTAAGTCTTGGAGGAGCTTGTTTAAGGTTAGGTAATGTTGGTGTTCAAGGAACAAGCGATGTTTAGGTATGATGTAAAAAGGAGATTTAGTTAGTAAGAAAATAATGCTTAAGAGATGATGTTAAGATGAGAAGAAAGTGTTTTGGGATAGTAGTTATAATAGGTGAGAAACACCATTTAGGAACCTAGTACAAATGTGAAAGTGTTAAGGAAATTTTACAAGGAAATAAGTAAAGGCTTAAGGAGTTAGAAAATGAGTTTCATGGATGTTGTATGTGGATATAAGGTTACCAATTGTTGTTAGGAAGCATTAAGAGGCCTTAGGAGAAGTTTGGTGAAGATTGGCAAAGTTTGGGTAAGATTAGGAGGCGACCGACCCAGGGGCCGACCCAGTTTTTGGGTCGGTCGAGCCTCTGTTAGATGTTAGGAATGTGTTCGGTAATGGTCCGACCCAAAAGGGTGGGTCGGACATGGGTCGGTCGGTCAAGTTTCAAAGGAAGGAAAATGTTCGCACATGGACCGACCCAGAATGGTGGGTCGGACGTGGGTCGGACGGGCATGTTTGTAAGGAAGTAAAAGGGTTCTGTAATGGACCGACCCAGCTGTGGGTCGGTCGGTGGGTCGGTCGGACCAAAAACATGGTTTAAGGCTAAGAAATGATATGTGATGATGGGGATTGGTAGGTAATGATGTTATAAGGATGTTAAGGACATGTTAGGGGAGTTTTAATGACACCTAAGTGGGTTAAAAGTTGTATTAAAATGTGAGAGTAAAACAAGTTAAAAATGTTAAGTTATGTAACTAAGTTAACGGGAAAAATTAAGCATTGACATTAGATAATCAAGCAAACCCCGATGTTAATGAAAACACGTATGATGTTAACAGTTGTTGAGAATTGCTCGAGGAACATAAATGGACAGGATAAGTGGACTCCGGTGACAGGTATGGTTTTCTTGCAACCTGTGTCCTACCGGATTACACCGGCTTGTATGCCAATGTGTTTTTCTGTATGTTTGCCACGTTATGAGATAAATCATGAAACGAGTTTACAGTCGTTATTGTTATTGTATGTTTACGTGCCGATACCGGTAACCTCGAATGCGCTTGAAGGGCTAGTTAACCTCTATTAGGTAAACGTAGGAGAACGGTATCCGGTAACAACGTTTCCGACTTAAGGAACGTTCTAACCACGGCTATGCGTGAGTTGGTTATGTGATGTTTGTGCGTGATGTTTGTATGTGAATGTATGACTCTCTCCTCCCTTGTGTGCTTAACTCGGTTATGATACTGTATGGTGTGTGGTTGTGGTAGGCTCCATAATGGATCTCTAACTACTTATTTATAAGAGTCTATGGGCTAATGGGGGGTGAGGAGTCCGGTAGTTCCGGCCACGCGTGTGATGGATGGGGGTCGTTATCATATCCAGTTCGGCTCCCTAGGTGTATGTTTAGGTGGTATTCCAATTTGGTTTCAACCTTCCCTTAGCTTATCCAAAGCTAGTTTACTGACTCACGTCGGGCCATAGGGGCATACTGTGTTGTTTGGTGTGCTTGGGATCACTATATCCGACACACCTTGGGTTTAAGTCAACCGTTCAAATAACAGGATGGTGATGAGGTAATTAACGAGCTTGGTATGAGTTTGGCAACAATCTCTGTGCTCATGGTATGGACTAACTATGGTGGAAGGATCTTAATGTGTACCGTTCTCGGGTGATATGTAATATTATGATGCTATGCAAATTCCCTTGCTATGCTTTGGTATATATATATATTGGATGTTTTAAAGGAATGCAACGTTGTCTTGTGTACATCGAAGCAAGAAAGGTTTGTTATGTTTTGTTATTGTGGAATGAGTTATGTTGTAGGATATGGAATGTGTGGATCATGGAAATGAATCCCAGTTGGTGACAAGAGGCATTTAAGGATAACCCGATTAATGGGTACATGCTGTTCGTTAAGGAAGTAGCTCCGTTTAGAGGAGAGCCACTCTAGGGTTTAAGGAATCATTGGATGGTTGGTTAAGTGTGGATGTTTTGGTTATAGGTTGAGCCCATTGAGGCGAAATATTATGTGTATGGTTATGGCTTGTATGCATGATTTAAATATAATCAACTGCATGCTAAGACGACAATTAGTTGTGCGTGGCCCGGTAGCATGCGGGCTGCGGGATTACCATACCAGCAAAGGTGCTGAGCCCTTGGGGGCCACCCTTTCTCTTCTTTTCCTATTTCAGGTACGGAGAGCTGGAAGCCGTTCGAGAGTAGGACGGGGCAGATGTTATACATGGGTAGCCATTTAAATGGCATGAGTATGATAGGCGTAGTAAGACCGAAATTGTTACGGGGTAGTTGTAAATACTCGGTACAGGGGGAGTGTATGTATATAATAAATGTTGAAGATGGAATGAGTATTGTATTGTGTAGTTGCTCGGGAATCTAGTCCATCAGACCGATACAAATGTACATGTATTAGCCTTGTTAGCCACGTGGGTGGTTAACGGCGTGTAACACCATTGGAATAAGTAATGTGATGAGTTGAGTTTCCGCTGCAGATTGTTATTATGTGTTGGTTGTTGGATGGGTGTGTTACAACTCCCTTATACTGTTCTATGACAATATGCGTTCCGTGCTTCCCGAACTTAATAGAGGGAAAGTTTATCCACTGTTGTATCTTTATCGCTGTCCTTGGTTTTACTGGTTTGGTTCTTAAAAGAAAGTAGAAAATGAGTATGGGTTTGAAAGAAATCTTGGTTTTGGACGAAAAGTGTTTGAAATAAATCTGAGTGTGAAAGAAAACTTTTCATGGTTTCATAACATCTTCTTACCTTAACCAAGTCTAGCTTCTTGTTGACTGGTGTACTTCCGTTTACAAAGGTTAGGCTATCCAGCCCTTCCACGGTTATGATGATCTCACTTAACTTCATGGTACTTTACTAAGTACTTCGTATTTGTTAAAGTTTTTCCCGAACAGCCCTGTTATAGCAGCACTTGCCATGGCAGTGCGCCATGCTAACTGGCTATCGGTTAAACACATACCGGTTGTGGTATTGTTTTTACCCGCACTGTCATCAGTGGCCTTGTTGGCCCTCACTTGATCCTACATTCTTGATAGTTGACCTTCCCGGCAACTTCTCACTGTATTCCCACGATAATTATTAACTGGGGTGCCTCCCATTCTTGGAGATCCCTTTCACTTAGTATTTATCTCCTTCGTAGCCCATTCCACGTATTTGTCGTGGTTACTGAGACTTGTCTCTTGTTTGGGCACTATGTTGTAGTCTCTTTGTCGGTTGGTATACCGTTGGTGTATTATTTAACAATTGTGGTCCCGTAGACACCCGTCTCGGGTTTCATTAATCCACTTCTTGCCTATTGCACAATTGGTGTGTTGCAAGCTGATTATTCTCGACTGCTTAGCATGTCGACCCAGGTAGCCGGAAATTCTATTCTCTTATACACAGATTCTTCACTCTTCGCTATAAAATGCGGTTAACATTGTTTAGATGGGAACCGTCTCCGGGATTCCCAGTTTTCGGGATCTACCGTATGACAGGTTCTCCGTACCTTTAGAGGTATTTAATAACAGCCAGATCGGGTATTCCCGAGTAAGAGAGGACATCCATCTCTCTGGCATTGTTTCCCAAGTTATAAAACAGGGAATGTGGAGGGCGGGAAGGATATTGTAGGTTTCCAGTACACACTGGTAATACCTAACTAGCGTATCTCTCACGCTATCACTCAACCCTTAACCCAAGGTACTAAAATCCTAACTCGGTACTTCCTAAGCTCGGTAATTCAGTCATCAGAGCGATACTTCGCTCTGATACCACTTTTTGTAACACCCCATCCAACAACAACACATAACAACAATCTGCAGCGGAAAATATACTTCATCACATTACTTAACTCGTTGGTGTTACACGCCGTTAACCACCCACGTGGCTAACAAGGCTATTACATATACATTGTACTGGTCTGATGGACTAGATTCCCGAGCGACTACACATTACTGACCCTTCCGTTAACAATAGAAACAACATACACCTTCCAACTGTACCGAGTATTCACAAACTAATGCTGATAACAATTTCGGTCTTACTACACCTACTGTATATATACAACTTAAATGATTACCCATGTACAACGACTACCCTGTCCTACTCTCGAACGGCTTCAGTTGTACCTTGTTGTTATACCCCTTATACCCAAAATTTCAACCCCCTCGGAGTGGTCTCTAAGGCATACGTGTTACAAAGGGCAAAATGGTCAAAATGCACCAATGCAGGATTTTCAAGGACATTCTCGGGATTTTCTATTTTCATATGACTTGTTCATTATCTCCAAACACTTCCAAATATCATAGTCATTATGAAAGGTATTTCATGATTTTCTGATAATATTTATTCTGGAAATTAAGCTTTTAATAAGCTAGTTCTTTAATAATTAACACATGAAAAACCTCAAAATAGAAATAAAGGGGTTTTCAAAATTAAAATAAAATTGTCACATGGTTAGCATGACTACATACAGTCATAAACCTGAAATTATTTTATTTGGAACCTTATCCCAAAATTTAAAAGAGAAATTCAATCATTTTTGCAATTTTCTCTCTCCTCTGGAAAATACCGAAGTCAAAAAATGTCATGAAATTTTAACACAAGATAGAGGATGATTTTTAGAGACTAATGCCGTTGGAATTTCGTTATTTCGACTTTCCAATCGTAAGTTATGAATTATGGGAGATTCCAGATTGTAAGATTTTTATCTAATCGGTTATTTATCGAAATAACCTGATTCCAACTCTCAAAATTCCTAAAATTCGTCTTTTATCTTTGGTTAAAATTTCGGAATTTTTATCAACCTGTAGCACGTTTTAAAAAATCAGATTCTCTTAGAGCACAAAATCAGGGTTTTAGATAAAAATCTTGTTCTATCAACTTGGCCATGCTCTTTCTATAAAAGGCCTTCCAAAAAACGACCTAGGGCAGAGGAGAACACCTCCAAAGTCAGAGAACACAGCCACAAACCTTCTTCCCACGTTTTTACACTTCCAAGCCTCAAATCAATACCGAAACACTGCAGAAATCACCCCAAAATCACCAAAAACTCATCCTTTCTTCTCCTATTGAACTTCCAAGCACCAAAACACCACAAAAACAGAAGCAAACCGTCCTTAATCATACAAGGAAGAAGAAATCAGAAACTCGGGTCGAGGTGAACCGGATCGGCTATCAACGACGCGTTCGAAGTTTCCCGATGTGAAGAAACAACCAAATCCCGAAGCCAAAACAGGTTAGAATTCGAATTCTTTAACTCCACTGATCACAATACGCTTCTGGTTGAAATTCCTATTCGAACTGACTTTTCTTTGCTTCTGAATTAAGGTTTGTTTGTGTTTTGTCCACTAACTTGTTCAATAAGTTTCGTCCTTAATTCGTAGTCAAATTGAAAACTTTTGATCACTAACATGTTTAGAATCTTTCAGGCTACGTACCCATAAATTTTGAGCCAAAAACACCGCCGGGAACTGCCTCAACGCCGCCGTCCGAGGTCGGTCCGCACCACGGACGCTATGTCCGGGGTCCCGGACGCTCTGTCCGAAAGCCGGACGCCCCCGGACGGTGGCGGGATATTTTTATTTTCAAAATTTAGGGTTTTATAAAACATGTCCGGGCCCACGGACGTCCTGTCCGTGGCCCCGGACTTTTCAAAATCTGTTTCTGTTCAAATTCGACTTTTCTGTGTAATTAGGTTAATTAGGGTCCGTGGTTTCGGACATTAGGTCCGTAGCCACGGACGGAAACAAAATTTGACCTAATTCTGCCTCCGAAACCCTAGTTTAGGTATCTTAATTTCCACTTTAATTTTCTGTCAAAAAAAACGTTAAAAAATAAAAAAAAACAGAAGCGCGCACTTAGGTTAAAAACGACTCGTAATAAGCCGTAATTAAACTAAGTAGAGGAAAAACGACTTCTAGGGGTAATGAAAGTAATTTGAACCCTAATTAAGTCGAATATCAAGCCCCCGAACCCGAACTCCTTTCCTAAATTGATCTAGGTTAAATTAGGTGGCGACTCATAATAGGTTCCAGTGAGCTAGCTTAGGTTTTAATAATTATTGTTTTATGACATAGTTATTAATCTTAGGTTATAAGTGGACCTAAAACCGACTAGATCCTAATCAACTTTAATCAACATAGGATAGGGTTTAAAATCGAGGCTCATAGACTGGCGACTCTGCTGGGGATCAATTCTTAATTTTAACTTGTTTAATTTTAAGAAAGAGGGCTTAACTCGAAAAATTGTTTATTATGGCTTTATTACTTTGTTTATTTACTTTTGTGCGCACTTAATTTTCTGCACATTTGCATCATATGAGAGCGAGGGTCCACACAAACCAGTTTCACCTCGGGGCCCATCTAGGGTCCCCTGTCAGGGACTCACACCTTTTAGGTGATGTGAATAAGCGGGGGAAAAGAGGAGGGTGTCGTCTAACCACACCCCTTAATACCTGGGCCTTAGCCCAAGCGTTTTCCTGGCAGTGCCCTTACCTAGCCCTTTGTTTGGTCAGTCAAAGACCCGACCGTAGACGCACACCTTCAGGTGATGTGAAAAGAGTGGGGAAGCCCAAAGAGAATAGCGTGCAAGCCCTATTCCTTTGTGGTGGCCTGGGCCGCGCCCCAAGCACCTCTCCGGATCGATCCATACCCGGTTTGATTTAAAATCTAGTGAGGACATGTTGAATTTGTGTGGGCCTTGTTTGCTTGTATGATCGGCCCACTACCCAGCCTAGAGATTGATAGGAACTTCTCCTACATCAACCTAGCCCAACACGAATTGGCAGCTCTATGTTTGCGGCCCAGAGGCCCTGTTTGGTTTAACATGTGAGTCGTTCAGGCTTCGGCCCAAAAGCCTAGACTTAGGTGATTTCTCTTCTGGCCCATTTTGAATTATCCAATTAGTTCTAGGCCCATAAAAAGGAAATCCACCTGAACTTGAAATAACTCACAAGTCCTGAAAATAAAATCTTTTTCGGCTTAGCAACCATCTTCTCTGGCCCGAAGAAAGTTAGGCCCATTTGTGATTTAGGGACCATTCCAGCTCATGTGCTTTACTTCAGGCCCAAACACATTCCGGCCCAAGGGCTCATTCTAGTCTAGGTAGACTTCTTATCATGACCCTAACCCAAAACCTTAGATCTAGGTGCCATCTGTTAGGCCCAACCAAAATCACTCGGCCCAAATTCCAGTTCACATATAGAGCAATCATTCTGGCCCAAGTACCACACTCATAACTCATTCCATTTGAGCCCATAGACCAATTCATAGTTTTGGCCCATGAGCTTCGCTCTCAATCCAGAATTTTGGCCCATAAAACATTTGAATCCAAGATAGTTTGCATAATTCGTTCATTCCAGTTTCCGGCTTCAAGGCCCAACAAGAGCATCAAACAAATCTAGACTTCAAGGATTATCCCTCGGCCCAGTGGCCCATTCACGGTCCGTGTGATTTCTTTCAGCTTGTTTGCTCAATTTCTGGATTCAGGCCTACATGTGTTCCAGTCTAGGAATCACTCTAATCTATGCACTTCACTCTCAGTTTGGCGAAGACTCAGGCCCAGTTACTTCCTACATAACCCATGGGCATTCCTAGTTCAGACATTTTACAGGGCCTACTCGAAGCTTGGAAGGAAGACAATCATGGTCAATGGCGCCCCGACGGTCAACAGCTCCAGTCTTCAACACGTTGGCACCAGACTGTTCAACATCACTATTTCAGAAGTTTTCTCGATTTAGTAGTTTTCTTTTCTCAATCATTCTTCTAACTTTTATGGTAGTTAGCTTCCTTTATCATTTTAGATTACAACTTTTGATGTTATCTTTCCATTCATGAATAAGAGCATAGTTCGATTTTGTTATTTTTTGTGCATTCATTCAACAAAACAAAAACACAAAAATTTGTTTTCTTTTTAAGGGATCACAGAGTAATCATTTCCCGACTATGGAATAAAATGACTTGTCTTTTGTTTCTAAAAGGGTGAACATGTCCGTCCTCACACCATAGACTATCCCATAATATCCACGAAGCATTCCAAAATCCGCATCTATTTAAGTGTTGTCATAAACCCCAGATCAATACTGGGGGCAATCTGAGTTCAGGATCGTCATCTTTAATCTTTCGTTTAACCGTGTGAACTATTCTCTAAGTGAAATTCACGAGAGTTACTTGAGCGGAAAAAACCATGAGTGAACGAGCGTGTCATTTTTACACGACTCCGGTGAGACCACATACAAAGGAAAATGTAAATGGCATAACTCCGACCGAAGGAGATAATTTGTAAATTTACTCTTAGACCTGCGAAAAGTAACAAAGAACGGATACACAACTATCAGGAATGACGAAGCACCTAGGTACAGCACCACATAGCCAAAAGCTTGTAAACCCTATCATTAAACCCTAGGCACCCCCGCTGAGCCTTTCATATATCCCTTTTCGATATTATGAACTCCACAGAATCACCTAGCCAATGATGAGTTACCGACCCGGTGACCAAAGGAAGCGAGGAGCCCGACTCTCAGATAACAATCTAATCAGTCCAAAGAAGTGATGCCGCTATCAGCATGACGAAGTGATCCGTAAATGGTCCCAAAGTGGCACAGGATCCAGAGAGCTCACATCAAAACAACTCTCATAACTCAAAACCGGGAAACACAAAAACCCCGAAGGCAAAGTCAATAAAGGATAAAACAAAAAGGCAAACCCGAAGTGCCTCGAAGAAATCCAAATGACGAAAAGAGAAATGGTGTAAAGGACAACTTCAAAAGTCCAAGTCCAGAAGCTCGAAAACAACGTCAACATGAAGCAGCCAGACGACTTCAAGACAAGGAAGATGAATCCGAGAGAAGGCGCACGTTGCAGCTTTGGTCACCCATTTAAGCTCCACATACCTCAAATATCCCTCCATGATCCCGTCGCCTTTCATCACACCCTATGGCCACGTTATAAGCTTTAAAGACTCCGACTTGATAGTTGTGTGTCCAATCTCGTGAAAGTAACAGATCAAATGCGTAAATCCATCAAATATCGAATTCAATGGTCTAGAAGTTATGATCATGAGCGAGAAATGAGTGCAAACACCAACCACGTCAAGTGTAGGTTAGGAAGCACCACATTAAAGCATAAGCTCGACCCTGTGAGGATGAGACTTGTTCGCACGTTTAATCAAAGAAAATACTGGGGGCAATCGATCGTTCCGATCGATTGCCATAAACTCTAGCTCAGATTGTCCTAAGGAAAAATACTGGGGGCAATTGTTGGTTCCAACAATTGCCATGTCAACACCAATTAAAACCCAAAGCTTGAGCACCACCATCCCACCACAGGCACACATAAGCCCTTACCACCACACACACACTTTCAAGCCCATCATTGGCCTTACCTCCACAAAAACATCAGGCCCGTCATAACCCTGACCACCATCCAAAATCATAACCCAATCCCAGGTCTATCACAAATCTTGAACACCGGCAAAAGCCTTTAGCACCACAACAAACACCACACACTTCCACCAACGGCATGTTCATTTTCTTAAAAAACAAATTGCAGATATGAAATTTCTAGTCAGGAAATGATCATTTCACTTTCCTTTTTCAGCAGAGTTTTCTCAAGCATTGCCATGTTTGGCACATTCTTCAACAGTTTCTTGTTTTGGCAAGCTTCCAACAAACACTTTAGTTGCATTTTACAACTTTTGCATAACACCTCAACATTGCCAAGTTTGGCACCTTTTCCAACAGTTTCCTGTTTTGAACGAGTATCTTTATATATTTTGATTGCATACATTGCCATGTTTGGCACTCCGGTAATCATTTTTCATCATTTGCACGAGACCATTATCTTTCTAACTCATTTTTAGTCGGGACCCAAAATCAGTGCGAGACCCATCATTTTCAAGACTTTAGTACGAGACATCTTCATTCAGTGCGCGACCCAGAATCAGTGCGAAATCCAGCTTTTTCTTCATCCGTTCAGTACGAGACTTCAGTGCGAGACCATGCATCCTCATCAGTGTGAGACCATCATTTTCGCCCGTGCGAGACCCATCATCTTCATCAGTGCGAGACCCACCACCTTCATCAGTGCGAGACCGAGCATTATCATCCAGCGCGAGACCAGTACGAGACCTAGTATCATCTTCAGTGCGAGACAAGTACGAGACAGAGCGTGATCTAAGTTGGCGGGGCAGAGGCAATAAGTCCCCATCTTGATGTCAACTTCTTGGGAGAAACAACTAGTAGGCAGTGGCAATAAGTCCCTTTGGTAATCTAGAAGTTATCCCAGCACCCCAGTTGGTGGGCAGAGGCAATAAGTCCCCATAGAATACCAACCAGGAGCATTGGAACGGGTTTCGGTCCCCAGAAGCATCCGAGCATCATCAGCATCATCAGCATCGTCAGCATCATCAGCATCATCAGCATCGTCAGCATCATCAGCATCATTAGCATTTCAACATCATTGCATTTGCATACCACCCAATTTTCACTTGTTAGGTTGTCAACGCCTTAGAATCGCTTGACATTATCTCATTTCCACATTTTAGGTTGTCAATGCCTTAGAATCGCTTGACATTATCCCATTCAACTTCAGGTTCCCGACACCTTATAATGCTCGGCATATCCTATTCAACTTCAGGTTCCCGACACCTTATAATGCTCGGCGTATCCCATTCAAACTTCAGGTTCCCGACACCTTATAATGCTCGGCGTATCCCATTCAAACTTCAGGTTCCCGACACCTTATAATGCTTGGCGTATCCCATTCAAACTTCAGGTTCCCGACACCTTATAATGCTCGGCGTATCCCATTCAAACTTCAGGTTCCCGACACCTTATAATGCTCGGCGTATCCCATTCAAACTTCAGGTTCCCGACACCTTATAATGCTCGGCGTATCCCATTCAAACTTCAGGTTCCCGACACCTTATAATGCTCGGCGTATCCCATTTAAACTTCAGGTTCCCGACACCTTATAACGCTCGGTGTATTCCATTTAATTTTAGGTTCCCGACACCTTAGATGCTCGGTCTAGATTATTCACTGTTAGTTCGGTCCACTTTTTCACATTTTTGGTAGTTGGCGCCTCTTAATAGCCCAACACATTTAGCCTTTTTCTTTTAGGTGGCTGGCACATCATAATAGCCCAATAATCTCAGACTTTTCTTCTAGGTAGCTAGCGCCTCATAATAGCTTAGCACAATCAACAGACTCGGTAGAAATCTAAGACAAGGAGTTTATTCGGTATCGGACAAAATTTTGGGCTATCACTCAAGCATCAACTAGTCTTTTCATATTCACTACAAAGTCTAGTTGACGGGGGGCAATCTGTTATACCCAAAATTTCAACCCCCTCGGAGTGGTCTCTAAGGCATACGTGTTACAAAGGGCAAAATGGTCAAAATGCACCAATGCAGGATTTTCCAAGGACATTCTCGGGATTTTCTATTTTCATATGACTTGTTCATTATCTCCAAACACTTCCAAATATCATAGTCATTATGAAAGGCATTTCATGATTTTCTGATAATATTTATTCTGGAAATTAAGCTTTTAATAAGCTAGTTTCTTTAATAATTAACACATGAAATAACCTCAAAATAGAAATAAAAGGGTTTTCAAAATTAAAATAAAATTGTCACATGGTTAGCATGACTACATACAGTCATAAACCTGAAATTATTTTATTTGGAACCTTATCCCAAAATTTAAAAGAGAAATTCAATCATTTTTACAATTTTCTCTCTCCTCTGGAAAATACCGAAGTCAAAACAAAATGTCATGAAATTTTAACACAAGATAGAGGATGAGTTTTAGAGACTAATGCCGTTAGAATTTCGTTATTTCGACTTTCCAATCGTAAGTTATGAATTATGGGAGATTCCAGATTGTAAGATTTTTATCTAATCGGTTATTTATCGAAATAACCTGATTCCAACTCTCAAAATTCCTAAAAATCGTCTTTTATCTTTGGTTAAAATTTCGGAATTTTATCAACCTGTAGCACGTTTTAAAAAATCAGATTCTCTTAGAGCACAAAATCAGGGTTTAGATAAAAATCTTGTTCTATCAACTTGGCCATGCTCTTTCTATAAAAGGCCTTCCAAAAAACGACCTAGGGCAGAGGAGAACACCTCCAAAGTCAGAGAACACAGCCACAAACCTTCTTCCCACGTTTTTACACTTCCAAGCCTCAAATCAATACCGAAACACTGCAGAAATCACCCCAAAATCACCAAAAACTCATCCTTTCTTCTCCTATTGAACTTCCAAGCACCAAAACACCACAAAAACAGAAGCAAACCGTCCTTAATCATACAAGGAAGAAGAAATCAGAAACTCGGGTCGAGGTTGAACCGGATCGGCTATCAACGACGCGTTCGAAGTTTCCGATGTGAAGGAACAACCAAATCCCGAAACCAAAACAGGTTAGAATTCGAATTCTTTAACTCCACTGATCACAATACGCTTCTGGTTGAAATTCCAATTCGAACTGACTTTTCTTTGCTTCTGAATTAAGGTTTGTTTGTGTTTCTGTCCACTAACTTGTTCAATAAGTTTCGTCCTTAATTCGTAGTCAAATTGAAAACTTTTGATCACTAACATGTTTAGAATCTTTCAGGCTACGTACCCATAAATTTTGAGCCAAAAAACACCGCCGGGAACTGCCTCAACGCCGCCGTCCGAGGTCGGTCCGCACCAACGGACGCTATGTCCGGGGTCCCGGACGCTCTGTCCGAAAGCCGGACGCCCCCGGACGGTGGCGGGATATTTTTATTTTCAAAATTTAGGGTTTTATAAAACATGTCCGGGCCCACGGACGTCCTGTCCGTGGCCCCGGACTTTTCAAAATCTTGTTTCTGTTCAAATTCGACTTTTCTGTGTAATTAGGTTAATTAGGGTCCGTGGTTTCGGACATTAGGTCCGTAGCCACGGACGGAAACAAAATTTGACCTAATTCTGCCTCCGAAACC
Source organism: Limonium bicolor (assembly GCA_023374045.1). Taxonomy (NCBI): domain Eukaryota; kingdom Viridiplantae; phylum Streptophyta; class Magnoliopsida; order Caryophyllales; family Plumbaginaceae; genus Limonium; species Limonium bicolor. Next base: position 300,025,951 of record CM041778.1, read on the forward strand.
CTAGTTTAGGTATCTTAATTTCCACTTTAATTTTCTGTCAAAAAAAAACGTTAAAAATAAAAAAAACAGAAGCGCGCACTTAGGTTAAAAACGACTCGTAATAAGCCGTAATTAAACTAAGTAGAGGAAAAACGACTTCTAGGGGTAATGAAAGTAATTTGAACCCTAATTAAGTCGAATATCAAGCCCCCGAACCCGAACTCTCCTTTCCTAATTTGATCTAGGTTAAAATTAGGTGGCGACTCATAATAGGTTCCAGTGAGCTAGCTTAGGTTTTAATAATTATTGTTTTATGACATAGTTATTAATCTTAGGTTATAAGTGGACCTAAAACCCGACTAGATCCTAATCAACTTTAATCAACATAGGATAGGGTTTAAAATCGAGGCTCACATATACATATATATGTATTGCTATGATGCATGTTGCTTGACTAAAATGAACTCCATGTATATCCGACAAAGTAGTCGGCGTACCCCGGTTAGCGCTCGGGGTATGCGAATTTCATATGCAGCGTTAAGCTGAGCCCCTAGGGGCAACGTTTTTGTTTTTCAGGTACACCGAAGATGTTACCGTTCGAGAGTAGGACGGGGTCGGTGGGTTGCATGGTTAGTTAGATTTAATTACTTATGTATTGAAAGAGGTGTAAGACCGAATATGTTGTCGGCATCCATATATTGTAGACTCGGTATAGTAAAGAAATGATTTGAGTAAAGTATCTGTAATGTGTACTCGGTTGTTCCAGTTCATCAGACCGTTACGGTATGTAAGATAGGCCTGGTTAGCCATATGGGTGGCTAACAGCGTTGTTTCACCCCTCGTTGTAATTAGAGTTCCGCTGCGTGAGTAAGAGCATTTAGTGACAGTTTAAGAGGTAATGACGAGATTAACGGTTGGGGTGTTACAACCTCTCTCTATGTTTTTGTTCCAAATTTGACACGATGTTTCACACTTTTTTTGAGTGTGTGATGGTTAAATCACTCTGGTTAGGGGTGATAAACCTTCACGGATCTCTTCCTACTGAGGAAAGAGGCATTCATGACTGGATATTCTCAAATGTTGATAAGTGGTCTGATGAAAAACTGGAAAAGGTCCTGAACACTATGTGGGCTATCTATGATGCGAAAAACACAGTGAGACATAATCAGCAAATGCCATGGCTTGCTCTTATTGATTATAATCTAGCTTTTGCTAAGACTTACAAAAGCAGAACGATTTCTGGAAAAATTAACACCAGTTCTATATACACATGGGCTCCTCATGTGCAGGGATTTACAAAAATCAATTGCAGGAGTTATTGGAAGAAAAGGAGAAACCTGGTTTTATCAGGTTCTATAAGGAAGAGAGACCACTCTATAGTGGTTGCTTACAACAAGATTATGGAATTCTCTACTACTGAAGAAGAAGCAGAGATTCAAGGCGTTACTTTTGGGCTTAACATAGCTCGAGAGGAAGGATGGGAAGAAGTGGAAGTGGATGTTAAAAACCTCCAAAGTTTTGAGCTTCCGAGGAAGCATTTACAACAAGGCAATTACCAAGTTTTCATTCTGTTCTAGGATGGGAGAATCTGTTAATGGCGGTCAATTTGACTTCAGTTGTAAAACTAACTATGGACAACTCATAAATAGATTTTAATCTGCTGCTTATTTCTAGATTGTATAATAGTACTTTAGACTTTAAAACCTGGAAGGGGATGATATTCCTCATAAGATTGTTAGGTCATGTATTTTGGAACTTGTGTGACTTTTGTTCTGTTTTTAATTACAATGTAGGCTAAAGGCCATACTTATCAAAAAAAAGAAGAAGAACACAGCTGTTGCTCCATATTTTACAGCGAAGCTTTCCGACAACACCAGTTCTGTTTCAAGTCATTTATCTACCTTCCTTTTCTTTGGAATTACATAAAGCTCTCTCATAAAGTTTCTTGGAAAGTAGAATACAAGATTTCACAACTTCGGCCTAAAAAGTATATGTACCATGTCAATTTTTACCCGATCCGAAAACTCGACCCAAACCCATACCCGTTATTTACGGGTATGAGTTAAGATTCTTGACACATTCAATTTTTAGGTCGGGTATATGTTACCTATTAAATATATAGGTTGGGTATGGGTTGAAATTCCTGACCCGAATTCAACCCGACCGGTTTATTTAATTTAACTAAAAATAAATAAATTGATAAATATGTAAATATATTACTTGGATATGTTATATAGCTATTAATATAATAGCAAACAAAAATACTATCACTTCTTTAGGCTCACATAAATAATTTTTTTATAAATCCAAATACATTCTCTAGGCCATTTATATCCACCATTCACTTTGTTTGAAAACCTAAATGTTATATCATTCATTAGCCGCATAAACTCCACCGTTCACACCATTTCATCCACACAAATAACGGCTATAGGCTAAGATTATTGACTCATTTATTAGAATGTTGACATTTGGAAAAGCGACACATTTATCATAATGTTGACATTTGGAAAAACAGCACACAATGATTCAAAATGAATGACCATCATGTATACGCTTTTAGGGACGACTGATCATTCTATAGAAAAATACAAGTATCACTGCTGGAAAAAAAGAATAAATAACGCCCCTTTAAAAACGGTTATATTGTAAATTCATTTTTTAATCATAGGCCTGACATCTTAATAAACGCTTTGCTTACAAAGCGTTGTTTATGTTATCGCGCCCAAAGATAGAAACAACGCTTTGTAAATAATCGTTCTTTAAGAGATATGTATAAATAACGCTTCACAAAGGAAGCGTTTTTATATGTTTGGGCGCGATAACATAAAAAACGCTTCAGTTAAGAAGTGTTCTTTATGGTCAGCATAAAGAACGCTTCTTAAGTGAAGCGTTCTTCATGTTACCTAAATTAATAAAACATTTTCACCCTCCCGCCCAGTCTTCTCATCAATCAAATCGCGATTGTTCCCCTACCCACACTATCTGTAAACCTCGCTCTCTGTAAACACTAAGCTCTCTTCTCAATCGAAACCACTGAGCCCAGAAATTATCATTTCCGCTGCGGCGCCTCTTCTCTTCCTTTCTCCCGATATCGGCGTTCGCCATCTTCAATATTCTATCTTCTAATCTCTGCAACCCGGCCAAACTGGTGATGAAGGCAGGCCACATGCATGCGTCGATATCGATCGGCGCCTCTCTCGCTATCAGTAATTTTGCGCACAATCTGCGAACAGTATACATATATATGCCTATCCTTATTTTTCATATACTCTTTTGATCGGTAATTATTTTTGAAAAATCGCACGAACAGGAACATACATGCCCTGTCGCACGCACGGTGCCTCTAGATTCACTCTACCTAGAAAGATTTTACAACCCCAACTAGCGAAAGGAACAACATACATGCGCGCTAGATCTATCGGCTCTATTCTTCTGCTGATGAGGTAATTTTGCAAACCAAACTTGTTAATTAGGAACATGCTCTGTTTGTTTGGGATTAAAAGGCGTGAAATAAAGTGTGTGTACTGTTTAGGAATAATTTTACATGCAAACCAAATTGTGTCACGCGCATTTATTGTTAACCTATGTGCTGATTTTTATCGCCTCTATTCTGCTATGAGGTAATTTTGCAAACCAAACTTGTTAATCAGGAACATATATACTCTGTTTGTTTGGGATTAAAGGCGTGAAATAAAGTGTACGTGTGTTTGGGAATAATTTTGCATGCAAACCAAACTGTCGTGTGCATCTATTGTTGTACTATGTGTTGATTTTTACTTGCTGGTTGTACAATTAATGGACTTGGGAATTAATGTGTTTATTAGGCGTCAAATATAATGCGTTTCGGCATGCATATACAAATATTGCCACGTAGTTATATATGGTGAAATTAATTTGGTTAGATGATTATAGGGGGTGTATTAATTAATGTTATATTATATTATAGTACAACCTAGGGTGCAAATATTGGATGACTATAGGGTGCATTAATTAATTACAAAGACATAGCATTACGGCATGGTCAGCTTGCCTGACGTCCCCTTCCCCATATTGCTTTTACCTTAACATCCACCCAGAAGTTTATCTACGTTCTACCAATACCAACATCAAACTTTTAATTTCCTTCACATTGTTCTCATATTTGTTATCCGGTCAAGCTAGGCATTCCAATTAACCCTCTAATTTTGGAAATCTATATGACCACCATTGGCCATATTAGAGACCTCTACTTACAGCTTCTTAATTTCTTGTAGTTATTATTTTAGTATCCCTCTACATTTTTTGGCTAGCGCCTATGCACCTTCGATCGTCATCAATCTGTAATAAAAAAAATTGAACTCGGATGGGCCCACCAACTTTATTTTCCTTCACGACCTCCTTCTCTCATTTTCCTTTAGTCACTTCTGACTAGTATATATGTTGTGGAAGCTTCAGTAGATCGAACAATCAGAACTAGACAGCACTGAAAACTTTGGGGATGACACAGCCGAATAACATGGAATTCCGATATCAGCAAAGACCGAGTGGTATTGATCTTCACAAACATCACAGAGAAAATCGGATAAAAAGCCAGACGAATTTGGCCGATGGAGACCGTTGCTGCCTCTGTTGAAGATCAAAGTACCGACGATCATGATGATTCTTCTACTGATACAAAAGTGACAGAAGAAGAAAAACATGGTACAAAAGAGACAGAGGCAGATACAGATGAAAGGATGAATGAGAACTCAGAAACAGAGAGGTTGAACAAATTGGCTAAAAAGTTAAGTGAGGCTGCCACAAAGTAGAGTCCGGTGGCGATTAATGAATTACTGGCCCACTTCATGACCTTGAATGTAGAAAACGGTTTTCTAGAATAGTTATATAAGGAGGAGAAGAGGAAACTTAGTCGATCATATGGTGGCATTGGGGACTATATGAAGATAAAGTGGTACCAAATCGCCCGGTTGATGAGTTTCATGTCTTATGGATGGAGATGTAGATGGATAAGCTAGGCACTTCTCCATCTCCAGTTTCGATTGGATTCGCATCTTCTTTCAGTTTTGAACATCGACATGTCTGAGAAATCTTTAAACACTTGGACATGAATGTCTGTAGATTGCATGCAGTCAATTGGAATACTAGCCACACACTGTTGATGTGGGGTGCATCCTATCTTTTAAAAAAACTAGATGAAAGTCTGTAACACCCCGTCCAAAGCCAATCGTGGTTATCGCAAAACTTAACACTTAAACGAATTCGTCGCAGCGGAAATAACACAACACCGGGACCTTGCCACGGTCTGATCGTTAGAATATACCGGCCTTATCAATTTACAACACTTATCCCAAGTAAACAACCGACCAAAACATCACCATCCAAAATACCACCAACCAACCGAGTTTAAGTATCTAAGTCATAGCCACAAACTTACATCAGTTTCAATATAAACAGACGGGAGCACAAGCGCAACCCGTATTCAAAATAAACAGCCCATCCTAAGTCTAACCGCTCCTACTCTCGTGGAGTGACTTCATGGGCCTCTTACCTGCAAGTGTAAAAACAGCCCCCAAAGGGGGTCAGCACGGATGCTGGTACTCCCTCTCATGGCCCCCAAGCTAACGGGGCTACGACGACTAATTGTCGATAGCATGGAAATTGATTAGAAACACAATCATGGTATGAAGTGCTATAAACAACAATCCACAGATGAACATACATAGCTCACACACAATGAACGACACAAGCGTCCCCTTATCAAGCGGGTTAGTAACCCCCTCCTTAGTCCTGATTTCCTTAACCTCAGTTCCTTATCTTACCTCAGTCTTAACCTTATCTTAATCTCAGTATACAAACCGTTCCTAGAGTGGAAATGGTTGTAGCTTAATCTCAACCTAGGATTTCGGTGATCCTACCGCACCATCTTAATGCCACCTACCTTGGACGGGAGTCCAGTGTAGCTGAGCCGGCAACCGGCCCTAGGCAACAAGTCCGAAGACAAGTCCTTAAGCGGAGGGCGGATCTGATTCAGATACCGTCCCCCTTTCCTTAGCATGCATGACCGGAGTCAGTCCCGGGTTTCCTCACTCAAGTTCCAGTTAGTAAAAATCTTACACACCATGTGTTAGTTAAACCTTAACGGGTATTAACCAACAGTTACCAATACTTAACTCTTATCCTTAACTCAGTAAGTACTAAACTTAGTTAGTAACAATCTCAAGTCTCGTGGGTTAGTGTAAAGATAACACATTCACAACGAGAACAAATATAACCGGTTGCATGCTTTATCTTGTCTTAGTCATAGCAATTAAACAGATAGCACACAAGCCGAGGGACACCTCGTTAGCAAGCAGGTCACAAGAAAGATTTGTACCATTCACCGTCGCCTGTCGTTTGTTTAACCTTCTCCGGGGTCCCAATTCACAAACCTAAAACATTGATTCATTTTTAGGCCATTAGTTATTTGCACTTTACTTAACTCACTTAGTCCCTAAGATTCCCATTCAATACCCTCTTAAGTCTTTGCCACTTAACCTTATAAACTTAACTTTAAACATTAAAGTTTATACTTAACTTAACTTAATTCCTTAGGTTCTTAGGTTCCTAATCATTATTTCCCTACCAATGGCATACCTTATTACCAATTAACATCTTTAGAATTTAAAATTTCTTTTTTTTTTGTGTTTTAGGCTCGACTGAACTTACCGACCGACCTTACCCAAGGTCGGTCCATTCCAGGACGCATTACCGTTTGAAAATTCTACCCCGACTGACCTTGCAAGTCCGGTCCCCAAGGTCGGTCCATTCCTGAGAGTTTTCCCCGTGGGAAATTTAAGCCCGACCGAACTTGCCAAGTCCGGTCCCAAGTTCGGTCGATTCCAGAGACCAATTCCCGTACAAAATTCTAGGCATGACTGACCTTGCAAGTCCGGTCCATTCCAGAGACTTAATTCACACACAAAATACAAGCCCGACCGAACTTGTAAGTCCGGTCCCCAAGTCCGGTCGGTTCCAGAAATTTTTCCGGTAGTGTAAACTGAGCTCGACCGACCTTGCAGGTCCGGTCCCTAAGGTCGGTCGGCTCCAGAACCTTGTTTCTAAAATCCCTTTTGACTCCAAATTTCCCCTCTTACATCATAGTATGTTCTAACCTCATTTGGGCACCTCAAATACACCTTAGGCCTTCCACTAAACACATTAAATCACTCACCAACATCCACCTTAGTCATTATGCATTTTCCTTGTAATCATGCCAACACTTGTAATGTTTTTCACTAGGTTTCTAAGTGGTGGTTCATACCTAATATAACCACTATGCCAAATGCTTCCTCACCACTATAACATCATCTCCCAAGCATCTTTCACCATCTAAAACTCCTTTATGCAACTACTTAAAGTTTCTACATAAGTTTATGCCTCCTTCATCCAACAATTATTTTTTTCTACTAGTTTACCAATGTTTGCCTAAGTCCTAAATACACTAATACATTCATTTGATTCCTAAATCCTCCATGATCATGTCTAGGTCATTCTAACTCATTATACACCTTAAACTCACCCTTCTTCATCAAGACAACCTCTAAAACTACCTAGTACTTCCTTAGTCATGAAATCTCCTTAGAACATCTTAAACACTTAGGTTCTTCACTAAATTTTGCCATGGGTTCTCTAGTATATTGTTACACACAAACACTTGGTTTTTCACCATCAAACAACCAAGATCACTCAAATTCTCATTACAACATCTTAACACACAATTTACACCAAAACTACACCACATCATCATATAGTGTATAAACTTAAAATGCTTGGCACTTAGGCCCTTAAATGATAATAATCTTAACCACTGAATTTCCACATATATTTTCCTTTAACCTGCGAATACACACAACAAGGCTCCCATTGAAATAAAATGCTTCTTGTAATTCATCTCAACTTTGTTTAACTATCTCTTTCTCATTGGCTCCTTAGTCACAAGTTCTCAAACATAGTCATTGTTTCTCTTAGGTTGTATATAGCCCTTTTCTAATGTAAACCTTAAGCTACACTCACCATATACCTAAATCCCATCCCTAATGCAATAAACACCTTAAGGTAAGACATTTACCTTGTTCTTTTTCAAGCTTCAAAAACTTTCTTCCTTAGGTTTTTTCCTTGCTCAATCCCGGTCACCACTTAAACTCTCCTTGCCAATGTTCTAACCAATATCCAATGACTCCAATGAGTGCTAGATAATACATTAACCCTAAGGAACAAACCCTAGGTTAAAAATGTGCTTTAAGGTATTAAATTGATTGTTTTACCTTGGTTTCTCAAGACAAGCTTGGATATGAAGCAAGAAGGACCTCCTTTATCCTTTGAAGAGTAGAAAACAAGCTAGAACAAGGCATAAAAATGGAAACCCATGAGTGATAATTTTCGGACATGGAGAGAGAATGATGGAAACCTAGATTTTCTTACATATTCTTTACCTTAAGAGAATGGAGAAGCTAATGGAGTCTCCAAGCTTGAGTTTCCTCCTCTAA
>CM041778.1:300691939-300714038 GCA_023374045.1 Limonium bicolor
CTGCAATACATCCAATTAAACGGATGAGGGAATGAATATGAACTATGGATGGGATATGATCATGATAAACAGGGAGAAAAAGGAATATGTGATGTACTCAATGAGAACGAGATAGGAGAACCAAGTTTGCTAAATATAGCACAGATTTTACTTATAAGTCGGCGTTATGGCTTATAGTTTATGGCACGAAAAAAAAAACCACTAATGCCATTAAGGCAATAGCACTTATTACAAGATAACTGATAACATGAACCAAAAAAAGAGAAAAAGAAGAGAAAAGAAAACAGGATATCCATCAAAAGGGAGATTGACAACAAAATACTTCACAATACCCGTGTGACAGACATTACCAGTTTACTAAATGAGACATGGGACGACCGCACTCCTATAGGAGCATATGGGCCTGACAGACTTATTTATGAGTTAGTCGGTAAGTAGTAATGTATCAGTACGGTACCCCATGCAAGTAGACAAGTAGTGTAGGAACACGAGAAGTAGTCAACTCCATACTAAGGACAGTAAAGCAGATTACCTCGAAGATGGACGAGAAGAGCCGCAGTTAAACCAACGGGCTAGAGAAATCAAGACCCTACAACAGAGCAGTAGACAGTATACAGTGAAGACAGGGAAACTGTTCAAGGACAGTAAACCAAAGGAAAGAAACATGAAAACCCATTATGGACAAATAATATGTAGAACCCTCATAAGGATCGAGCAAATTCTTGCAATCCAGAGGAAATCTACCAGATGATGTGGATATAAACGCGTGACTACGCAATGATGAGAGACAACGCTAAAATATTAGCAGATATCTTAAGCAAGGAACAATGGACTTGGAATGTACCGCTCACATGATAATTCACGCATCTTATCTATTAGACTCCTTAGATATTAGCTGCTGAGAGTTTACACCTCTACACTCTGTATGACTGAGTGTTTTGGTATTGCACTTGTGCAGTTATTAATCTAGTGGGAATACGGGAAGATGTAATGGATATCAACTGGAGTGTGTAAAAAAAAAAGAACTACAGCAGTGTGTTACTCCGGAACAAAACCACCAGGAGACACGGATGACAATCATCATCTACGTGGACATGTAGGCTGGTACGTCTTAGTTTGTAACACGTATGCCTTAGAGACTACTCCAGGGGGGTTGAAATTTTGGGTATAACAATGGCGTTGCCATGTTTGAGGTCTTGACCAAGTCAAGCTTCTCGCTGACTGGTATGTTGTTAACAAAATGGTCAGGCCATTAGACCTTTCCAAGGTTCCGTTGTTTGAAGTCTTAGGACTGGTGATCCTATATTTGCTTCAATCTTCATGGTGGTACGTTAGTAAGTACTTGCTGGTTGTCGAAGGTCTCCGTGGCTGCTTTGTTGTTGCTGCACTTGCCTTGGCAAGTGCGCGGGTACGTCGATTTTCAGGTTAGCAAATACCGGTTACGGTATTGTTTTCATCCAGACTTGGTGGTTTTATTGGATCTTTCATCCATTTTTGATCTTAGTGATCAATCTCCTGAGTACTTCTCAGTGTTCTGGACATAATGGTCATTAATTCGGGTGGTTCCCCGATCCTTGTGGTACTCCCTGTGCCTTGCTTCGTTGCCCGTTTCCACACCTTAATGGTGGTTACCGAGGCTTGACTAATCCTTAGGAGCTACGTCCTAGTCCTGTTGGTGTAAGTATCATGAATATCCTCATAGTTGTTTACACTATGCTATTCGGGTATTACCGCCCTTTTGGCGTTGTAGGTTTGGAGTTAATCCAACCTTGACTAATTCCATAGTCAGTTTGTATACCATTGTGGTAATATCAAGCGTTTGCAGTCCGTAGACTCTCTTGTCTCGGGTTTTGTTACTCCGCCCTTTCGCTTCATTGCGTAGTTATGGTTTCCTTCTTGTTGGCTACACATGGTTCTCGCGACTGCGTAGCACGTCGCCCCATGGTGCCATAAATTTCACTATCCTTTGGTTAGGATTTATCAATCTTCTGCTAACAATTGTGGTTATTATTGTTCCATCGGGAACCGTCTTCGGGATTTTCACTCTTGGAATCTACCGTATGTCTGGTTATTTCTGTTACAAATTATTTCACACTGCCAGATCGGGTCTTTCCCGAGTATGAGAGGTCCTTCCATCTCTCTGGCGTTCTTCTCCCAACTTATAACGGGGGTTACGGAGGGCGGGATTGGTTATGTAGGTATCCAGATCACACTGGAAGTTCTTATCTAGCGTACCTCACACGCTAACACTCTACCCTTAGCCCTAAGTCTCTAATTCCTAACTCGGTATTTTCCTAAACTCGGTATTTAGACCATCAGAGCGATACTTCGCTCTGATACCACTTTTTGTTACACCCCTACCGGTAATCACATAATTAACTCCTAACCCGTCTCCATTACCAATACCCAAGCAGCGGAAATTCCAATGCAACCGGGGGTGAAACAATGTCGTTAGTCACCCACGTGACTAACAAGGCCAATCCAAACTCAAATACAACAACAATTACAATATCGGTCTGATGGGTCTTATACCGAGTACTCTATACAACAATACATTCCACTTCCTTAAACAATTCTCAAACCAAATACAACCTTCAATTACAATTTATACAAATACAATCTCCATACTGTTCTATACCGAGTATCTACAATTTCCAAGTATCAATGACCTTTCAGTCTTACAAATCCACAATACAACAAATACGAGTTCTTAAACGACTACCCATATTCAATAGCAACCCCGTCCTACTCTCGAACGGTTGACGGCTTCAATGTACTTGGAAAATAAAAACGATGCCCCTAGGGGCTCAGCAAAATTGCTGCATATGACTTCCGCATACCCCGCGTACTAGCGAGGGTACGCCGACTATTTGGTCGAGAGCATGCGGTTCATTTTAGTTCAAACAGCATGCAAGAGAACAATACATTATATATGTATGTCAACACAATCAAGGTTCAATGAAGAACACAAACACTAACACACACATCAAGGGGTTAGTTTAATTTGATCTTTACTTAGGCTTGAGGGTTTCTACCTCACTATGCCTTACTCAATTACTCATTGTCTTACCCACTCTTTAGGGTTCTCTTACTCACAATCTCAAGTTCTCAAGTGTCTCAAGTCACAACTCAACTCTCGATACTCACATTCTCAAATCGATACTCCAATTCTCAAGTTCTCAATCCATACTCAATACTCAAAGGTATATGTTAAGTCATTACTCATGACCTCCGGGCAGGGTCATACACTATCAAGTCCTCTAAGAAGAGGTTCTTTATATACTTCCACTATTATTTATTGTGTGGATTAAATCAATTTGGTTGTCTAACCGTTATCGGGAGTTTACTAATTCCCATACAATTCTCTCACGTTCTAGTGAGTTATAGATTGGTGTTATCATTTCTTGGTTCGATAGTTTTGGTGTATCCCCATATTTTATTATTTCACACTTGACTCTTCCTACAAGTCACTACTCAAACAAGACCCAACTATGGGTCGCACTACAACACACAATCACATGCAAGCAACTCATTCACCATTCCTCCATTTCATGAATTATACAAACTTTAGTTTAAATTCAATCCAACAAACAACAATACAATACAAGAACTACCAAGTGCAAACAAACCGATTCGTGCATTTATCTTGTTAAGTGATCACACAATCAAACAAGCACACAAATCGGGTAACCAAGTTAGGATACAGAGCATGAGAAAATCATACCTTTCACCGGGGTTAACTTTACCGGGTGTTCCCACGTTCCTCAGTTCACACTTGTTCCTTATGTCTTACTCTTGAACCACTAATTACATGTCACATGGTTCAATTAATATCAGGGCATTACAGTAGGTACATAATTGCTACTCCCGTACTTACCCCGTTATCCCGTTATTTCGGTTTAACTTAGTGTACTTAATATCACAACTTTTTCAATCACTCCTCAAACTTATTCACACTTCTTAGGACCTTTAAAGGTCACCAAACAACTCCTAAACAACTCCTAAAACCAATACCATTCAATCCCCCATGTTTAGAACCCTTAAAAACACTTCCTAGGCAATTTTGGGGGTGGTTCGGGACCTGGTCCAGACCCAAGGTCCCGGACCAATGCAGAAGGTAACTCTCGGCTATAATTCCTACCCTGGTCCGGGACTTGGTCCTGGACTAAGATCCCGGACCACAACCTGTTTTCACTCTTGACATGATTTTTAATGCAGTCCGGGACTTGGTACATATCCTAGGTCCCGGACCCTGCTAAAAACTACTATTTAGTGGATTTTTCAACCCCAAATCAACCCTTAATCCACCCCTAATCTTTCCATAAAATTTTCACAAGTTTCCTACATATTTAATCACCTCAAAACATGCTCTAAACCTTTCCAAATATTTGGTTTAATCCACCACCCAATTCTTGCTCAAATTCACAAATCCAAATTCTCACATTTTGCATTTTGCAGTCTTATGCATTTCTAACCTCTTCTTGCTTGTTTCTACCTCCTTCCAACCTCACCAAATCTCTTATTGACCATTCCAATTCATCCCTAGATAGTTGCACTAATTATGCCCAAGTTCACTCTCCAATTCCAAGACTATAAGCACTAACTCATCTCTAGAATTTCAAAGTCACCACACCTCTTTATGCTACAGATTTTTACCTCTCTCCCTCTAGTTCTCCAAATGCCATTTCAAGGCTATCACTCAACTCTAAACAATACTACACACACCTAGGTTCTCCAATTCACTAAGTCATCTTAAAACACTTGTTTTCTACCAAAATTTTGCCATAACCTCCCCATAAACCTTACATGTCCAAACTCATCTTTTTCACCATTTCCAATCCTAAAATAGCCACACCCTTACAAGGGTCCTACCAGCACACAATGAATCCACCAACCTCATCCAAATTCCATAAAGCACAATACACTTACAATAACTCAAAAGCTCGGCACTTAAGCCCTTAATTCAAACCAACAATTCACAAGTTCTCTCAAAATCAACCATACACATTTTCCCACATAGATTCCAATTCATAATTCAGGTTCATTAATTTATTTACCCATCCCAATCCTAAAGCAATTAAAACAAGCTTCAAGGTAGATTTCTTACCTTAATTTCACAAGTTCTCTTTTAATTCTCCTCTTGCTCCTACTCTTCGCAAATTCGGTCAAGTGGGAATGTAGTTGCCAAACTCCATCCCAACATTCAAGAAACACAAAATACACACAATTAAAATCCTAAACCTTTGGAAATACACTAATCCAATGGAGGGCTTAGAATATCATGATTTAAGGTTTACCTTTGGAGCTTTTTAAGAGGGTTTTACCCCTTGATTCTAGGAGATGGTTCCACCACCATTGGAAGGTTGAAATGGAGCTCCACAAAGAGAGACAAAACAGGGCATGAGAATAGGTAAAATCGGCTAGCACCAAAGAGGGGAAAAAAGATGAGTTTTCTTGGAAACTTTTTACCTTAATGGAAAGAAAATCCCCCAAGCTTCAAAATGGTGTGATTTTCTCTTAAAATAGCCAAAACCCATGGAGATTAACTTCATTATTTTTGGATTTTGAAAAGAGGGAAGTGTAGAGCTTGGTGAGAGGAACACAAATATGTGTTTTGTTTTAGATTTGGAGCATTTTTGTGGCTTGAGCAAGAGGATGAAGAGGGGCTGCCATGGAAGCTTGTGGAGAGCTTCAAAAATCACCCCAACCAGAGAGGGGAGGAGGAAGATGGTGAGAGGAAAAGAAATGGGAGGGAGAGAAGAGAGAAATTAGGGGGGAGAGAGAGGATGTCACTTTTTCTACTTTTTCTTTCTTTCTTTCTTTCTAGCTTTATGTGTGTGAGGGGAGGCTACTTTACTAACTAAAAACCGGCCCCCTTAATTTATACCAGCTGGAGCGTTTTTCGTCTTTTACAGAAAACGCTCGTTAATTTACCCGGTTTTAGCATTATTCACTAACCGGCCCGTTTTCCGGAATTTCCTCGTTTCTTTAATTTTATTGGTTCATAAGCTTCCATTAATGCTTAATTATAGTTATTTGATGAACTATAATTTTTACGGGTTCATTTGACCACTTGAAGTCACGTTTTTGGGTTTTCTTGAAAAACGCGCGCTAAAGCTTTATTAGCGTTTTAATTCATTTTATGGATCCGTTTTCTTTGGAAATTGTTCCCATATATTATTTAGGAATTATTAAGCCTTTAAGAGCCATCCAATACCCTTTTCAAGGTTGCATTCCTCCTAGGGTCACTTAACACTCAATTTAGCATTTTTCGCTTTTTAAGCGTTTTCTTGGTTCTTTTGAATTTATTCTTTTTACCAAAATTCCTTAGGCACTAATAGGCCCTCAATATCGTATTAGAGTAATTTAATCACCCTAATTAAGTTCGGGGTATTTCATACTTAAAGTGTGGTATTATGTTATTTGTTTATAGTTTAGTCCTTGTTTGTTACGATTTGCTCGATACTTCACACATGAGTTTGCGTGTTATATTATCTATTCTCTAGATAACCATCGCAATGAATTTCCTCTTGTCATCTGATTTGCTGCTACTATAAAGTGATTTTGCTGCTACCTTTTAAATCTACTGCTGCGTGGCTTTCATGTGAATGTTCCACCCATGTGCTTTCTTTTCAGTTAGAGCACTACCCGATCAATTAATATTTTGACTATGGCTGGTTTATAATGTATTTCATTGACATGATGGCACTATTCCCACAAGTTTCCATCTCATCAAAACCCATCGATTCCGGCAACAGTTTATGATTAAGGAACACTTCTTAGATATCAATCTTGTTCTAATATCACTATTGTTTCATATATTACGTGTATGAATTCTTTCTTAATGTTGGTTGTACTTACAATGCGAAGGAACTCGACTTCGTGAGAGAAGAATGGGCAGAATTTTTATTGCACAGTTTTTTTATACAGTTTTTTATTACACAGCTCTTGTAGGTAGGTATGTAAAGTGTAGTATTATGTTTGATTCTTTCTTCAACACTTATTAACTATATGTATTTGTTTTAATATTTCCATTGTTTTTAAATATTAGGTGTATGAATGGTATCACAATCTTGTAGATAGCAACACTTAGAAGGAAGTGGACAATATAAGAGAAGAATTAACACAAGAGATTGTTGAATTTTGTGAATGTTACAAAGTGTGTGTGTGTGTGTGTGTGTGTGTTATATATGGCAACTGAATTCAGTGGCACTTTTGCAAGATGGTGTGGCTGCATATTGAATGTGTCATGTGTGATAAACATGACTGACTGTTGATTGTAGGTTGTGAAGAAGTATAAAAAACAGAAAAAAAATAAAAAAAAACATTGATAGTATACAACCGTGTTATAAAACAGTTTGATTTTTCACGGGAAATGACTTTACAACACGGTTGCATAAAATAAAACCGTGTTATAAATGAGCATTTAACAACACGGTTTCTGTGCTAACCGTGTTATGAAACAATTTCATATTTCACGGGAAATAACTTTACAACACGGTTTTAAAAAGAAACCGTGTTATAAAAGTATTTTGGCGCAAAAAAAAGCATGGTAAGCACTTTTATAACATGGTTAATCAGTCCCAATAAAATGCTTTTTTTAACATGGTTGGCAACCGTGTTGTCAAATGAAAATGAATATATGACTGCAGTATATAACACGCCCTTCAACCGTGTTATATACAGATAAACAACCATGTTATATAACGTTTTTTCCACCAATGCAAGATTGTGCAGTTCTAGTAAATAATAATCTTGTAACAACTATTGAAAGTAAGGCCCCCAACATAGGTGGTAAGTAGGTTCCTAAGGTCAAGACCAAAAGGTTGATGGTAGTGCACATCGAGTGTTATATAAAAGGCTAGGTTAGTGGTAAAAGGTTATGCACATAAAGAGGGAATATAGTACTTAGAAACTTTTTTTTTCATGTTCTAAGACTATACTAATAAGGTCTTATGTTTTGTTATTGTCACAATAAACTGAAATACCTATCCGTTAGATATCAATAATGCATTTAATAAAATTTAAACAGATAATATCTAGGAAGATATGTAGCACCTTGGGGAGGGAGAGAGAAATGCTCCATCCTCTATCTTTCCCTTTCCCCACTTTTGTTGTTTTCTGTAGCATGCAAACCCATACTCCTCCCCAAAATCTTCATAGCCAAGCTCATATTCTCCCTAAATTCCCTCGTTTTCCATACCTTTCCCTTTCTTCTTCTCTAGTCTAAACTCTACTCTATATTGTCTCAATAATACTTGCTGCAAGTTCCACCGCTCGATCGTTTCTCTGTTGTTGATTCGGTGCCCATTTCGCTATTGTTGAGGATTTCAGCACCAAGGAGCAGCAGGTGGAGGACCATATCCGCGCTCTTTCTTCATGGTGGTCGATCAGGAGATGGAACAACAACATGAGGAGGACCTACTTCACGCTTTTCCTTCGATGGTGGTCGAGTAGGAGCCGGAGCAACAACTGGTGGAGCTTTCATGGCTTCTTCCCCTCTCCGGCTTGCATGTTTATTTTGCTATACTCATATTTTTTTCCCAGTAATAAGTGGATCAGTTATGTTTATTTCCACAAGTTTGTTGTCTTCACATTTTACCTTAATAATTTTGCTCCAAGTGTTAGGAATGTTGTGTCCGGATCTAGCTATAGATCACAAAATGTTGTATCCAGATCTAGCAATAGATCTTGGGTTGTTGTGTCCAGATCTAGCTTTATATCTAGGTATGTTGTTGGTTTGTGGGTTCTTCCCCACTTTTTCTTGGTTCCGGGAGGGTATATTCTGGAAGAGCAAGAAAACCTCTTGTTTTCTTTAGTTAGGATAAATTACATTTTAGATTTAGGTGTTGTATCGGCGAAGGCAATGGGTTCACCAATATCGTCGTTGTCCCTGACTATGTTTTGGGCCTTAAGCTCATCATTACACCCAATGAATGTCTCTACATTGAAAAAAGTAATACATTTATCAATGAGTCTTAGCTACAACCATATGTAGTCATCTTTGGCTACATTTTTCATGGTACAGTTTGTGTAGAGTAAATGTACATGTTTATAAGTTGTTGTTACAGTTATAAAAGTTGTATGTACATTTAGTACAAATTCAGAAAATCATAATTCACTGTATACATGTACATATACATCCGTACAGTTTTGAATGATCACATGTACAGTTTTCAATGACCAAATGTACATGTATGTAGCTATCTATAGCTACGTGTGGTTGTAGCCAAGAAATTGGGTACATTTATTTATGGTGATTTGGATGAAGAAATTTACATGCAGCTTTCAAAGGGTTTGTGCCCAACAAAGTGTGTAGGCTAAAGAAATGCTTATATAGGCTGAAATTACATGCACCCAGACAATAGAGTGCCAAGTTAAGCATCTCAATATGGGATTTAAAAAAAATATTCAATCTCTAGTATGAAGTTGTACGCAACACAAGGTTTTTTTTTCTTATTGCAAGCGCGTGCTCCATAAAACAGAGCTATGAGGACATGTCTCATCGCTTTCTTGTATATGCTCTCTCTATCGGCAAAGTTTTCCACTTCGATTCTAGATCTCTGATTGTTAAAAGATTCAGTGTAATTCTACTAAAATGACATAAGATAAGTTGTCTAGTGTAAATTATTATTATTATCCTGATCAATCACCGGCCGGTTCCAACCAATTATCCGCCAGCCATGAGTCATATATCATCAAATAAGTTCAATGAAGACAAGGTATATATCCCCTTCATTTCCATTTCCTCTCCATCGTCTGGTGGAGTCGAAGTCGTGCCTTGCTTCACTTCTTCTGACTTGAATCTTTCCCTGATCAAGTCGCGATCCACACTCCTGTCCGTTGGTAATTCCGAGCCACTACTACTGACATCGCACCCCCGACTAGTAGTCCCAAAACTCCCTTCTGTGTTCAAAGTCAATTCGTTCTTCTTCCTCAATCGACAAACCACCAGCGAATCCTATGTAACAAACACAACTCGAAATTGCTTCTACTTACGGAGCTGCTTATTAATAATTACAACAAATGGATTACCAGTTTACCTACCTGTGTCGATGATCTTCCAGACATGTAATATTCGTGCATAATCCACTCCGTTCTTGACCCCTTTACAGCACGGTCGACATGGAAAACGAGCTTTCGCTTCGTGCCTATAACTTCCGACCCAGACTTGACCTCACGTTCCTTTCCGGTGGTTTTCCAATACCCTGTTTTAGTCACGCGTCTGATTGGTGATTGTGAGACATTTGGGTATTTCTTCACACGCGGAGAGAAGAAGAACCATTCGAAATCGGATTCAATGATGGATTTGGCTACATTATTGATGTGGTACATCAAAACAGCAGCAATTAGATTGATGATCAGTCTCAATGCTCTCTACCCTTCAATTCATGGAATATGTAATGCAAAGACCTGAAGGATTGAGTTAATCAAAACCTGGGAGTTCCCATGGCTCGTGTTTGAAGATATCAACCTCCGAGATGATTTCCACTGACTTGTCTAGTGAGCCTTCGATTTTTCTTCGCAAGTAGAACTGGATCAGCTCTTGGTCTGTTGGACTGAACCGGAACCCGGGAAACACAGATGTTGGTGTTGTTACCGCTATTATTGGTTGTGGTGGTGGTGTTATCTCTGCCTTCTGCGATGTTTCCATGCCCGCCCGCTCCGCTCGCTAAATATCTCTGCTTCTTTTCTGTCTTTTCCGTTTCCGGTAAACAAAACAATATATCTACGGAGAAATACACTGTTACATCTCATTTGATTAGTATTTATACACCACATACGAGCGCGCAGTTGCATAATCACATATGAATACATTATCGGAGATAAATTCCCGCTGCCCGAATAAGGAAGTTCTGAAAAACCCAATATACATGTACTGGACATATTTTAGTTCCATATAGGTATAGCCTGAAGAATTTTATAATTCTTTATATTAGTATTAGCCAAGGGGAGAAGAATACCGCCGTCAGTTCTATAGTGGGCTGACGGGCATCCATAAATTTTTTCGACTTACTAGTTACTATGTTAGTCTTGGGAACTACTAATCTTTTCCTCCGCCGCCGGTACATTGTGCCTGCACCAGAATTGCTACATCCGGCACTGTTAGTCCTGCCGCTCCAGAGTCCCGTCTTGCAATTTCCACCCTAATATCAATATGGCTCCATTCTTTTGTCAATATTATAAGTTAGTTTATTTGATGAGTTAGTTTGTTCTGTATGACACATAAATTAATTGTTATATCAACTATTTTTCTCTCTACCTTATCTAATTTCAGTTGACAACTGACATACGATTCAGCTAAACAAAAGAATGGAAATATAATTCATTTTAAAAATAAACATTTTCAGTCTCAGTGTCTATTTAAACTTTTGCTAAAAAAAGCGGGAAATAAAGCCCACAATAATTAACAAAAGAAACTTCATCCCCACTGGCGCTGTTTTGGGACGGACGCCTTTAGTTTTGTTGTTTTTTCTTCTATTTTGAACTGTTTGGATTGCTTGACAAAAGGTGAATACGTTCACCAGGGTGCTTCCACGACCCTGTACAGGTTATGTGAAGGGGTAAATCATGGTTGCACAGTGATCTCATAAGGTTCTAACCCATTGTGGACGAACCCAACTGCCGCCCATTTTGAATTGCTATTTATATGTAAATGGTAGATGCTCACATGTGTCTGATCTTGGATGTACCATTTGAACTCAATTACTTTATTTTAAAGTGTACAAAAATATTGGGGCTAAAAATCCTTTACGCATCAATGACTAATTTTTTTTTTCAAAAAGAATAATAAAAAGACTAATTTGATTCATCAACAATATAGTGTGCCATGCATGAACTAATTTCTGATCTAATGGAGATGTGTGGTATTTTATATATTTTTTTTTTCTTTTACAATATCTTAGTTATATATGTAGTTATAATCCTTACAAACTAATTCATCACTTATATAAAACTTTTACATGACTATATACATATATATGGCTATTGTATAACACTTTTTCAATCTTATAATATTTGTTGTTTATACATATATGTACCATAATGGAGCATATATTAATTCAAAGTTCATATCTTAATCAAGTGAATAAGTTTTTAAAAAATTGCTAATATAAAAACTAAGCTAATATTTACATAATTGTCTAAATTAAAAAGTGACGAAGAATGCTTTCAAAATATTGAGTGTACTAATATTAGTCTTTAGATTATAAGTTAACATGCATACATAAAAACCAAAAGTTAATGAATAAGTAAAATCGACTCCAATATCTCAGTTATTGTTTTTGAATGTTTAAAACCTTTTGGTAAATCAATCAATCAAGCTCTGCAAAGTGAAAATGTTAATAAAATATTCTTATACACAATGATTCGATATGAATAGCCAAAGGAAAAGATAAATTAGAGTTAATATCGTATTTTCCATAATAATGATGGAAACAATTATAGAATATTGTGTACATGTTTCTAATCATAAATAGTGGAACTTATTTAAGTTATCATGGATACATAAAAACTAAGATTAACGAATACGTAAAATTGAATCCAACAACTCAGTTTAAAGTTTTCAAGCATTTATAGCCTTCAGATTTATCAATAAATTAAACTCTATAAATTGATAAATGCTAAGAAAATAGTCATAGACACTAGATAAGAACAGCTAAAGGAAAAGATACGTAGCAGTTAGTGTCGTATTTTCTATAACAGTGATCGAACGATTATAGAAGGTTGTGCACATGATTATAATCATCAGTGGAAACGTATGTAAGTTATCGTGGATTTTTTAAAAACCAAGGTTAACGAATATGTAAAAATGAATCCAACAACTTAGTTTATCGTTTCCAAACGTTTATAGCTTTCAGGTTTATCAATCAGTGAAGCTCTGTAAACTGATAAACGGTAAGAAAGTATTCTTATAAACAATGATTTGAAAAGAATAGACGAATGAAAAGATATATAAAAGTTTGTATAATATTTTTTAAAATATTGATGTAAACGATTATAGAAGGTTGCGTACATGTTTCTAATCATCAGTGGAAATATTTATAAATCATCGTGGATACGTAAAAACCAAGGTAAATGAAAATGTAAAATTGACTCCAACAACTCAGCTTACTGTTTACAATCGTTTATAGTCATCAGGTTTATCAATCAGTCAAGCTTTGTTAACTGATAAATGGTAAGAAAATGTTCTTATGCACAATGATTGTGAGAACAACCAAGGGAAAAGACATGTAACACCCCTACAACGGACTTCACAACTAATTGAAATCGCAGCGGAAATAAATAACTAAACATTAACTAAACGCTTTGGTGCTACAACGCCGTCGACCACCCACGTGGTTAACAAGGCAGAATAAATACAAGTGTACCGGTCTGATGATCAGACTCCCGAGCATAGAACTAAACCATAAATGCATCATATACAATACCGAGTATTTAATTACATTCCTTCACAGTAAACTGTCAATATACCGCCACAGTAGTATCAACGGATCAAAATATAATGTCACGGGAGCACAGGCGCATCCCGGGCTCAACATCCAAAATAACCAAAAGTACATATCGCAGCCTTAGGACCTACAACCACTCTGCTCCTCGATCCTGATCCTGCAGTAAAAATATGGGAGCCCCGAGGGGGTCAGCAACCCTTGGCTGGTATGGTTAACGCGCAGCCCATCGGTACCGGATACGCGCAACTAATTGTCATGATAACAGGCATTCATTTTAAACACAACATAACATAACATGTGGCATAGCATTATTATTGCATAGCACAACATCACATACACAGTGGATAATCTTTCCACAATAACAAACCAAGAAGGTTAAATAACATAAGAGCCTAGAGAATGGTTCACCCTCATGTTAAGCTCGTTACACACACTCATTACCGTTTTGTTATTCGAACGAGAACTTAAGTCACAGATGGTTCGGATATAGTGACCCGAACACACCACACAAACACATGTTCCCACTAAACCGATCATAAGTCATAATAGGTAACTTTGGAGGAAGCTAGCGGAGATCGAACGCCAAATTAAGGAGAACAATCTTAACAACATAAGAGTCGAATCTGATTCAGATATCTACTCTTAACTTACATGCATGACCGGACAACCGGATTCCTCACTTCCCAGTTAGCACTTGTTAGAAGTCCAAAAGTGGAACTTAATAAACAATTCACAACAAGTGGTAAGTCATGTTAGACACACACAAGGGAAATGAGTCACATCATAACATCACAATAATATGTACAACGGTAAACTCATTACATGCTTAAATCTTATAACGTCATAAACACACAGAAAAACAAACAACACACAAGCCGGTGTAAACCGGTAGGCAACAGACCGCAAGAAAACCATACCTTGGTCCTTGCCTCGATTGATTTCCACCGTAGGTCACTCCTATACATGTTTAAGAATGTCGGTTAATTACTCACTTAACTTCAAATTTATTAAGTGTTTAACATGTTTATATGACATGTTTTAATGTCTAACTTATACTTAATTACCCACATTATACTCCCTAGGGTTTATTACTTAAGCCATTCTTGTTTCTTTTTTTTAACAAGTTTTGGTCCAACCGACCTACCGACCGACCTTACACAAGGTCGGTCCATTCCAGAACATATTACCGTCAAAATTTTCTACTCCGACCGACCTTGTAAGTTCGGTCGCATGTTCGGTCCATTCCCGAGAGTTTCTTCCCTTTGAAAATTCAGGCCCGACCGAACTTGTAAGTCCGGTCCCATGTTCGGTCCATTCCAGAGACTCAATCCGTACTAAAAATCTATGCCCGACCGACCTTGCAAGTCCGGTCCCCAAGGTCGGTCCATTCTAGAAACCAATTCTCGCAGGGTAAACTGGGCTCGACCGACCTTCCAAGTTCGGTCGCAAGTTCGGTCTGCTCCAGACCCTTATTTTCCATTGCCCATTTAACTCCAAACTTCACTTCATATATCCTAGTACACCCTAACCTCATTTGGGCACTTCAAACACACCTTAAGACATCCTTAAACACTCATAAAACTCATTTTCTAATTCCTTAAGCCTTTACTCATTTCTTCCCAAAATTCCTAACACTTACAATGTTTTCTCCTAGGTCTCTAAGTGGTGTCTCATACCTAAGATGGTCACTTATGCCAAAATACTCCCTCACCACAACAACATCATCTCTCAAGCATCTATTCTCACAACTAACTCCCTATGTCATTCTTGAAATCCTTTTTCAAGTTTACACTTCCTCCTTGTTCACCAAAGTTTACATAAATCTTAACACAAGTCCAAATGACTTTGGTATATCCTAAAACATTCATTTGCATTATAAAATCCTCTAGAACATTGCCTAAGCCCTTTTCACATCTTAAAACACCTTAATGCATGTCTCTTCCAGTAGTTGAACACTTAACCATTCTAAACATTTCCTAACTTACCAACTTATTTTAAACCCTTAGAACTTCTTGTTTATTACCTAAATTTTGACATGAACTCTCCTAGAACATTACTAAACCAAGACATTGTTTTCACCATCAAACAACCATGAACACTAAAATCCACCAAACACATTCTTATACACAAACTTCACACATTTAGCACTACATCACAATATAGTGCATATTTAAATTGCATGGCACTTAGGCCCTTAAAGACATGGCTCTTAGGCCCTTAAGATGCTAAATCATAAACACTGAATTTCCCACATTATATTTGCCTTTAACCTGCAAATACACTCAACAATGCATATGCCTTTTACTAAGCCCTTGAGAGCATTCTTCTAAGTCTTTCACCATTGGCTCCTTAGATCATTTTAATAAGCAACACAAACTCATTTCTCCTAAGACTTTAAACCACATTAGGTTAGCACATTACCTCTTTTCCTCACAATCTTTCTTGTTCCTTGTTTAAAATCGGTAATGATGTTGTTTTTGTCAACTTCTAAACAATATACAAACAATATAATGAGTATTCAAGCTTTAAGCTTCATCTCATTGTAAACCCTAGTTTCACATTGTTTCAAAGGCATTAAGATAGTTGTTTTACCTTGGTATTTGAAGAGAGTTTGAATATCTATCAAGAGAGGACTCCACCTAGTCCTTGAAAGGTTGGAATGAAGCTAGAACAAAGCAACATAAGGACCCCATTAAGAGTGATTCTCGGTCAAGATAAAAACATGGAGGAAACATCATTTTTCTTTGAGATTCCTTACCTAGAAGCAAAGGAGATCAATAATATGTAGAAATATAAGCTCAAGCTCCTTCAATGGTGGAACTCCATGGCACCGAAATGGTGGTCTTGAAGTTTTGAGAAGATAGGAATGAAGAGCTTGATGAGGGGAAGAGAATGGTGGTGTTTGTTTTTGATTTGGTTAAGTAAGCTAGGAAATACAAGTGGTCAAAGATGGAGTCTTGGTGTGTACTATTGCAAACCGTAAATGGAGAATGAAGAAGAGGTAGAAGAGAGCTTGCAACCGTGTGAAATGAAGAAGGAAGGGAGAAATGAAGATGAGTTTTGCTTTTAGAAGATATTTATACCTTAAAGTAAATAGTAACTTAAGAAGTCTTCTTTATTTACTTAACATGTTAGCAAGAGTGGTGAGTCACCACACTTACAAAAACCGGCCCCCAATAGTTACTTAGGGGTGTTTTAGTCTTTGTTTATCAATTTAATTACTTATACAAACATATGTTACAAACTAGCTTATTTTAGTACTATTCACTAAAACAAGGCACATAGATGTGAAATTTTTGATTTCCCATTGATATAGACTTCCAAATGTGATACTATATAGTACACATGTTAATTAAAGAGTAATGATGGACATTTAGCCATTCAACACTCATTTACAAGACAATTTTTCAAAAATGTGCTTTAAGACTCTTTAAAGCACATTTTGTGTTTTAACTTGTTTTCAAGCTTGGTTTTCTTTGGTAATTGGTTTAATATGTTCATTAGTATATAAATAAGGTCTTGGTAAGTTCGTTAGGTCTTACCCAAGCTTATCCCAAGCTTAGAGCACATTTTAGCCCTAATTGACTTTAAGGCATTTATTTGTGTTCTCTATGGTTTAAATTGTTTACTAATATTTCTAAAACTCTTTTTAGTTAATATACCATATTTAGGTGTTTAAACAACATAGTAAGGTTTGGGGTATTTCAATCTACCCCCCTTAAAAGAACTTTGTCCTCAAAGTTCACACTTCCACATATCCTAAATGTTAGAACACGGGAATACATATAAACAATATTTCCATACAACGTTAACAACACACTTACATAACATTGGACACAAAGTCCATACAACATAACATCGGACACAAGGTCCATACAACATAACATCGGACACAAGGTCCATACAACATATACAACATCATCAACATCATTCAGACACAACGGTCTGTAACATGACAACATAACTTAGACGATGTATTTAAATATACGTCGTACCCGTACACACATAACCGAAACGGCTCTACCCCCCTTAAAAAGGGGTACGCCCCGTACCCTATACACATAAACACTAAGAAGTAAACAATGACGGGTACTTCGCCTTCATCTTATCTTCCAGCTCCCAAGTGGCCTCCTCAACGTCCTGGTTAGACCAAAGAACTTTCACCAGTCTCGCAGACTTATGGCGAGTGTCTCGAGTCTTAGTATCCAGAATCCGTACCGGAGTCTCCACTGATCGCATGGTCGGCTCTAAGGTTAGCCTTTCAGGCTGAAGCACATGAGACGGATGAGACATATACTTCTTCAACTGGGACACATGAAATACATCATGTACTTTGCCCAGCTCGGCGGGTAGATCAAGTCTGTAAGCTACCGGGCCGATCCGCTCCGCCACAACATAAGGCCCCATATATTTTGGGCTCAACTTGCCTTTCTGGCCAAAACAAAATACTCCCTTCATGGGGGATACTCTGAGAAATACCTGATCGCCCACGATGAAATCCAGGTCACGTCTGCGTACATCTGTGTACGACTTCTGTCTATCCTGAGCTGCCTTCATATTAGCCCGGATCTGGCGAACTTCCGCCTGAACTTGTTCAAGATACTCTGGTCCTATAATGACCGTCTCACTCGACACAATTGTTTTTGGTACCCCATGATGTCTTACAATCTCTCTGTCGAAGAGTTCTGCCAGTTTTGCCACTTTCCAGGTGTCCTTCATCGGTATGAATCGAGCCACCTTGGTCAGTCGGTCAACAACAACCCAAATCATATTCAGACCTCCCCTTGTAGGCGGAAGCCCTACTACGAAGTCCATAGAAATGTCATGGAACTTCCACTCAGGCACTGGCATTGGCTGTACCATACCACCAGGCCGTCGGTGCTCGAACTTGACCTTTTGGCAAGTGAGACACCTCAACACATAGTCATTAACATCCTTTTTCATTCCAGTCCACCAAAAATAACGTTTCATACCCTTATACATTTTTGAAGCTCCGGGGTGAATCGAAGTTGTAGAACAGTGGGATTCACTCAGTATGCGCTCCTTCAGCTCAGCGCTACTCCTCGGAATACACAGTCGGCCATTCAGCCTAATCAGGTCATCATCGTGGAGTCTGAAGTCGTACTTCTGACCCTCGAATGTGCCATCAATAAGTTTCTGCCTGATCTCCAACATATACTGATCCGTCATCTGAGCACTCCGCACCTCTTCAACCAAGCCAGTATGAGAGACTAGCGAATGGAGAGAGTGTGCTCGGCGACTCAATGCGTCAGCTACCACATTTGCCTTACCCTCTTTGTACTGTAAATTAATGTCGTAGTCATTAAGAAACTCAACCCACCTTCTTTGCCTCATGTTCAACTCCTTCTGAGTGAACAAGTACTTTAAACTTTTGTGGTCAGAATAAATTGTCACACTTACCCCATACAAATAATGTCGCCATATCTTCAATGCGAAGACAATGGCACCCAGTTCTAAATCGTGGGTAGGGTAGTTCTCTTCATGCTTCTTCAGCTGTCGGGAGGCGTAAGCTACGACCTTCCCGTGTTGCATCAACACACAACCCATACCTCTGCCTGATGCGTCGCAATAGACCTCAAAACCATCTGGACCGTCTGGTATAGTCAGGACTGGTGCAGATGTCAGAGCATCCTTGAGACTCTGGAAAGAACTCTCACAGTCGACTGTCCACTCGAATGGTGCATCCTTTTTCATCAAGGAAGTCATCGGCTTCGAGACACTGGAGAAGTCCTTCACAAACCTCCTATAATAACCTGCCAGACCGAGGAAGCTCCTGATATCGGTAACTGTCTTCGGCCTAGGCCAGGTGCGCACTGCATCAATCTTTGCCGGATCAACAGCGATCCCGGCTTCAGAAATCACATGTCCAAGAAAGGATACTTGGTTCAACCAAAACTCACACTTTGAAAATTTAGCATACAACTGATTCCTTCTCAATGTTTGTAACACATTTCTCAGGTGGCTTTCATGCTCACCTTTCGATTTTGAGTACACAAGAATATCATCGATGAAGACTACCACTGACTTGTCCAACTGATCTTGGAACAAGCGGTTCATTAAATCCATGAACTTAGCTGGTGCATTGGATAATCCAAACGGCATAACCGTAAACTCATAGTGTCCATATCTGGTCCAGAATGCTGTCTTCTCAATGTCACTGTCACGGATGGCAATCTGATGGTATCCGGATCGTAGATCTATCTTGGAGAATACTGATGCTCCCCTCAACTGATCAAATAAATCGTCGATGCATGGTAACGGGTAACGGTTCTTCACCGTAACTGCATTCAGCTCCCGATAGTCAATACACAGGCGGAGGCTGTGTAGACACCAAAAATTCTCACCCCATAAAGCGAATTCCGAAATAATAAGAGGGGTCGTCGCCTTTCTTTTTTCAAAACATATTAGCGTGCGTGCTAAGACGAAACCATCATTTTATAATCTTTTTCAAAACATTTCAGAAAAAAAAACACAATTCTTCAAAAATGAATTTCCATCGACAGTCCAGTTTCAAGGTCGTCCCCTTTGTTTATTCACTTATTTTACTATCTTATTTTGTTTTGTTTATATTCTATATTATTTTATTTATTTTATTTTATTCATCTATCCACTTTTTCTTATATTTTATTTTATTCTACTATTAGCATTAGTATTTTTATTTCCATTTCTATTTATACAAAATCATTTTCATCCGTCAAACCCAATCCACACTTGGTTGAAGTCTAGCCTAGCCCAATTCCTTAAACCCACTCTATTTTCAGCCCATGGCTTCAAAAAGCCCACATTAAAACCCAACCCATATCCTAAACAACCCACCCTTGCTCCATACAAAAGACAACAACACAAAACCCTACGGGGCATGACTCAGGGGCGGACACTACATTTTTTCTTTCTTCCTTGTCTGATTGTTCGGGGCGAGGATTCTGAAACCCAAAAAAAAGAACGAAACCCTTCATTCTTCCTACTGCCTCGATCAACTCTCCTCCTTCCTCGATAATGATCCATACAGAAATTCCCCATTCCTCCTCTCTTCTTCCCGACGCCGACTTCATCTGTGGCAAGTTGTTCCATCCTTTTCCGTTCTTTTTCTGGTGTGTGTTTTCGTTGAAACCCATCTATTGCGAGCTATTTCGGGCATTGCTCGATTTTGGGTTGCTATTCCCTTCATCGGAGTGCCGGCCTTCTCCATTCGAAGGGTGAAATTTTCCGAGCTTGGAGCATGGATGCTCCCTCCATCGTCATTCTCTTCATCCACCATTTCGCGAACCTTACTGGCGAACAAGGGACGTCATACTCCATCGTCTCCTACATCCTTTATCATCGGGCTATGGTTGTGAAATTTTCTTCTCCTTCTCCATCTTCTATTCGAACCTCTATATTTATGCAGCAAAACCACTCTTCGATTTTAGCTATTATTCTCTTGGTTTATCATCTATTTTTCTCTTCGAATCTTTATTTCAGTGGCTAAATCGATTTCTGGTTCATCAAATTTTCCCTGGTTTGCTGGCTATTTTGAGTTTACGGGGATGCTTTGGTTTGATTCGAGCAGATGCAAGTCCATCTGTTTAATTTAGGCTCTGCTCTTTGTTGCTTTGAACGATCGGCATATTCTCACGTCATCTCTGCAACCCGTTAATTAAACAAACGTCTCTTTTGAATCACACCCTTTACTGCTATCTGGTTGATTTGTCCATTGCTATGTCGGGTTTAACGTTGGCCTGGTGTCGAGCCTTTGGCTCTAGTCCCTGCGTATTGTACCCTTCCCCTTTTGAGCTGATGCCTGCGAATTAGTCTGGTTCCATCTGTTGGATTTGTCAATCTTTTGATGATAAGTTTACTCTGGATTGGGCTGATCGACTTGTTTGCCTGACCGATTACGAAAGATGTTCATTTTTAATGCTGGATCTGAATATTCGGACTGAGATTCTGAATTTTTGGCCTCTGCCCTTTCCCGGCCTTTTGGGGACATGAGGTCTGTGATTGTTGGTTCCAAAAAATAATTGGAGATGTTGACTGCTGGGTCTCGCTCAATGCACGTCCCATGAGTTTTTAACGTTTTGATTTGTGTTGGCCTATCACTGGCCCATTAATTCTTGCGATCTGGGTTTATTTTTGTTATGCCCCTTTGCGTTGTCGGTTTAATTCGGCTCATTATTACTTTCTAGTATCATGCCCGACTGAGGTATATTCGGATTGAAACTTGGGCTGGACTTTGCTTGCTGGACTTAAACTTGTGAACTTCTGGGTCCCATGGCTGATCCTCATGAATTTGGTTCTCTGTGAGCTTCAATGATTTTGGCTTGGAGATTATGTTGCTTAAAGCTCTATGGCTGGCTCCTTGGCGCACTGATATTGGTTTGGGAATTACATAACTTCTGGTTACCCAACTGCTCCCTTGTTCATAAGATGTCGTTTATGAATTGATTCAAAAATCTATTGATTATTGTTGGTTATTCGACTCAATTTGCTCACTACTTTGCTTCACACCTCTGCTGATGTACATACAAAATCGATGAGACCTGGATCGGATGTGCTTGGCTTGGAAAGGACTGGACGTTTTGCAAGTCGATATGATGATAGGCTTTGGGCTTGGCGGCTCTTCGTGGGTTTGAAAACCCTTATGGTCA